>JACERP010000157.1:0-235683 GCA_014080715.1 Scenedesmus sp. NREL 46B-D3 | reverse complement strand
TCTGTGCCAAGCACACTCCGCACTGCTGACTCACCACGGCAGCACACTCTGGCCAGGTGAATTGCAAACGCTGGCAGCAGCAGCTACTCACTCGCACTGATGGCCACCAGCCCCGCCAGCGCTCCATCCAGCGCGCAGCGCAAGTTGAGGCCGGTTCCCACCAGCTGCATGCCAAACACGCCCAGGCAGCTCGCAGCAGCTGCCAGTGTGACCGCAACTGACACCTGCAGACAGTCGGGCGTGCCAGTCATGTGAGTGTGGAGGCGAGTGCCACAACTGGCGAATGGAGTTGGGCTGCTTTGTACTTGCTGAACGGCACAAGTTGCAGTGTTGCCATACGCGGCTGGGCCCCAGCACAAACTCGGGCAAAATAGAGCAGCCTTCGCTGCATCAGCAAGCAATGTAAACAGCGGTGCCACTGTTCGCTGCTGGAGCCACCTACGCAGACACGAGCAGCACAGGAAGCCTCACCCTGGCGGCCACCAGCACAGAGCTGACCGTGAGCACCACATTGCTGGGAGCCAGCCCATACCAACTCAGCCAGATGAACATGCCGCCCAGCGCAGACAGCAGCAACTGCTGCCACTGCCGCCGCTGCCGCTGCCGGCCGCATTGCCGCTGCTGTAGCTCAGCACGCACTGCCTCGGACCGATCAGCCAAGCGCCTGCCAGGCCGGCGGCGCCGGCTGTTATGTGCACCACAGCGCTGCCTGCACAATCGATGAAGCCGTTGGCCCCCAGCACGGGTCCGCCGTAGCTGTGCCGCGCTGACAGCCACCCTGTCGCACCGCAGCAGCACACAGAGCACCGCTGCTGTGCATGGGCAATCCTTGCACGACGGAGCAAAACATGAGTTGCTGGGGTGCTGCCCTGTGCTGATGCTGTGGCCAGCACTGCTTTACGCTGCATTTCTGCTGGCGCGGCTACTCACGGTGAGTAGCACCCAGACCGAGCTGCTGCAGAAACTCGCGCATGGTGTGGTGCAGCGCCGACCCTAGTGCTGCTGTGCTGGGGTGCTGCTGCTTCTGCTTCTGCTGCTGCGGTGCAGGGGCAGTTGGCTGCGTGCCGCACCTTCCGTGGACCACACCCAGTGCACTGTCACAGGGTAGATCCAGCAGCTCATGGCAACCGCCAGCACCCACGTGTGCCACCAGCGTGCCTCGCTCTGCCAGGGCACAGACGCAACAGCCACCGCCATCGCACAGTAGGCAAAGTGCAGCATCCACAGCGGGAAGAGCTCCGGCTGCTGACTGGGGTTTGGCTGTGTGCTGCTGTTGGGGAGGAACCAGTCCTGCCGGCAATCGCCCCACACAACACCCAGAGTGTATGAGTGCATGTGTTGCAGCAGGCGCGTGTGCAGGGCATGCTGTATGTAGTGCTGGCTGCTGCGGGCCAGCTCAGGCAAAGGAACCATGGCAGGGGAGCTGCTGCTGTTGCCAGCCGCAACACCTCTCAGTTGATTTACACAGCCTTGACTTGCTGTTCCTGCTGCTGTGCTGCTGCTGTGCACATGCTGCTGTCGGCCTGCAGTGGTGAGTTGCGCAGGCGCCACAGTGTGGAGTGCTCCTGCAAGCAATGGCATGCCAGCAGCTGCTCACCTTCCCCCGATGAAGGCGTTCCCGCAAGGGGCCGCCCTCTCCAAAGGCGAAGGGGTAACCAACTGCCCACCCATGTCAATGCAACAACAATTACTTGCAGCAGTACCTACGCACAGTGCAGGAACAAGCACAGACAGTGTGTACGTCTCAGTGCTTTGGAACCTGGTGGATTGTGAAGTGGAGCAATGTACAGCCAGGAGCAGCAACTGGCTCACGATTTTTGTCGCCTACCACCACAAAACACCACTGCTGCGCTGGTTGCATGCTGCTGGGTGCAGGGCTGGGCATGCTACTGCTCAGACGTGGCCCACCTTGACTGCGACCTGCCGCGCCAGTGATGCCCTGACATGGCCCGCCTCCAGCAGCACAAACCCTGCCTGCAGGCATTGTTTCAGTGATTTTCAAGGCCTTGCTGATAAGTTTCACGCGGCTTGGCCGTCACTGCAGCTGCAGCAGTGCTGCTGCCAGCAGTGACGGTTGAGCAGCAACGGTTGACAGCTGCACCTGCTGCACTGGTAGCAAAAGGCTCAGGCCTGGCTGCTGGCCATGTGCTGTTTTGCAGGTCGTTGTACGTCCGCACACCTGCCCAAAAAACAGCAAATAGGCCCCACATAGCATCCAGAGTGCCTCGACTTCACTTTTGTCGTGCCATTGTGTGGTAGTGCTGGTGGCAGCAGGGGCAAGGCGATGTACGCCCGATCAGCCCCTGCCAGCTCCTTGCCAAAGCCAGCCCTGCTGTGCCGGTTATGATGTCTTCCATGAGGATGTGTAATTGCTACTTTACGCTGTTTGTGTTCGTGCAAGTGCCAAAAGGTGGCATACAAGCAGCAGCAGTAGCCATGACTGGGCACATCTGCAAGGGCATCCGCAACCTGCAGCAGGTGCATTTGCTGTCTAGCAGTGTTTGTAGCTGTACACGGTGACTTCTCAATAAATTTCTTCAAAAGGAATTGAGAATCGTACAGAAGTGTTTGAGCGTATAGGTTTAAGGACGCCAAAGATGTCGGTTTGACTACGGCGGACGCCTTCACAACACAACGAGAGTTCAACTAATGACGCGAGATGCACCCACAGAATATTCTACGAACGTGTCTTGGGTAATTGCTGCAGTGCGACCTGTACAAACGTTTTGACAGTCAACTGACATGACGACGACTCCCTCTTCTATGAGATGGAGCAGCTTGTCAACACCCGCCATCAGTTCTTGATAGTTTTATACTTACTTTAATACATTTTCCACACGGATTGGGCGAGTACAGGGACAAGTCCCTGTGCGGTATGTGCCTCATCAGGCCAGGCCAGGCTGCACGTCCTAGCACCGCGAAACGGTTGTCCCCTGCAGCTGCCTTTTGCAATGACTTTGACCCTTCATGTCAGAACTCCGTGTCAGTCAGTGAAAGAGCACATGCTCGGCATAGCTGCGGAACAGGTCGAGCAGGGCATGTTACTGATGTTACACTGGCCTTCATGCGTTCAGTTGTCGGCCAATAAACCCAAAGGACCACGAGCCCACGCCACCCTCCTCCACCAGGGGGTGGACTTATGACCAACAATTCAAGCAGCATGTCACAGCAGACACCCACCAGTCACTTGCCACACCCAGTTCCTGCAACATTCGGCAGCGGCAGCAGCACCGTTTGCTGCTAGCTGCGCCTATCGACCGGCATGCTGCAGAGAACCTGGGCAACTTTGTGGCTCACGCAGGAATGCTGCAGCGGAAGACGCGCAGTTCTGACGACATCATACACACATGCACACATGCAGACTTCTTCCTGGTAGTGTCCCACCAAACTGCACCCACGCAGGTTCACAGTGCTATGAACTCAATGCGACCGTGGTCTGCCACACGAGCGTCAGTCTGGCCTTGCATCATACCAAAGAACACTTCACACAGAAGAAGTCAGCCACACACCACCACACGCCAATGAAACCCCATTCCCACCACCAACTGCCATGTACTGCTAAGTCTGCCCCGAGCACAGCCAGATTCTACATTCAATCTACCCAAACACCCGATGCGCACAAGCACACCAACAGGCACATACCAAGTCGCAACGTTGCTGAACTTCATCACAGAAGCAGGCAAACTGAGAACACGCACTGCAGTGAAACAACGCTGACCTGGTTACCATAGTGCCACAGGGCTGCTAGGGAAGCTGCTGACTAGCTTGGTGCCTTGCTAGGTCCACCACAATTCCATGCGGTTCATGCGATAGAATACCCGGGGCCCTCGCCTGGCTGAGCTCACAGCAATGCAGTGCCACACGTCACGAGTGCTGCGGTGAAGCTGGCCATGCAGCTGGGTCATGCGTGACACTATGACTGAACAAGCAGCCCTGGCGGTGCAGATGCAGCATGCCAGCACTGATCACATACAGAGGTGCAAGCAGACCAGATGCCTCAACGCTCAGCTGCCCAAGCCCGCCAATAATGCACGTCAGCTGTACCATGGGCGTGTGCGCCGGTACATCACGCAGCGGATAGTTAAAACAACAGCGCACGCAAACGACCGTGACCTTGAGTCACAGTGAGGAGTTGCAGGTCAGCTGCACACAGTATGCACAAGACCTCGCAACAGATGCATACTATGCAGTGCGAATGCCTGGGTCAAGCTACCACCTGCTGACGTGGGCAGGCTCACATGCAGCGAATGGTTGCCTCCATTTCCGCCTGCACACACACCCAAGTGAGTATGCAACCTCAGCTGTGTCAATGAAGCGCGATGCATTCTGAGCGGGAGCCCTGAGCTTACTACACTCTCCAGGAAATGGTGCCACACGTGACACACTCAAGACCGATTGGAGCATGCATGCAAGCAAGCAAGCGCATCTACTGCATCTAGGCAGCTGCCGCATCAGCATGCAGCAAGTTGAGCAACAGCTGTTGTGCTGTGCGCGCAAGGAGGCGGCTCGTGTATGCACTGCGGTGCAGCACGACAACCAGTGCCCAGCTGCTGTGTGCAGACACAGCACAGCCGCTCTGCCGGTACCCACACAGCACCTCCGATTCACGAGTACTGCAGAATAGCGATACACCTGGGTATGCAATCTATGCCGGCAAACAACATGCTTGAAAGGGGATGGAGCAGCACCAAGCACGCAACTGTACTGCACTCGACAAACAAGCAATCATTGCAAATGGTGCCACATGTAACTGCCTACTCTTTAGCACACCAAACACCCTCCACAGGGAAAGGCCTCTCCCAGGTATTACATGAACATTGCAGACCTGCCAGCATGCCATTGTATACATGCAGATCAACTCAGAGCCAAGCCAACTGGGGCAGCGCACACAATGGCGTTGCCATCCTGCACCGACAACCACCGACAGAGCTAACATCAGCAGGATCTGTGCAGATTCCCACCATTGTTATATACAAATCCAAGTGGGAATGCCACTGAACTACAGGCAGTATGCAGCAGCTGCCTGCACCCACACCAAGAGGTGAAGTGCAGCAGTGTCTGCAAGGACATCCATCTATAAACAACAGTGAAAGCGGCTCCGCGGTCAGGGTAGGTATGTAAGGCAGGGATGCATTGTGAACATGGCAGAAGAACAAGGGAGCTTTGGAGTTGTGTGCCGCAACTGAGCGGCACTAGACAGCAGACCTCCCCACAGTAATCCGGAAGGCGGGTAATGCTCTTTAGCTGCAGGGGCAGCTTGCTATGATCAAGCAGAAACACAAAAGCTATGCACAGAGACAAGCCATGCACAGAATGTCAAGCGCAGTGTGTGTCCATGTTCACCAGACAAGCAGCGGGCATGCACCGTCATCAATCCGCTGGACAGCTGCACACAATGGCAGCGAACGCCCATCATTCCGACGCCCCTGTCATTACAAACAGGGTCCATTATGCTCCTTGGACAAACAGCCCGCTGCTTGTTGCATCACAGCATCGCAAGGCCACACACATCCAAAAGCCAACGTAACCACCGCATGATCTGCCAATAATGATGAGCAGCAGGAAGGAAGCGTAACACACATGTCAATGCACAACAGCAGTCCATCACTTCACTGCACCCTCCCCTAGTGATAGGCATTCCAGCAGCGCAATCAAACCTCACAACTGCAGCACAGCCTTACTGAGAGTCAAACTATCACCGCAGTCCATCACCGCCGAGGTGACTTGAGGAATCCAAAGCAACCGTTGTTCTGACTGCTGAGACCAGCCAGCTGCTGCTGCTGCTGCTCTGTCTCGCTTGCCGTCCTGCAGTCTGCAGAGATGGCCAGCAGAGTACGCTTTGCAGCTGCAAACTCCTGACAGCTGCCATGCCTGCCCACTTCAGCACCAGCAGCACCTTCGGCAACCGGCCCGGCTGCGGACTTGCCAGCGCTGGCAGCAGCACCAGCAGCGTCGTGGCAGCTGCCAAACAGGTTACGAGCGCTGCAGGCTTTGCTAGCATGGCGCGGCGGGGACGGCGGCTGCGGCGGCTGGTGCGGCAAGTGCTGCTGCTGTTGGGTGTAACCCCAGCTGTGGGCGCTGCAGACGCTGCCACGTGTGCTGCCTGCCATGCCATTCCCGCAGCTGCTGCTGTAGCTGCAGCTGCAGCTGCTGGCGCTGGGGCTTGCTGCAACGTCGGCGCGGCTGCGGGACGGGCTGCTGCGTTCCCGTGGCGACTCCCGCGCTGACTCGGGCGAGTCAAACACGCTGCGAGCGGCACCCTTGCTGCCAAGCTGCTGCTGGTGCTGCTGCAGAGCACCGCCAGGGGCAGCGGGTGACACCGCCATGGGGCTGCTTGATGCAGCACCCTGCAGGCTGCCCGGCCGCTGCTGCTGCTGCTGGCCGTCGCCCCCCATGCTGCTGTCCTTGCCCTCCGCCTTGCCCTCGCTGATGCCTGCGAGTCCCTGCAAGCTCCTGCAGCTGTCAGAGCGAGGCACTGCCTGCAAGCTGGCCGGCAGCTTGACCACCTGCAGGGGCTTGGGCAGCGCGAACAAGCTGGCAGCACTCGGGCTCACAGGCAGCGTGGGGCTCGGCCCGCGAGGGAGGTCCGCCGGACGGCTGCTGCTGCTGCTGCTGCTGCTGGCGCCATACACCCCCAGCGACGCTGCCGAGTCGTGCCCAGACATGCCGTGCTTTGCTGCTGCCGCCGTGCTGCTGCCGGCCATGTGCTGCGGCTGGCTGCCGAGGGCGGCTGCAGGGCCGGCTGGCGTGCCGCTGTAGAAGCGGCCTCCTGGCTCGAAGCATGCGTTGGAGGGCTCGGGAGGCTGCAGCAGCATGAGCGCCTTGACGGACTCAAGGTCGTTCGCAGACTGGCAGCGATGCACGAACGCACGCAGCTTGTCGGCTGCTGCGCCCAGCATGGGCAGCCCCAGCAGGGTGGAGGGGCTGCTGGGTGCTGCTGCAGGCGGGGCCTGCGCATCTGTCGCTTCAAACGGCGATGAGGCAGCGCCTTGCGTGGTGACTGTGCCGTGGCTGCAGGCCACACCTGCTGGCGGCTGTACTGCTGCTGCAGCTGCAGCAGCAGACCCCGAGGCGGCGCTGACGGCAATGGCAGAGCCAGGCACTGGCAGCCTGCCGCAGCTGGGCACCCTGCTGACGCTGCTGGGCTTGCTGCAGGCTGCCGCTGCTGCTGCAGGTGCGGCCTCTGGTGCTGTGACGCCCTCCATGCCAGCTGCACCGTTGGCTGCTGCAGCACCCGCTGCCGGGCACGCCTCGCCGCTGGCAGACACAAACACCTCGTCCTCTGCCTCCGGCTCGGGCTCGTGCGGCTTGCTGCTGCTGCTTTTGCTGCCGCCGCTGGGCAGCCCTTCGCCCATCTTCGCACGGAGCTGCTGCTGCTGCTGCTGCTGGGCGCTGCGTGCTGCCGCCGGGTCTGTGTACATTGACAGGTTGTGGAACGACACCGCGCGGCCGGCGCTGGCAAACTGCGTCTTGCTGGGGCGCGCGGCGCCGGCATGCTGGTGGATCCAGGGGTGCTCCGCCAGCTGCTGGATGCCCGGGCGCGCGCCGGTCTCCTTGGTGAGGCTCCACGCGACAAAGTGCTTGCAGGAGTCGCTGACCCAGGCGGGGAAGCGCGGCGCGCTGTGCAGGATGTTCTCGATCGTGCCGCGCTTGTGCCCGGCGTCAAACGGCGCACGCCCAACTGTGAGCTCGTACGCGAGCACGCCCACCGCCCAGGCGTCGACCAGGTAGGTGTAGTGCAGGTGCGTCTTCTCCTTGTGGTCGTTGGGGTGGCACTTGTCGGGGCAGATGACCACCTCTGGCGCCATGTAGTCCAGCGTGCCGACGCGCGTGACCGGCCGCTCCTGCGTGATGTCAATCGACAGCCCAAAGTCTGCGGGCACGCGGAAGCCGGCACATGCACAAGGAAGGGCATCAGCATAAACAGTCGGTGTAAGGCAGTCGCTGGGAGCCAGGGCTGAGCATGAGCCGCATACACCTGCACCTGCTGCTACACAGGCACAGATAGCACCACACAGTAATTTCCAGTGCGCAGCCGGCCAAGCACACACAACAGAGCACTTTGCAGGGCCATACATCTGCAGGCGCTGTCTATCAATCTGGGGACCCCTGCAGCTTTGCCAGCGAGCAATTATGTTGGCGAGCTCTTAAGTTGGCGAACAGTTATGTTGGCGAGCAATTATATAATATATAATGCGCACCCGCCACTTTCAGCACCCCAGTTGCCGTGAACAGAAGGTTCTCCGGCTTGATGTCTCTGTGGATGATGTTGAGCATGTGCAGGTACTCCAGTGCCGACAGGAACGGGCCCAGCACCTGATGCCAGCGGCAGCGGCAGCAGCAGCAGAAGACAGGCACCTGCAGTGAGCTACGAGTTGTGACTAGCACCCCAAACGTCAGACAGTCGTGGGCTGCTGGCAGGTCATATCCAGCAAGTGCCTGGCGAGCCACACAGCTCAGTTGAAACATTACACCGTTTGCAGGAGGTGCGTGTTATGTGCCGTGCTGGGGACCGTCTCCACGCATCGCACCTGCCGCACTGCATCGGACTCTGTCATGCTGCCTCCCCGCCTGTCCAGCTCGCCAAACACGTCGCCGCGCGAGGCGTATTCGGTGACCAGGTAGATGCCCACCTCGTCCTCAAAGGCGGCGAGCTGCAGGGTGGCAAGCGCACAGTGCACCGGCAAGCAGATTGCTGGGTGTCAGGCGGCGGCGGCAGGTGCAGAAGCACTGCAAAACCGCTGCAACTGGTGAGCTGGACTGCAAGCATGTGCTGACGGGGCTGGCATGCCAGCTGAGTGCAGGTGACAGTTAGGGTGCTAAGCTGTGCCAAGGAAACTGGGCAGGGATACCGGTGAAACCCGAGCTTGCAGGTGTCAACCCTTGCTGAACAACTCACAGCCCTGCCAGCATCCCGCTGAGTAAAGAGTTACGCCCTCCAAACGCTGCATGCTGCCACTGCCACGCCAATTGTATGCCCTGCATAACGCAACCAGGCTGACACAGCCTGCTCACGGCAGCTCAGGCTGCGCTGGCTGTAGCCACCCAGCAGGCTTCTGCTTTCAACCCTGATGGTCTACTGCGATGCTACTGATATGCTTACCAGCTGCAGCACGTTCTTGTGGTCCACGCAGCTGTGGATGCGGATCTCCCGCTGCACCTGGTAGTTGTTGAGCTGAGAGAGCTTGCATCTGTGGTACACCTTAATGGCCACCTGAGTGCCTGTCGCCTTGTCAATGGCCAGGTGCACTGTGGAGGCATAGCCACCGCCCAGCTTCTTCGCCACAACGAACTGGTCGATGCACCTGCAAGAAGAAACAGCATGTGTGAGAGCTGCTAGGACCTGCAGGGTGCGCTGTGCTGGCCCAAGCTGCTGCAAGGTAACTTCGCTGCACAGAGCGCATGTAGTTCAGCCCGCGCAGCCTGTATATACATATACGTACCATTTAGGGCGGTAAAGGTCCCGAGGGCAGTGTCTTGTCACCACGATCGTCCCTGTGCCAGGCTTTTCGGGCTGCTTGTCAGGCCTGCATTTCAAACAGACCCAGGACCATCAACGTAATCAAAAAGCAAAGTTGCTCATGTGTCAGCTGAGCCTGGCTGCAGATCAGGTGGCAACTGTTGCATCGCCAGCTGGGCTGTGTTAAAACATTTTCTACTACATTGAAACTTGATTTCAACAGCTTTTGTTGTTTTGTTCAGCCACAGGCAAGCTGATGCTACAGCCCGACCATGGGAACTACAACTGCACACACGGCGCCGAGTGAGCAGGCCAAGGCCAGCACAACTAACACAAAGGGATCTGTTTGCATAGTTTTAGCCTACATATACAGGCCAATCCTCACCTAGCAGCCTGCTGCTGTGCTGGTGCGAACATGGTTGCCCTCCGTCCTTGCTAGCCTGCGTGTGAGGCTGCCCTAAGGACGCAAAACTCAACACATACGCTTAAACTCAAATCAAGATGGTATGGAGCGTCTCCTGGTTGAAATGCACGCTAGATAGCTCCTGACAGCCAGCTCCTTACTCAGCAGTTATAAGGCAACGCTAGTTCAATTTCAATTCAAACTATCACGTTCAGAAGTCAACAAAGACGATGTGAAGCTGGGTAACTAGACAGAGGACAAACTGGCGGGTGCTATAGTGCGAATGACTCAGCTGGACGACACCCGAACCCTATTCGCGGCTCAAAGCAGGGAAGATGAGTATTGCCAGCTTCATCTAAACCCATGCATGATTATCTATGGGGCTGCAGGAGTTGAGACGAATGTAATGGCTCTTACGCAACGGCTCAAGGTACCACACCCGAAGTGATGGACTCGACGGCCATCTACACCTGGCTGATAGCATCAAGTTCATGCTGAAAATTCACGTTCGTTGCGTGTCTAACCCTACTGCAGTGAACACTCACTTGCCATCAGACAACCTTGACGCAGTTCTCAATGCAATGATGTGTGTGAGCATCGACTTCTGGGCTTCCTGTGTAGAGCTTCTCACTGTCTACGAGAGTTCATATTGTGCATGAATCAGTTGTGTAGTGAACGGCTTGGCTGGACCTGACGTGGCTCATGAGTGTGCATCATGCACTACAGCGCACCAGCAGTTCTTAGAGGACAACTGTCACCTTAAAAAAGGAGCTGGAACCCTGCCAGACGCGCAACACCGGCATCCGTTAGCAGCTGCTACAGCTGCCGCCCCTGCAGATGTCCACCCTCTCGCCGCAGTTGCTGCTGCTGCCGCCGCTGTTGGCCCAGCAAGTGCTGCCATCAACATGACTCCTGTGCCAGGCGCGCGCAGCCAAAAACCACAATCACCGGCAGACGACCCACGCTCCACCTCAATGCTGCTGTCAGCAACAGGGACTCTGCCTAACAGGGCATCAGCACCACGGCAAGCTACAGCACAGCAGGACCTCCTGCAGCTGCTGCTGCTGCTATTGCTGCTGCCACTGGCATACTGGATCATCATCATCCTATTACCCATTCAAGCCATAGCATCAGCGCCATCGGCCCCGCGGGCCACCGGGGCGGAAAGAGGAGGGAGCACTGCTCCAGAATGTTTGCATGCATTGCGCACATCCCAAGATTTGACAAGAAAAGCAGCAATACACGGTGACACCATCCGACATCTTCCAGAACTGCCCCAAATATCATCAGATACAAAACGCAACACCTTGATTGACGAATCAGCCATGGACAAAACGCAGCGCAACTTTTCAGCGCAACCAGGCAGGGATCTGATCTCAGCAAACATACTATCCCTCTGAGCAGAAGTAGCAGGGCAATCAAACATGAAGTGTGACAAAGACTCAACTTCTGCACCACAACAAGGACATCCTGAAGTGGAGTTAGCTCTGCGACCGCCAAACTGACCAGTACGCTCATGTACACACAGACAACCCATACGAACACGCAAAAGCAATTCAATATCACGTGGAATTGCCACTGAACGCAAGTACGGCCTAGGCCTCCTGAAACCCATAGCATCAACATGAGTGGGATGCACATGAGCCACATACCGACTCAGAGTGGAGTGTTCCAACGTTTCACATGCAATCCTTTCAGCATGTAGTGTCCTGACCTGCTTGTTGACATGGCTCTTGCACGCACTGGCTCTGCCTTCCACAGTCACAACATTCACACCATACTTGCACAGCAGGCTCTGCACATACTTGTGCCACGGTGTCACCGCCACAGCACCACTAGGACGCCTCCATTCAGCTGTAAACACTTGATTTGGCAGCCGAACGCCCTGCAAACGCTGAATCCTGTAGTAGTACTCCAAAGCCCTCTGATGAAGCCACATATGCAATGGTTTCACACCCCATTCTGCCAAGAGAGCTGAAGAGCATGGGCGCTCCTTGCCACAGCGCATTGCGCATTTGATGATGTCTGTCTGCACTTTGTCAATCAGCTGCAGTTGCCTAGCTGTGGACGGAAACCAAACCTCACTGCCATATTCAACAATGGGACGGACACACGTCAGCAACAGTATGCGTTCAACCTCCACACTGATGCTGCGGCTCTTCAAAATTGGCATGAGCGCACCCTTCACACGTTGCACCTTAGCCAGCATCTTCTCAAAATGTGTGGTCCATGTACAGGTATTGTTGAACCACAGGCCAAGATAGTACTCCGATACAACAGGCACAGGGACATTGTTCCAAACAATGCCGGAGTCGACTAGCTGGCTGGTCTGTCTTGCTGGCAGCACATGCATGACGGCAGACTTCAAGCTGTGGAGCTTGAAGCGCCACTGGCAACTGTAATTGTAAACAGTTGCAGCCACAGCCTGAACTTCAGACAGAGACCCGCAGACAGCAACAAAGTCATCAGCCTGCATGGCTGCCACAACTTGGCATGCAGGTTCGTCACGAGGGCCCATGAGGGTAACGCCAGGGTGCTTTGCATGCACTGGCATACTGGATGAAGGTACACGTGCATTCGTGGAACGCAGAGCGCAGCGGGAGCAGGAGCTTACCTTGCAAGTTGAAGAAAACCTCCTAGCCAGTCAAGGCAAGCAGATCCGCCAGTTTGCAAGAAGGCATCACAGCACACAGCCATCAGCAGCAATGCCCCCAGGCAGCTTCGTCATGATGCGAGCACCCCAGACCACCAAAATGCACAAAGGCGTAAGTATTGAGGGTCCGTATCGATTGGTACGCTACACGGGGCCAGATCAGTCACAGGCCGTGATCGAAGATGCCGACAAGAAGCGCTGGGCAGTCCACTGCACAGGATCACACCGTATTCAGTACATCGAAAGTAAAGTTTTGGGTTTGGTGACACTCCGTCTGCAAAGGGCCGGAGTACCGGGCACTACGCAGCGGTTTACCTGCTGAGACACTGGAGCACGTGTCCAACGTGCTGCCACACGTCGCAACAACAGTTCTACTATGTTCTGTGAACAGTTTCGAGGGGACACCACGGCCCACTACACTGTTGCCTGGACAACCACCAGCTCTGCTGTAATGGCGCCCCCCACCTGGCCAAGACAGCAGTACAAAACATGTCGTTTTGTTCTGCGCAAGGACTACACCAAGCCAGTCCCTCGTGACCCTCCAACAACTACCGCATTGCCCCAACAGCGCAATGGACTTGATTATCAGATCCTACCTTTTTTACGCTTCAAAGGTGGCACCACGCGGACAACCGAACTCGTCCATACAGCCAGATCTGGCTCTAGAGCCCTACTCGTTCGTTGGACACCAGTGTTAGCCGGCGAGACCTACTACCAGCCTTATAAATAGAAGTGAGAATGGCGTGTCCCGGCAGTCGTTCCCGCAACCTTTTGCAGTGCCCACAGCTGTTCCCAGTTATCTTCACTCACTACCACAGCCTTCCAGCAGCCCGTCCCAGCCATAAAATGGCCTTTAGCTACAGCAGACATGGTTCGCTTCCTCTCATCAACGCAGCCAGCGGCAGGCTGCGCAAGGACATCTCCCAGAACATGCGCCTGCAGTGCCAGACTGATGCCATGAGAAAGACCAGGCCTGATTTTGACCGCCGCTACGACAACCACCTGATCATTACCACCAACGACACGGTCCTCAGCGTCTCCTTTGACATGGATGCATACCGCAACAAGCAGTTCGACCAGTTTCTGGCCCACATCAGGTCTGCCCTCATGCCTCTGGCAACGGGCTCCCGTACCATATCCAGCACTGGCACCCTGGAGCACAACCTGATGGTCAAGCAGTACGTCATCTTATCCCCGGTGGTGTGCGACACCCTGGATGTCTGCCCCAAGTTCATGTCATACTGTCCGATACAGTCATTTGTTCATGACCAGCACAACTATAAAAAGCTACGTACGGAAACTCGTGCTACAATATCGATACGGACTGCTGCCGACATACAAACTTCTTAAACGCTACAAAAAGAGGGAAACCAACCTCTGCCCGCTATGCGGCGAGGAGGGCAGGGGTCACCACGCAATAAGCGGATGCCGCAAGCTACTGAAAAATGCTACACTACGGCACAACGATGCTGGCAGCCTGATTGTCGAGGCGATTTACAAAGATTTTGGACAAACCCTATCCAATGATCTAGGAGTCAAAGGACGCCCGCTGGAAACCCTGTTGCGCAAACTGCACTTCAAGTCGGTGCAAGCAGTTGGCGAGATGTGGAAGCACAGAAGAGCACTGCTGCCTAACAAACTCGGATCAAAGAAAGGACCGCCTACATGCACCAATCGCACCAACTTCACCTCTGCCCCTCAACACAGAAAAACAAAGAAATCTAGGAAATAACTCTTAGTCCCACGGGTACCATACCGGCCCCTCGGGACCGGTAGGGATGGTAGGGTGCGTGAAGGCGCATGAGGTTACCTCATCGTCACACACGCCCCCTTCCTGAACTTACGCGGGTGTTAAGTGTCAACACATCACGCGTAGCTCATTCATTCATTCATACTGTCCGCTGCGGCTGCAGGCACCTGCCAGCGCCATCTTCGGCGAGACCATGCATGATTGCGACCGCGCTGCCGCCCGCGTCAACGTCTGCCTGCGCCGCAAGGCTGCAGTCATGGTCAGCAGCTGTCACGTGAGCGCACTGGAGGATGCCAACTACGTCTACACCAAGTTCGTGGCTCCTTTTGAGTCCTACACTGCTTCGCTCAACCTGATCTGCGCCAACGTGTTCCTGGTGGCCCTGCTGCCCAACCAGCAGCACACTGGCCTGGTGGCAGCAGTGGTGGAGGAGGGGGTTGGCTTCTGCTTCAAGCGCCACCTCGTTCCAGTGCGCACCCAGCACTCCACGGGCAACAACTGCATCCTTGGCGCCGAGGAGGGCGCGGACGGCCACCGCTCCTACACCAGTGTCACCTGGGGCTGGCTGCTGAACTACATCGTCACGGTCCCCAGCCGCAACCAGGCCATCGCGGCGGCTGAGCACTGCTACGTGCTGTCACCCAACAGCACAGAGCTCAGGGAGGCGCTGGCCAAGAGGCACCTGGTGGAGATGGGCATGGAGCCCACCTACTCCATGCCCATCTCCACCAGGTGCCTCTTGGCCAGCGCCTCCCTGAGCTCTGTGCTGTTGGGTGACAGCACGTAGCAGTGCTCAGCCGCCGCGATGGCCTGGTTGCAGCTGGGGACCGTGACGATGTAGTTCAGCAGCCAGCCCCAGGTGACACTGGTGTAGGAGCGGTGGCCGTCCGCGCCCTGCTCGGCGCCAAGGATGCAGTTGTTGCCCGTGGAGTGCTGGGTGCGTACTGGAACGAGGTGGCGCTTGAAGCAGAAGCCAACCCCCTCCTCCACCACTGCTGCCACCAGGCCAGTGTGCTGCTGGTTGGGCAGCAGGGCCACCAGGAACACGTTGGCGCAGATCAGGTTGAGCGAAGCAGTGTAGGACTCAAAAGGAGCCACGAACTTGGTGTAGACGTAGTTGGCATCCTCCAGTGCGCTCACGTGACAGCTGCTGACCATGACTGCAGCCTTGCGGCGCAGGCAGGCGTTGACGCGGGCGGCAGCGCGGTCGCAATCATGCATGGTCTCGCCGAAGATGGCGCTGGCAGGTGCCTGCAGGTGCTGCAGCCGTAGCGGACAGTATGACATGAACTTGGGGCAGACATCCAGGGTGTCGCACACCACCGGGGACAAGATGACGTACTGCTTGACCATCAGGTTGTGCTCCAGGGTGCCAGTGCTGGATGTGGTACGGGAGCCCGTTGCCAGAGGCATGAGGGCAGACCTGATGTAAGCCAGAAACTGGTCGAACTGCTTGTTGCCGTGTATGCATCCATGTCAAAGGAGACGCTGAGGACCGTGTCGTTGGTGGTAATGATCAGGTGGTTAGTGGCGGTCAAAATCAGGCCTGGTCTTTCTCATGGCATCAGTCTGGCACGGCAGGCGCATGTTCTGGGAGATGTCCTTGCGCAGCCTGCCGCTGGCTGCGTTGATGAGAGGAAGCGAACCATGTCTGCTGTAGCTAAAGGCCATTTTATGGCTGGGATGGGCTGCTGGAAGGCTGTGGTAGTGAGTGAAGATAACTGGGAACAGCTGTGGGCACTGCAAAAGGTTGCGGGAACGACTGCCGGGACACGCCATTCTCACTTCTATTTATAAGGCTGGTAGTAGGTCTCGCTAACACTGGTGTCCAACGAACGAGTAGGGCTCTGGCTGCATGGACGAGTTTGGTTGTCCGCGTGGTGCCAGCTATGAAGCGTAAAAAAAGGTAGGATCTGATAACTAAGTCCATTGCGCTGTTGGGGCAATGTGGTAGTTGTTGGAGGGTCACGAGGGACTGGCTTGGTGTAGTCCTTGCGCAGAACAAAACGACATGTAAAAGAACGGATTTAACGGCTCCTGGGCTCCAGGTAAATGCAAAAAGTCCTACCTTCAAAGCAATGCTCGACCAGGAGCGGCCCGCTCAAGCTCTCCTGGTACTCCGAGTGTGCTGCCATGCAGGCAAGCTGGCCAGCATCAAAGCATCGTCTTCATGCGCACCTGTACCGCAGAAACCAACATGTACATGTTTTGTACTGCTTTCTTGGCCAGGTGGGGGGCGCCATAACAGCAGAGCTGGTGGTTGTCCAGGTAACAGTGTAGTGGGCCGTGGTGTCCCCTCGAAACTGTTCACAGAACATAGTAGAACTGTTGCTGCGAAGTGTGGCAGCACGTGTGGACACGTGCTCCAGTGTCTCAGCAGGTAAACCGCTGCGTAGTGCCCGGTACTCCGGCCCTTTGCAGACGGAGTGTCACCAAACCCAAAACTTTACTTTTGATGTACTGAATACGGTGTGATCCGTGTGCAGTGGACTGCCCAGCGCTTCTTGTCGGCATCTTCGATCACGGGCTGTGACTGATCTGGCCCCGTGTAGCGTACCAATCGATACGGACCCTCAATACTTACGCCTTTGTGGATTTTGGTGGTCTGGGGTGCTCGCATCATGACGAAGCTGCCTGGGGGCATTGCTGCTGATGGCTGTGTGCTGTGATGCCTTCTTGCAAACTGGCGGATCTGCTTGCCTTGACTGGCTCCAGATCAGCGCCATCTGCAAAAGAGACAGCACAACGTCAACGTGTGACACATTTGTCGCTAACAGCGACGGTCCCGGCAGCTGCTGGCCAAAACGCCTCGGCTGAGGTGGCAACAACCACCCATGCGGCAGGCATCTCTGCCACAGCTGCCCCCACTGCTGCCGCCACCAGGGCCGCTGATGCGACTGTTGCTGCTGTTGCGGCGGCAGTGCCGGCGTCAGCCGGTACTGCGTCAGATGCAGAGGCACAAGCTGACACAGAAGAGGAATTTGATGATGCTGGAGATGATGAGGTGGAAGACAAGACAAGCACAGTCAGGGACATTTGGGAGGATGCAGCAGTGTTGCACTACCTGAAAACCAGCCGCCATGACGCCACCCTGCTGCCCTCTTCATCCAGGGCCTCGATGAAAACGAGTTGAAACGCATACGCAAGCGCGCCAGCAACTACCGCTATGATGCTGTCACAAACCAGTTGTTCCGGCTACCAACAAGCAGGCACCCCCTAGAGAGGGAGGTGCCAGCAGTTGAAGAAAGAGAGTGCATCGTTCTGCAGCTACATGAGAGCATGGGCCACCCTGCCGCTGCTCGACTGGCCCATGCAGTGCACCAGCGCTACTACTTCCCCGGCGTGATTGAGATGGCCAAGGAGCTGGTGGCTAGGTGCGACAGCTGCCTGCGTTGCCGCGCGCTGTTTAAGCAGCAGCCACAGCTGAAGCCAATCCCACCATCCCAGCTGTGCACACGCTGGCACCTCAACACCATGGGACCATACAACCCAACCAGGAGCGGCAACAAACACATTTACCTGGTAATCGAGTCAACCAGCCGTTGGTGTGAGGCCATAGCAGCACCAGATTGCACAGCTGAAGGTATTTGCGCCTTTGTCATGGACCGCCTCGTCTCCACATGGGGTTCCCCTCAGTGCCTGGTGGCAGACAACGGGCATGAATTCACCTCCAAGTATGTGTTGATGCTCCAGGAGCTTGGCATTCAAGACATCCGATCGTCTGCGTACCACCCGCAAGGCAACGGCGCAGCTGAGAGTGAGGTTAAGCAGTTGCTCCATGCTCTGCAGCGCACCGTCCAAGATCAACCTGAGACGTGGGATGAAAAACTGCCCACAGCTCTGATGGGCCTACGCAACTTGCGTGCCACTGCAACGGGCTATACCCCTCACTTTCTTATGACTGGTCGCTTGGCTGTCCTACCGACAGAAAGGCGCCGGCAAGGCGCTGCTGCTGGTGCCAACGCTGCTGCCCCTACAGCATTGTCAAGTGACCGAACAGCAGCAGTGCCTGCGCCTGCTCACACACCACCCGGCGCTATGACCACGGCAGCTGCCTACTCCTCCGACAGAGTGGAGAGCGAGAGAAGCCTCTCACCTGGCGGGCACGCCACAGGGATCAGAGACGAAGAGCTTGACACTGCAGCACAGGAGGAGGATGACCTGGAGTAACTGTGGCGCACCATGTATCCTTTTGAGGATCAAGGAGGTGGAACCCTGCCAGACGCGCAACACCGGCATCCGTTGGCAGCTGCTACAGCTGCCGCCCCTGCAGATGTCCACCCTCTCGCTGCAGTTGCTGCTGCTGCTGCCGCTGTTGGCCCAGCAAGTGCTGCCATCAACATGACTCCTGTGCCAGGCGCGCGCAGCCAAAAACCACAATCACCGGCAGACGACCCACGCTCCACCTCAATGCTGCTGTCAGCAACAGGGACTCTGCCTAACAGGGCATCAGCACCACGGCAAGCTACAGCAGGACCTCCTGCAGCTGCTGCTGCTGCTGTTGCTGCTGCCACTGGCATACTGGATGAAGGTACACGTGCATTCGTGGAACGCAGAGCGCAGCGGGAGCAGGAGCTTACCTTGCAAGTTGAAGAAAACCTCCTAGCCAGTCAAGGCAAGCAGATCCGCCAGTTTGCAAGAAGGCATCACAGCACACAGCCATCAGCAGCAATGCCCCCAGGCAGCTTCGTCATGATGCGAGCACCCCAGACCACCAAAATGCACAAAGGCGTAAGTATTGAGGGTCCGTATCGATTGGTACGCTACACGGGGCCAGATCAGTCACAGGCCGTGATCGAAGATGCCGACAAGAAGCGCTGGGCAGTCCACTGCACAGGATCACACCGTATTCAGTACATCGAAAGTAAAGTTTTGGGTTTGGTGACACTCCGTCTGCAAAGGGCCGGAGTACCGGGCACTACGCAGCGGTTTACCTGCTGAGACACTGGAGCACGTGTCCAACGTGCTGCCACACGTCGCAACAACAGTTCTACTATGTTCTGTGAACAGTTTCGAGGGGACACCACGGCCCACTACACTGTTGCCTGGACAACCACCAGCTCTGCTGTAATGGCGCCCCCCACCTGGCCAAGACAGCAGTACAAAACATGTCGTTTTGTTCTGCGCAAGGACTACACCAAGCCAGTCCCTCGTGACCCTCCAACAACTACCGCATTGCCCCAACAGCGCAATGGACTTGATTATCAGATCCTACCTTTTTTACGCTTCAAAGGTGGCACCACGCGGACAACCGAACTCGTCCATACAGCCAGATCTGGCTCTAGAGCCCTACTCGTTCGTTGGACACCAGTGTTAGCCGGCGAGACCTACTACCAGCCTTATAAATAGAAGTGAGAATGGCGTGTCCCGGCAGTCGTTCCCGCAACCTTTTGCAGTGCCCACAGCTGTTCCCAGTTATCTTCACTCACTACCACAGCCTTCCAGCAGCCCGTCCCAGCCATAAAATGGCCTTTAGCTACAGCAGACATGGTTCGCTTCCTCTCATCAACGCAGCCAGCGGCAGGCTGCGCAAGGACATCTCCCAGAACATGCGCCTGCAGTGCCAGACTGATGCCATGAGAAAGACCAGGCCTGATTTTGACCGCCGCTACGACAACCATCTGATCATTACCACCAACGACACGGTCCTCAGCGTCTGCTTTGACATGGATGCATACGGCAACAAGCAGTTCGACCAGTTTCTGGCCCACATCAGGTCTGCCCTCATGCCTCTGGCAACGGGCTCCGGAGCATTTTTTTCACCCACCACCGGGGACAAGATGACGTACTGCTTGACCACCAGGTTGTGCTCCAGGGTGCCAGTGCTGGATGTGGTACGGGATCCCGTACCACATCCAGCACTGGCACCCTGGAGCACAACCTGATGGTCAAGCAGTACGTCATCTTGTCCCCGGTGGTGGGTGAAAAAAAGATGGTTGGCTTCTGCTTCAAGCGCCACCTCGTTCCAGTGCGCACCCAGCACTCCACGGGCAACAACTGCATCCTTGGCGCCGAGGAGGGCGCGGACGGCCACCGCTCCTACACCAGTGTCACCTGGGGCTGGCTGCTGAACTACATCATCACGGTCCCCAGCCGCAACCAGGCCATCGCGGCGGCTGAGCACTGCTACGTGCTGTCACCCAACAGCACAGAGCTCAGGGAGGCGCTGGCCAAGAGGCACCTGGTGGAGATGGGCATGGAGCCCATCAACCCTGCTGAGGCATTCGCTGTGCAGGGCACGCTGGTCACCGGCAACTCGCCCGGCGTGCTGGAAATCGACAACTACGCCATTGGCTTCGAGGAGTGCCTGCACGGTGCCACGCAGCAGATCTCCATGTGCATGCTGCACCCGAACGTGGGCTACTGGGAGAAGAGCCTCCTGCCTGGCATGTTTAAGCCCATCAAGGAGAAGGTGCGCGAGTTCCAGGCAGCCACCTGGGCCAACGCCGCTGCTGTCGACGCTGCCGTCGCCGCTGCCGCCGCTTCCAACGAGCCCAACTCCCCGGCGCCAGACAGCCCGAGCCTGCAGAGCGTGTCTGCTGGCTCCCAGTCCCTGTCATCTGACGACGAGAGCCGCTACTATTCCGACATCACCACCACCAGCAGCATGCTGGAGAGAGAGAGAGAGAGAGAGAGAGAGAGAGAGAGAGAGAGAGAGAGAGAGAGAGAGAGAGAGAGAGAGAGAGAGAGAGAGAGAGAGAGAGAGAGAGAGAGTGTAAGAGTATCACCCGGAGGTGGTGATAGTGGTAAAGATGAGCCCACACGCATCCGCGGTTCCCTTTGCCGAATTGCGACAAGTGGTAGCTGAGACAGGGGCGATGGCCGAAAGGATATGGCATCGCCTTTCTACGTTCCAGGTCAGGCGGTCGAACCCCGGTCTGGACGAGATTTGAAATCGGCAAGGGAATTTGCCCGAAACAGGGGAGTGCCCTCGATAGTCAGTAATAATGGCCGTTGAGGACGCCGGCCCTTGTAGGGGGGCATAATGTAAGAGTATCACCCGGAGGTGGTGATAGTGGTAAAGATGAGCCCACACGCATCCGCGGTTCCCTTTGCCGAATTGCGACAAGTCAAGTTCTCGAAGGTTCTAGTAGTTGGAGGAAGTATCTAGAAGTGTCATTCTAGACATTTTCTAACATCCTACTACTAACAGGGTGTATCAGCGAAGGCTATATAAGGGGGTGCCTTGTGCACACTCCACAAGGGAGACATACCAGTAGAACAGTAGGGCAACACCTCCTCCTAGGAAGTATCTAGAGATGTTTGTGGAATGTAGATGATTTGTAGATGATTTGTAGATGATGTGTGGATATGTACATCATATAGTAATGAACGGTATTGTATGGTGCTGGTGATGATTGATTGTTGGGTTCAGCAGCTCCTCCATGTACGTGGGAGGGAACTCCATTGTGATTGGTAACTAACTGGATCTTTCTGGCATCAGCTATGTCGTTCCAGAACTCTCTGGAAGGTTAGCCAGTCTAACAGCTTCTAGAACGAGACAAGTCGATCCTGTGCATATGGGTAGAGCCCCGGCGCATGCACGTCTGCATGCGCAGATGGAAGAGGCGTGAGCCGGCCGCCCCTTTCCCTCGCATTTTTGGTAGCTGAGACAAGCTGTCTTCTAGAAGCTTGTGGTGTTGTGTTGGTGTCAAGTTGGCTGGTGCGAACGGTCAGGTACTTGGGATAGCATTGGTTGCGTCTTGTGAGTTCTCAATGTAAGGAATATGATAGTTGTAGCACTAGTATGTGAGAGGAATGTTCCAGAAGGTTCTAGAAGTGTCCGGAAGCGTCTGCAATGACTTTGGAGTTCTAGAATGATCCGGAAGGATCTGGAAGGGTCCAGAAGATTCCGGAGGGATGCAAGTTCTCGAAGGTTCTAGTAGTTGGAGGAAGTATCTAGAAGTGTCATTCTAGACATTTTCTAACATCCTACTACTAACAGGGTGTATCAGCGAAGGCTATATAAGGGGGTGCCTTGTGCACACTCCACAAGGGAGACATACCAGTAGAACAGTAGGGCAACACCTCCTCCTAGGAAGTATCTAGAGATGTTTGTGGAATGTAGATGATTTGTAGATGATTTGTAGATGATGTGTGGATATGTACATCATATAGTAATGAACGGTATTGTATGGTGCTGGTGATGATTGATTGTTGGGTTCAGCAGCTCCTCCATGTACGTGGGAGGGAACTCCATTGTGATTGGTAACTAACTGGATCTTTCTGGCATCAGCTATGTCGTTCCAGAACTCTCTGGAAGGTTAGCCAGTCTAACAGCTTCTAGAACGAGACAAGTCGATCCTGTGCATATGGGTAGAGCCCCGGCGCATGCACGTCTGCATGCGCAGATGGAAGAGGCGTGAGCCGGCCGCCCCTTTCCCTCGCATTTTTAAAAAAATGCGAGGGAAAGGGGCGGCCGGCTCACGCCTCTTCCATCTGCGCATGCAGACGTGCATGCGCCAGGGCTCTACCCGTATGCACAGGATCGACCTGTCTCGTTCTAGAAGCTGTTAGACTGGCTAACCTTCCAGAGAGTTCTGGAACGACATAGCTGATGCCAGAAAGATCCAGTTAGTTACCAATCACAATGGAGTTCCCTCCCACGTACATGGAGGAGCTGCTAAACCCAACAATCAATCATCACCAGCACCATACAATACCGTTCATTACTATATGATGTACATATCCACACATCATCTACAAATCATCTACAAATCATCTACATTCCACAAACATCTCTAGATACTTCCTAGGAGGAGGTGTTGCCCTACTGTTCTACTGGTATGTCTCCCTTGTGGAGTGTGCACAAGGCACCCCCTTATATAGCCTTCGCTGATACACCCTGTTAGTAGTAGGATGTTAGAAAATGTCTAGAATGACACTTCTAGATACTTCCTCCAACTACTAGAACCTTCGAGAACTTGCATCCCTCCGGAATCTTCTGGACCCTTCCAGATCCTTCCGGATCATTCTAGAACTCCAAAGTCATTGCAGACGCTTCCGGACACTTCTAGAACCTTCTGGAACATTCCTCTCACATACTAGTGCTACAACTATCATATTCCTTACATTATGCCCCTCTTCTTTTTCAAGCAACGTCCTCGTTGCTTGCTGTCATACACAATGGGTACAATCCCCCACCAAAAAAAAGTACCAAACCATAACACCTTATCTGTCTCATGGTTCCGGGCTGGCTCACTGCTTACAGCTCACTGCTGCATTGCACCTGAAACCATCATAAACAGGTAGTGCTTAGAGTAGGAATTCAGTGCGGCGTTAGGCATGTCCAGCCAACAGGTTCACTGCCGACATTGGCCTTGCAGGAACCATAGGCCATGCAGATCTTGCCAAACCTGAGTGACTCTATGGGACTCTCACCCAATTGTCAACGCAGGTGTCTGCAAAGAACAGCCCGTAGTCGTCCAACAACTTGAATCCACTCTCAGCATTGTGAGCAGCCTTGCCACACTACGTTGTTCAACAACTCCATGTAACGATACCTCCAGCGCGGACCCTTTACACACTGACGCACGTGCGCTTTTCCTGGGTCGCTTAGGCCTGCTCACGGCTCATCAGGAGCCCACTACCTGTATCAGCCAAGTGAGCTGGGGTATTGGTGACCTCGTCATCTCACCATGACTGAAGCAAACATACATGTAGCGCAATGTGGACAACCATCCTTGGCGTACCACATGCTTGACTGACTTTGCGCATGTAGCCACATGTGCTACCACATCATCACTATCTGATGAGGCTTACGTGGCGAAAACAACCTGTCGCTGACATAGGCCTTGCGAAAGGGCGTTCAGCGCACACGTATCCCCATATCAGCCCAACTACCACGCTGATCAACTGCCGCCACTTTGCAACTGACATTGGCCTTGAAGCAAGGACGACATAACATTAATCAGCAGGCAAGAAGACTTTGCAACATACCCACAGCAAAACGTGTTGGGCAAGGCTTTCCCGCTTGGCCACATATATGCTATATAGCACAAGGAAGCACTTGCCAACTAACACACACATACAGACGGTGGGTCGATGTTGCTGTAATGGCAGAAAGCTATACAACATGCGAACTTTGCTGCGGCAGCAACGTGCCTTGCACTGCGGGCCTAGCCTCGCAGTCAAGGGGGCTGCACACCTGATACACCAACGTGCCAACAAGCTGTTCACAGAAACAACCAATGACAACGTTGTGCCCAATAAGGCCGGGCAAACCATGAGCAGCATGTTGTTGTGTCTCCGCCGACATGGCCACAACAAGCATTCCATAACACCATGGTATACAATACAACAACCACCCTTGACACTGCTTACAGAAGTCAACGCCAAGCTGTAGCTGCGCCTTGTAGGCCGGGCAAACCACTAGCCCTGTCATTTGGCCGGGCAAACCATGACAAGAAGTTGCACAACAGCAACAACAAGGTTCACCGCCAAGTTGTGCTGGCGATTGCAACCTCTATACTCCGTGTCATGTGACCTGGCATGTGCCACAATAAGACCCACTGTCTGCACCACAAACACCACAATGGTTGCTAGCAATACCAGCAATACAGTCTGAAACTGTCTTGACCGTTATATGTATGTATGCATGTGGGGCAACGCCTCTCAACATGCACACTCCACTTCACTGCCAAGCATGACAACGTTGCTGATTCAGCTGTCATTGCCATGGTGACTACAATGTCACCGTACATTTGTAGCTGCATCAACTTTTCAAACGCAAGCCACCATGCCACACCTTCTGATGACTTGGCAGGGTCGAGACAAACTCCCCGTAACAACCTCGGTGCAAAAATGTTGTTGGGCCAACTGCCTGCTAGGTCACACAAAGACACGGCGGTGTCCAGCGTCCTCCATCGAGGCTCCACATTGCATGTTGACGTACAAGGATAGCACATAGGCTGCATGCTGATGACAATCCCTGAAGCATGCATTCTCATAGGAGAAGCCTTGCTGCTGAGCAGTCACAGAAAAAACTATGGAACATCCTAGAACACCCTTACATCGAGAACTCACAAGACGCAACCAATGCTATCCCAAGTACCTGACCGTTCGCACCAGCCAACTTGACACCAACACAACACCACAAGCTTCTAGAAGACAGCTTGTCTCAGCTACCAAAAATGCGAGGGAAAGGGGCGGCCGGCTCACGCCTCTTCCATCTGCGCATGCAGACGTGCATGCGCCAGGGCTCTACCCGTATGCACAGGATCGACCTGTCTCGTTCTAGAAGCTGTTAGACTGGCTAACCTTCCAGAGAGTTCTGGAACGACATAGCTGATGCCAGAAAGATCCAGTTAGTTACCAATCACAATGGAGTTCCCTCCCACGTACATGGAGGAGCTGCTAAACCCAACAATCAATCATCACCAGCACCATACAATACCGTTCATTACTATATGATGTACATATCCACACATCATCTACAAATCATCTACAAATCATCTACATTCCACAAACATCTCTAGATACTTCCTAGGAGGAGGTGTTGCCCTACTGTTCTACTGGTATGTCTCCCCTGTGGAGTGTGCACAAGGCACCCCCTTATATAGCCTTCGCTGATACACCCTGTTAGTAGTAGGATGTTAGAAAATGTCTAGAATGACACTTCTAGATACTTCCTCCAACTACTAGAACCTTCGAGAACTTGCATCCCTCCGGAATCTTCTGGACCCTTCCAGATCCTTCCGGATCATTCTAGAACTCCAAAGTCATTGCAGACGCTTCCGGACACTTCTAGAACCTTCTGGAACATTCCTCTCACATACTAGTGCTACAACTATCATATTCCTTACAGAGAGAGACTACGCATAGCTGCAGCGTTACGGCTGCGGTGCATCCTCGGTGTCCAAGGATGCAGATGCTCGCGTAACTTAAGGAACGAGGGCAGGCCTGCCGTCTCCGGCGCCACACCCCCTACCCCTCCACCATGTGGTCGCCCGACCACTGGGGAGGTTTCAACTGGCTGAGGTAGACGGCCTCAGTCAGCCCCACAAGATGGGATGTGTCACTGCTTCCGCCGCTTGGCGTGCTTGCGGTGACATGGCACCTTGAAGGCCCTCTTCATGCGTGCTTTCTTGCCTCTACTGCAGTTGGCCATCTTGAGGTGCCCCATCTGCTTGAGCAGTGCTCCGCGTTGTCTCCAAATCCTTTCCAGGCCGGAGATGGCGGTGTAGTGTAGGTCAGACAGCAGTTTCTTCAGTGCCGGTCCTGACACGCCTAGGGTGGTCAGTTGTTGCTCGGTTTCTGCGTATATCACTCCAGTAACGCAGAGCAGGATCGTTTTCTGGAACACGCTGGGGCGCGTTTGGTCTGCATCACAGATAGCGGCACACAGGTCAGTCATTCCTGTGTCATGTTGTTCTTCAGGCTGGTCAGGTTGGTCATCCATCCCAGCGATGCTATCATGGAGGTGTTAATGCTGTTCGGCTGCTTTAACACAGCATGCTGGACGACTGCGACTCTGGCTTCGTCTTCCAGGCTGGCCAGCACTCCAACACCAGCAGCAACGGTGTAGCAGCCTTACGAGTATGCGTGTGTGGAAGCGTAATGGAAAAGAGGTTTGTTAACCAATTGATAAGCCTGAGGCCCAGCTTAAGCTGTTGTAGACCGCCTACGTTGTGAGGCCAGCGTAGTTCTAACATGGCAGTACAATGTCACATTGACTGCCGCGTGTCCTCATACGAACGTATGAGTCACTTAGTCTAATCATCCAATACATGGATAGTAACAGGTCCTGTTACAGGCCTCCCCCAACAGGAACTTTGACTGTCCTCAGTCAATACACTGATATGAGACCAAGTTGGTAAAGAGCATCGCTCAGGACAACCGTACTGACTCTAGTCAGGACGGCAGGTAACTGATGACATACAGTCCAGTCACCAACCAATCAGCCGTGAAGGCGCGCAATAAATCGGGGATTTAGTTGAGAGTTCCCTCAAATCTACAAGTCGAGTTGAGTGGAGTCCGCGTAGTGCACTAGAGGGCAGGTCACATCACGTGCTTTCTCCATCGACGTGATACAGTCCAAATAGACTAAACTCAACCTAAGTACAACTCGGTACTTTTGGATTAGACAAACAGCTTACAGCTGAGTCACAATTGTATGCAGAAACTGCACAACAATGTAGACAGTAATCACCTGCCACAAGGCAGAAAGTGACAATAACAGCAACAGCTGTAATCAAGCAGTAACACATCTCCAACTAGGATCATTTGTGATGGCGCTTGATACGAGGAGCTTTAGCATACATTACATTACATTACATTACATTACATGCTCCACCCAACAAGGAGTGGGAACCCCATTCAGGAGCCAACGAGAGGCTCATTGGGGGGAGCAACAGGCAAAGCAGCAGTTTGCGCTGAGCGCTTGTTTCTGCGCTGTTTCTTGTGTGGTGCAGCGACTAATCGCATGCCAGACTGAGCCTGCACTGCAGACCAGTACTCAGAGATTTTCTCTGGGCAATTAGCACTATTAGCTTGTGGATCCCATGTGTTGTGTTCAACACCATAGCCAAGCCACTTAACAAGAAACTGAAGCTTGCCATGACCCACAAACCTGTGGCTCTCAATCTGCTCAACCTCATACTCCATTTCACCATCTATCATAGTAGGTGGTGGTGGAGCTACAGTAGAGGTACCAGGAGAAACTGGTTTCAGCAGAGAAACATGGAACACGTTGTGTACCTTGAGATTGCTCGGTAGCTCTAGCCGAAAGGCTACTGGATTAATTTTGTCCAGAACTTTGCAAGGACCGATCCACCTAGGCAGCAGCTTAGGTGATCCTTTGAACTTCATCTTGATGTTCATGGTGCTCAGAAAGACTGAGTCACCCACTGCAATGTTCATATCACGCCGCCGCCTGTTAGCAGCAACTGCCTGCCGCTGTTGTGCAGCATGCAATGCAGCTTTAGCGTTTTGACGACAGGCGCGATCAGCAGCAGAAACACAGTCTGGAACATCAAGGCGTCCCTCCCCCTTCAAGAGTTTGTCCAGGGGCAGATGTGGGCGTTTGCCATAATTTAGTACAAACGGCACCGCTTGTACTGACTCTTGCCAAGAATCGTTGATAGCAAACTCAACCAAAGGCAAGAGTTTCACCCAATTGGACTGCGTAGGGTCAACAAAGTGACGCAGCATGTCCTCCATGATGCGATTAACGCATTCTGTATTGCCATCACTTTGCGGGTGATAGGCAGTACTCATGGAAGCAGAGACACCAAGAGTGTCTCGCAGGCACTGCCAGAATTTGCTGGTCCAAATTGAACCTCTGTCAGAGACCAGCTCATCAGGCAGGCCATGGTGCTTGACAATAGTGTCCAGAAAAATATCTGCAAACTGCTCAGCAGTAGCGTCCTTGCGGCAAGGCGCAAGGTGCACCAGGACAGCCTGTCAACAAAGACAGCGACTGAATCATGATTGGAAGACGTTACAGGCAAATCTGTAACTAAGTCCATGCCAACTGACATCCAAGTGTCAGCAGGCACCGGCAGCGGCTGTAACAGCCCTGCTGGTTTCATGTTGGAGGCTTTGACACGCTGGCAGGAACTGCAGGAAGCGACGTAGCGCCGAACAGCAGCAGCCATGCCAGTATGCCACCAAAAATAGCGCCGCAGCTTATGCAGCGTTTTGGTGCGGCCAGCGTGTGCATTGTACAAAGTGTCATGGCACTCACGTTGTAAATCATTATCAGCAGGTAGCACAAGTGCATCTCCTCTGAAATAAAGACCGTTCGTGAACGTCAAAGCAGCCGTATTTGCAACACTGAACCAAGGGTCCAGTACGTACGCTACCTTTACACGCTCCAGGAAGGAGAGTGAATCTGATAAGCACTGCAAAGGGTTGAGTACAGCAGCAGCTGTGCCAACAAAATGCAGCGGCTGCGCAGCAGCCATGCCAACAAAGCAGACCGGGTAGCGGCTCAATGAGTCAGCAGGATTGGCAACGCTCTTGACATAATGCCAAATCAGACGGTGCCCCTGCAAAGCATCAAGCCACCGCGCATGGCGCCTGTTAGCCATGTTGACTGTGTCAAAAGTGACGTTGGGCTTGTGATCTGTGTGCACATGCACGTCACGCCCTTCAACGTATACGCGCCATTTCTGGCAGCAGTACACAATGGCGAGCATCTCAAGCTCCGTAGGTGAATAGTTACGTTCAGCTGGAATCAGCTTACGTGACTCAAAAGCGATGGGTCTGCCTTCTTGCAGCAGCACACCACCTACCCCATCATATGAGGCATCACATATCATGTGAAAAGCTTTACCACTGTCCCACTCTGGCAGAGCAAGAACAGGAGCAGTAGTGAGCAGATGTTTAATCCACTCAAAGCAAGTCTGGCAATCTGGAGTCCAGACAAAAGGTTCATCCTTACGCAACAAATGCGTCATCGGCAGCAGCACTTCGGCGTAATGCCTTACGAACTTCCTAAAGAAGTTAGTCGTGCCCAGAAAAGAACGCAGGTGCGAAACATCCTTTGGAATCGGAAAGTCTTGCAACGCGTTTACTTTTGCTGGATCTGCTGCCACACCAGCAGCCGACACGATGTGTCCCAGAAAGAGAACGGATGGCTGGTTAAGGTTACACTTGTGAATTGCCACAGTGAGAGCATTGGCTTTGAGCACGTCAAGCACTGCACGTAAGTGCAGGGCATGTTCTGCTGCTGACTTACTGAAAATTAGTATGTCGTCCAAATAGACTAAGCAGTACTTGTAAAGCATCGGCGAAAAGATCCGATTCATTACGGACTGAAAAGCAGCAGGTGCGTTTACTAGCTTTTGCATCTCTTCCATTTCAAGCGGGCTGTACCGGAACATAGGCCGTAGAATGGGTTTGTCACCCTCAAAAGACTTCTATGTCCAAATCGATTTGAGAACCCCCAAAGGGTGGCTCGCCTGTAAATACCTCAGGGAAAGAGGACACGATGTTTTGTACTTGCTCTGGTTGGAGCAGATCGGCTTGTGTATTGGGACTGTTAGGAGCAGCAGGTGGCACTGCTGAGATAGCTGTAGTAGTGCCCTCCATCGCACCAACAGTTACAGGAATGTCTGGCTTTTTTTTTCGCGAACGACAACCATACATTGCCACACGCCAGGGCCACTATGCAAGATGCGTTTGGCCTTAGCATAGCCGATTACATGCGGGGTGTCAGCAGTATTGCTGTCACTCGCATCTGTGTTATCGTGTGGTTTCGCAGCTGCAGAACAGCTGTTAGGAGACGAGTCGGTCATTTCAATCGTATATCTACGTCCGTTTTTGTACACATGACAGCAGGCTTTAGGATAATCCATGATAGCTTGCCTGTCATGCAGCCAGGTATCACCTATGATCAGATCAAAAGTGCCTGGCATATCAATGGCATAGAACACCAGTGTGTCTGACAGCAACGACATACGTACTGTCAATTTACAGCAACTGGATGCATCTGCTGCACTCTGTAACACTCCTACCACGGATATTGGGGTAGAAGCAGTAGCAGCATCAGACAGGAATGTGTCTGGATGCGATAAGCAGGCCCTGAAGATGGCACTGCGCACTGCACGCTCAGTAACAACAGGTGCTGTGGCACCAGAGCTGGCAGCAGCAGGCACAGTGCTGGCAGAAGCTGCAGGAAGCGACTGACACTGCCCATACAGCACAGCAACAGCAAGGTGCTGCCTGGCTGCCTTTAACTCTGTACCACTCACCTTCTTGGGGCAGACCCAGTTGCCCTTGTCGTTTTTGTCCCAGGGGCCGTGGCCAGGCTTGTTGCATATCCTGCAGATGTACTTGGAGTGGTCTGCCCTTTTTGAGACACCTCCCTTGGCAGCAAACTTGCCCTTCTTGTAGCTGCCATTACCACCGCCATTGCCATTGCCGCTGTTCTTGGCGTGGCTGTTGCCGTTGAAGCGGTTGTGGCCTTTGAAGCGGCCACTGCCATTGCCTGCAGCAGTTGACTTGTCAGAGACTGCCTCTGTCTGGTCATACTGCAGGTCTTGCGCAATGACGCCTGTGCGCCATGCCTGCTGTGTAGTGTATGGCTTGCCCCCGTCAGTGCTCACAAGCACAGCAAACTTGGGGTGGCTGCCGCGCTCAAAAATGGCCTGAAAGGCCGCGTCAGACAGCGTTGACTGGTCACGCAGCAGCGCACGCTGCACCTCGAGCCATTTGAGCAGCTGCAAATGCTTATGCGGGCTCTTGAAATGGTCTGCGCGCTTCTTGCTCATACGAGCAATGAACTGCTTGTCTGTGGTGCAAGTCTCAAAGTTGACTTGCTCGAGCGCCTCGTACACAGCTGCTAGGGTGACACCCCCAGCAGGAACCACACCATTGCGAATGCCTAGGTTGTGGTACACGCTTGCCTGCACTGCTGGACTGCAGCGTGTCAGGACTTTTGGGCCTTGTTTGGCTTCTGGAATGTTTTCCAGCTGGAATAGTATGGAGTTATTGCCTTTGAACACCTCCAGTGTGTAGTCTCCCTCTCCGGTAAACTCTCTGAAGTGTTTGCCATTGGAGGAGCTCACGGCTATCTCGCCCTCTTCGTTATCTGCCATGTTAAGCGAGGCAAATAGTACGTCAATATCCAGTAGGATAAATTGTATAGAGTAAAGACCAACAGGTCACGACGCAACTTGTTCTCAGCTACCAAATGTAACAGCCTTACGAGTATGCGTGTGTGGAAGCGTAATGGAAAAGAGGTTTGTTAACCAATTGATAAGCCTGAGGCCCAGCTTAAGCTGTTGTAGACCGCCTACGTTGCGAGGCCAGCGTAGTTCTAACATGGCAGTACAATGTCACATTGACTGCCGCGTGTCCTCATACGAACGTATGAGTCACTTAGTCTAATCATCCAATACATGGATAGTAACAGGTCCTGTTACACGTACCAAGGATGTGCTAAGGTCGCCATGACCTGTCATCACACAGCGATGCCTTGGGTCACTATGGGAAATGCAAATCCACAAGTCATCCAGAAGTCGTCCATAGCAGGCCGTCCACAAGGCTGTCCACAGGCGGTCACCGCCCGTCCAGGAGCGATCCAGATCCGACCCTATCCACAGGACCGAGCGTACTGCTCTGGATGGCGTGTACGAGATATGGATGCACCTATGGATGAGCACACCACGCTTAGATTGCACGCTATTGTGTTACAAATATATCGATATGCAACATACGAGGCTTCCCAGGCCCCAGTCGATCACTCAGGCCCCTGCAGGATCATCACTCAGCCCCCTGCAGGAACAACAAAGCAGGCCTGCAACAATGCGGTGTAGCATGCATGCAAGACACAAGTCCACGCATACACGTGGTGCTAAGTGCCACCCAATATGCTTTAAACACGAGGCAGCGCTGCTGGGAATCATGCCTTGCAGTTGTGCAGCACTGCTGCATTGAATGCAGTGTGTACTGCATGCACCAGTCTGCAGTACAAACTTAAGTAAGCAGTTGCACGAAAGCACACTCTGCACAGCACTAAGCAGCATCTACACTACCCCAGGGTGTTGCTATAAGCTGCATCAGTGTTTGCTGTCAACACCTGCGCAACACGCATGTCAAGCCCACAAGCGTCAAGTGCTATCTGCAACCACTACAACGTCTCAGCAGCGGTCCTCGGCTGCGCAAGCTAAGTGTCATCCCTGTACCGCTGTGGCTTGTTGCGCTGACGGCCACCCTTGCTATCTGCCCCGGCGCGGCCTGCTGCTGCTGCTGCTGCTGCAGCAGCAGCAGCACTCGCAGCATGTGCTGTCGCACCGCTGTCATTGCCCCCTGTTTCGTGCAGGATTGCCTCAGGTTCACCAGTAGCTCTTCAGCAGCTGCATCGCCCCCATCACTGCCACTACCCACCTCTGAATCCCAGCCGCCGTCACTGCTGTCCGACCCTGCCTCGCTGTCCTCTGACTCATGCTGCCCACCCCGGCCCCCGCGCCCCTTGCGCCGACGCTGCTGAGGCTGACGCTGCTTACGCTTGCGCTTGCCTGCGCCCTCTGGCTTGCCTGCTGCGCGTTGCTTGGCAGGCTTGCAAGCGGCACTAGCTGCTGGTGAGCAGCCAAGCGACAAGGACATCCAGCGACCACCAGGTGCAGACAAGCCAGTGGGCAGCCTGCCCACTGGCTTGTCTGCACCTGGTGGTCGCTGGATGGCCTTGTCGCTTGGCTGCTCACCAGCAGCTAGTGCCGCACAGAGCGCCTCCTACAAGTAGTAAAACAGCAGGCAGCAGGGTGCAGAAGACAGGAATGGTCAACCAGCTTGACGCACAGACGGGAGTGATTTTTCAGCTTACCAACCTGCTTGTTCTTGACACTCTGGCATGTCATTGCAATGTGCGCCATTGCAGCACACTGGTACACCTGCAACATCAATTTATCCATTTTCCTGCAGCACACGCCGCCACCTGTCAAAAACAACACAAGTTGACCAAAAAAACATAAGACGACGACCATAAAGACACTGATGCAAAAGATGCAGCTTTGCTAAACTCACCCCCATGTACTCAGCCACCTTTCTGTTGACAGTGCCTGGGCTGTCTCCAGCCAAGGCCAATCCTGCCTTGTACGCTGCTGCAGCGGCAAACGCTTCAGCAGCAGCAGCTGATGTCTCTGCTGCAACACTGTTGCCTGCGCCTGCTGCTGCTGCTAGTGGTGATGATCTATGGTGCGGCTGCTGCTGCTGCTGCTGCTGCTGCTGGGTTTGCGAGCCTGCTGGACCGCCTTGGGGTCCCCTGATCATCATGTGCTGCCGCTGCCGCTGCCATTTCTGCTGCTGCTTCAAGCACATGCTGCAGCTGCTGCTGCTGCCCCTGCAGTTGCGGAGGGCTGACCAGCCTGTGGTTAGGCCGGACAGGGGTTGACTCACGCCCACGTGCTGCTGCATCTCCTGCTACTTGCTGCTGCTGCTGCTGCTGCTGCCGAGGCATCTGCTGGCGCGCCAACCTTGGTGATCGTCTAGGGCTCAACTCTGCTGTGGGTAGATAGGCTGCAACACCGGCTTCGAAGCGGATGTGTAACAGTCCTCACTACTACTGCCTGCCTGCCTGCCTCACCTGCAGCTGCAGCATCCACAGGTACCTCAACGGCGTCTGCACGACGCCGCAGTGGGCATTTACCAAGGCCATGATGCTCTTTAAACTGTGTTCTAGAACGAGGATCTAAGTCAAGGCAGCGGGGGCAACGTCTGGTGTACACCTGTCCGCTGGCATCTTGAAAAGTTTCTGCTTCATCATAGAGGCTGCCAGAACCAGCTTTTCGTTTCATGCTAAATCCACATTTCAAGCAGTGAGCTGCCAGATGTCACAGCCAGGAGCAGCAAGGACAGCTGAAGAGGACATATATCAGAAGGGCCTGCGTAGTGTTTTCACAACCTAAATCGCAAGTTTAGTGACCAGATCGTCTCTCAATCAAACACCGGGAGCGGCATTGGCCCTATGCGTCGGGCAATTGTCACCAGACCTGAGGGGTTCAGGGTTAACCTGTTGCAGGGCCTGCAGCGGCAGTTGGACCCTTTCAAAAGCATTCAACGCATATTTGGCTCAAGTATAACTAATTCTGGAACAGTATGATTGCCGCTGCTCATATGTTGGCCGCTGTAACAGCTGTAGTGCTGTGCCTAGCACACTGGTCCGCACACAGTGAATTGGAGGCCTGAAAAGGCTAAAAAAGCCACAGACATGTACAGTTCGGACATTACCAAGCTCCACGGCACAATCTGCATGGTTTGAGCGTACTCAGCCTCACTGCACTGCAGCCATCCAGAGCAAGTTGCTGCGAATGCGCAGCAGGCCCCTTCTGGACAACTACTGGACAGCCTCTGGATTTGGCTTTCCCATAGTGGAATTCCACTGCGCGCACGAACATTAAAAGGGTTTCTCTCGTTCAGGTGCTGTCCCAAGGTGCTAACTGCGTTCAGGCAGGCTCAGCAAAAGGAGCGACAAGATTGTCCCAAGGTGCTAACTGCGTTCAGGCAGGCTCAGCGAAAGGAGCGACAGGATTGTCCCAAGGTGCTAACTGCGTTCAGGCAGGCTCAGCAAAAGGAGCGACAGGATTGTCCCAAGGTGCTAACTGCTCTCAAGCAGGCTCAGCAAAAGGAGCGACAGGATTGTCCCAAGGTGCTAACTGCGTTCAGGCAGGCTCAGCAAAAGGAGCGACAAGTAAGCAACTCCGTGCGATCGAGACGTATCGCTGAAATGGATTGTGGTCAAATCGAAGGAAGTGCTAATCTTTTGGTGGTACCTCTACTCGCAGTGAACCGCAGCAGAAGTACGTCACCCGGCAACCGCGTCTTCAAGAAAAGGAAGACAAGCCCAAGCGAAGGCAACCGCGTCTTCAAGAAAAGGAAGACAAGCCCAAGCGACGTCCAAGTCGTCAAGAAGACTGCCCAAGAGCAAGTCACCCAGAAGTCCGCCAAGCTCGACAAATCCGCCAAGTCCGCCAAGCTCGACAAATCCGCCAAGTCCGCCACGCTCGCCAAATCCGCCAAGCCCACCAAGACCAAGCTCCTCAACTTCGTACCAACCGGCCTCAAACACCGTGTTGTGTACACCGAGGAAGCCGTGCCCAAGGCCAACTCAGGCGAAAGCCTCGTTCTACTTGCTTTGTCTAAGGAAACCCTCGCCCGTTTCCGCGCCGACTGGTTATCCAGAAGAATCCATCCCATAAAAGGGACCAAACCTTGGGGCGCACCACTAACACCTCCTGCGACACCACCTCGCACGTGTGAAAGGCGCAAGGCATCATTCGACCAAGCTAAGTAACCTTTGGCAGTGGCTGCAGCACCTGGTGCGAATTCGGCACTGAAGTAAAAAAGGGGTATCATACCAAGAGCAACCCTAACTGCGGGGGCAGCCAAGCGCAAGTGCCACTACTGCCACAAGCGCGGACACATCCAGCGCAACTGCTACCTGATGAAGCACGACCAAGCCATCAAAGAGGAGCACGGCACACAGTACTCAGATGATGAGGACCAGGAGCAGGACCAAGAGGACTACGAAGGTGACTACTACGCCAACCTCAACGACGGCGGAGCACGCGGCGACTACCACGACCGCGGAGGCCACAGAGACCAGGGCGGCAAACATGCCCGTGGCAGCAACAAAGGCAACAAAAACAAGGGCAGCAATGCGCGTGTTACCGCAGCGTACGCGGCAGTTGCAGGCATTCCTGAGGAGGTCTACAACACCTCAGGCTCAGCAGATTCAGCAAGCATCAAGCTGCTGATTGATACAGCCGCCTCAGAGCACATGGTAACCAACCTGGATTACCTTGAGGACGTCTTCGAGGCAGGACCCACCATCATCAGCTACGGCAACAAGACCTTTGGCTACGCCAGCATGATGGGTGACCTACACATCACAACGGACAACATCAAGTCAGCCATACTGCTGGAGGATGTGTTGTATGCGCCGGGCGCCCTGTTCAACCTCCTGTCAGCACGCAAGCTGACCAAGAAGGGCCTCACACTGGAGGTACGCAACGACACATGCAGTGTCATGCTGGGAGTCAAGGCCATCCTCACGGGCTACAGCGACCCAGCATACGGAGGCGTGTACGTGGTTAACGGCAGTGTTATGAGCAGTGCAGCAGTGATTGCACAAGCCGTGGGAGCAAGCAAGCAGCCGACGGCTACAACCACGATCATGGCTGAGTATCCAGCAGCAGGGCGGGGATATGTCCTGCTGGATGACGTCACCATGTACAAAACAAAAGAAAAATTAAATTCAGTTCTCAGCATTGATGCCTGGATGCCCGACATGGACATGTTCGGCAGCTACGACTACCACTACCTGGGCATCAACATCATCAGGGACCGTGAAAGCGGCACCATCACGCTCTCACAAGCGCTCATGATCAAGGAGGTGGTTGAGCACTACGGCCTCACAGACGCCAAGACCCTCTCTACACCGCTGAGCTCATCCATCAAGCTCAGTGTTGAAGAAGGAGACCTGCTGAACCTGGAAATCTACCCATACAGCCAGCTGATTGGCAAGCTCATGTACCTCATGGTGTGCACGCGCCCAGACATTGCATATGTCGTGGGAGCACTGGCACGCTACATGAGCAAGCCCCGCATGCCCCACTGGCAAGCAGCTAGGGGCCTGGTACGGTACCTGGCCGGCACATCCAACTACGGCCTAACCTTCGGCACCAGCAACGGTGCCATGGTGGGATACTGCGATGCAGACTACGCCGGTGACATGACACACGCCGCTCAACCACCGGCTACGTCTACATGATGGCCGGCGGTGCCATCACGTGGCAGAGCAAGCGGCAGCCCACAGTCGCAGCATCAACCACAGAGGCTGAGTACATGGCAGCAGCATCCGCTGTCAAGGAGGGCCTTTGGCTGCGCAAGCTGATAAGCAGCTTTGGCTACAAGGTTGACAGCATCAACATCATGGCTGACAACTAGAGCGCCATCAAGCTGCTGCGCAACCCGATCTCATCTCTGCGCTCCAAGCACATTGATGTGATCCACCACTTTGCACGCGAACACGTCATGCGCAAGGAGGTCACCTTCAGCTACGTGAAGACACAGGAGCAGCTGGCTAACATCATGACCAAGGCACTGCCAGCACCCAAGCACATTGAGTGCACTGCTGGCATGGGAGTCGGCCCCGTGTAAGGCGGCCGTGGGAGCTAGGAGAAGAAGCGGAGCAGGCAGCACGAGGCTGCGTGGATTAGGCAGCACTCTGGCTGCGTTGATTAGATACTTACTTCCTGATAATTGCATTCGACAGTATTGCAACAGGGTAGTATCTATGTAGAGCATACATAGTAACACTTGAGTTGTTACATGGAATGAGCATGACAAGGGACCTTGTACTGCTAGCAATTTTTGAGCAGTACCCCTTCATGACTCAATACTAATAAATTGTTTTTGTTTGCAGGTACATGCATTTCAACTATGCTGACCACATGTGTGCATTATGCAGAGTATGCAGTCTGCGTGGGAGTGACGAAATATGTTCAGCCTGCACTGCAGCACACATCACACTCGCACTCTAACATCATGTGCACTCGCATATGACAGAGTAGCGATTAGGCAGCACTCCTGCTGAACTGATCGTATAGTTAATTATGATCACAGTATTACGGAGATTGTTGCATAGTCAGTATCGGACGTAGAACGAGAAAGTTACAGGCATGAGTCACCACGTGTACAATGTCCACCTTGGATAGTAGACGTTGTCCACTTGTCCCTTGTCCATGTTATGTGTCCAGTAGTCGGCCAACTGAGCCTATATAAGGAGTGGCATTCTTGTCGGAATGGTAACAGAGAACACTCGTGTCTACGCGCAGTCGCCTGTCTTTCATCAGGTAGCATGCAGGCAGTGCCACAACTACACACCGAATGTGCCCCTCGGAGGGGTGTGCCATTTCAGGTTTTGGGCTCCTCGTGAAAGTAATTACATGAAATCTGAAATGAAATGAAAATTGAAACGCGTCACTTGAAATAGTGAAAGATGCCTGAGCAGCAGCAACAGCAATTGCCCGCTTGCAAGCGGGCGGGCAAGTTCAAACTGCAGGCCCTGCCCGGATCGGACTCGCGCGATCACGGCACGCACTCAGCAACGATGATGAAACGTCTAGCAAGAAGCATAAGGGGCCAACTCCCAGCTTCGCCCGCAACCCGATCAAGGTAGACAATGGCAAGCACACGTGCACCCACTGCAACAGCAGTGTGTCTTCCAATATCACGCGCGCCAAGCTCCACCTGCTGATTTTTCTTAGGTTCCTTGAGAGCGAATCAGCACAGGCAGCGGCGGACAGCAACGAGGAGGTTAGCAAGGCGATACAGGAGCACGCATGCTGCAGCCCCATTTGCCATGCTCTAACCCCTCAAAAAAGATATAAGAATGCTATTCAAAGGGTTCTGGTAGAGCCTTGCGCGACCTAACGCGTTCCTCGCTCGCCAAACGCCCATTTCGCTGTCATTTCACTTTCCGCAGTGGGGCTCAGATCGAGTGAAATTTGCAATGACATTTGCAATGAAATGAAAGAAATTGTAAAGTGAAATTTGTAATGGCACGCCCCTGGCCCCTCCAACATTAAAGTCGGCCGCGGCTGTAAGCCTGGCGTTATCCTTTCTGAAGGTTGCAACTCATCTGCACTTGTTGTGCGGAGCCCTTGCCCCGTCCCTCTTCGGGCTCCTTGAGCTAAGCAAGTCTGCTGTCAAAAGGAGCAGCACTTTTACACAGCAGCAACAAAGCAAGCAAGCCAGCAGTGTCTCCCCTGCTGTGAAGAAAGCAGCACTCTAACGCAGCAGCAAAAGGCAAGCAAGCAAGCAGCGTCACCCTACCCCTGCATGCGAGGCTGCTCATGTAAGCAAAGCTGGATCCACCCACTGTACTGCGCCATTGGTTGTACTGATGAACATGAAGCAAGTTGAGGCCAATGGAGCCGCTTCTGCTGTGAAGAAGCAGCAGCACTTTAGCATGAAAAGGCAAGCCCACAGTGTCACCCTACCCCTGCATGCAAGACTGCGCATGCAAGCAAAGCTGCCAGCGGCTCCACCCACTGTGCTGTGAAACAGATGAAGAAGCAAAGGCAAGCAAGTGTCGCTGTGCTTTGTAACAGACCCCATCAATGACAGCTGGGTAAATTGATAAGGGCTGCAAGAAGACATGTTAAAAGAACGGATTTAACGGCTCCTGGGCTCTAGGTAAATGCAAAACTGCGCACCTCAAGCAATGCTGGACCAGGAGACCCCCGCCCAAGTTCTCCTGGTGCTCCGAGTGGGCTGCCATGCAGGCACGCATTCCTGCAGCAAGCCCTCAAAGTCCAAATCCAAACATACCTGTAGCGCAGAGAATTGAAGGGCAGAAGTGTCAACGAGTGCACACCCCGGGCGGGGAGGCACCCGTGACACCTGCGCACCACCTTGAAGTAGTCTCCAGTAGACCCCATGTCAGAGCCCGTCATGACAATAACACTCGCAGCAAAACGCAGCAGCAGCACGTACACACAATCAGATGTTTATGATTGAAGTAAGCAACAACAAATGTGACTGTGCATACGCAGTGGGCACTCTGCTAGCCAGGTGCTCCCCACAGCTGTACTAGCATAGCACATGTTGAAATGGTGTTGTTCATCACAACTGTTCTGCTGCTGCTGTAGCTGTTGCTGCTGCTGCTGTAGTTGCTGGAAAAACAACGAATGTTGGGACCAACATCCATGTGATGCTGGCATGGAAGCAATTGTTGCCATGACTGTGTACGCTGCCGGGCACTGGTTGCTGCTGCTGCTGCTGCTGCTGCTGTCCTGTAACACGCCCAAGCTGCTGCTGCTACTGCTGCTGTCTCATCTGGTGGAAGTTCTGTGCATCCTGAGCCTGGAAGGTAGCAAGCTCACCCCATAGCAACACAAGCCTCGTTCACCCAACAAACGAGCTGCTAGGCACAAGTGAACAAATGTAATTGATGAAAGACAGGCGACTGCGCGTAGACACGAGTGTTCTCTGTTACCATTCCGACAAGAATGCCACTCCTTATATAGGCTCAGTTGGCCGACTACTGGACACATAACATGGACAAGGGACAAGTGGACAACGTCTTCTATCCAAGGTGGACATTGTACACGTAGTGACTCATGTCTGTAACTTTCTCATTCTACGTCCAATACTGACTATGCAACAATCTCCGTAATACTGTGATCATAATAAACTATACGATCAGTTCAGCAGGAGTGCTGCCTAATCGCTCTGTCATATGCGAGTGCACATGATGTTAGAGTGCGAGTGTGATGTGTGCTGCAGTGCAGGCTGAACATATTTCGTCACTCCCACGCAGACTGCATACTCTGCATGCACACATGTGATCAGCATAGTTGAAATGCATGTACCTGCAAACAAAACAATTTATTAGTATTGAGTCATGAAGGGGTACTGCTCAAAAATTGCTAGCAGTACAAGGTCCCTTGTCATGCTCATTCCATGTAACAACTCAAGTGTTACTATGTATGCTCTACATAGATACTACCCTGTTGCAATACTGTCGAATGCAATTATCAGGAAGTAAGTATCTAACCAACGCAGCCAGAGTGCTGCCTAATCCACGCAGCCTCGTGCTGCCTGCTCCTCTTCTTCTCCTAGCTCCCACGGCCGCCTTACACGGGGCCGACTCCCATGCCAGCAGTGCACTCAATGTGCTTGGGTGCTGGCAATGCCTTGGTCATGATGTCAGCCAGCTGCTCCTGTGTCTTCACGTAGCTGAAGGTGACCTCCTTGCGCATGACGCGTTCGCGTGCGAAGTGGTGGATCACATCAATGTGCTTGGAGCGCAGAGATGAGATCGGGTTGCGCAGCAGCTTGATGGCGCTCTAGTTGTCAGCCATGATGTTGATGCTGTCAACCTTGTAGCCAAAGCTGCTTATCAGCTTGCGCAGCCAAAGGCCCTCCTTGACAGCGGATGCTGCTGCCATGTACTCAGCCTCTGTGGTTGATGCTGCGACTGTGGGCTGCCGCTTGCTCTGCCACGTGATGGCACCGCCGGTCATCATGTAGACGTAGCCGGTGGTTGAGCGGCGTGTGTCGATGTCACCGGCGTAGTCTGCATCGCAGTATCCCACCATGGCACCCTTGCTGGTGCCGAAGGTTAGGCCGTAGTTGGATGTGCCGGCCAGGTACCGTACCAGGCCCCTAGCTGCTTGCCAGTGGGGCATGCGGGGCTTGCTCATGTAGCGTGCCAGTGCTCCCACGGCATATGCAATGTCTGGGCGCGTGCACACCATGAGGTACATGAGCTTGCCAATCAGCTGGCTGTATGGGTAGATTTGGCGTCTGTGAGGCCGTAGTGCTCAACCACCTCCTTGATCATGAGCTCTTGTGAGAGCGTGATGGTGCCGCTCCCACGGTCCCTGATTATGTTGATGCCCAGGTAGTGGTTTGTCTCACCCAGGTCACGCGCGTCGAAGGTGCTCATCAGACGCGTCTTGATGTCCTGTACTGCTGCAATGGTTGGTGCAGCAATCAGTATGTCGTCCACATATGTCAGCCGGTAGGTGCTGCTGCTTTTGTTGCTTTGGACGAACATGCTGGGGTCTGCGTCCGATGCTTTGAACCCCATGCTGTCCAGCTCCTTGTGCAGGCGCTCGTGCCAGGCACGGGGTGCCTGTTTGAGGCCGTACAGCGTTTTGACCAGGTGGCATGCCAGGCCAGAGCCGGTCTCGTAGCCAGGTGGTTGCTGGATGTAGACGCGCTCGTTCTCAGCCAGCTCGCCGTTGAGAAAGGCTGTCTTGATGTCCAGGTGGTGGAACTCCATGTTCTGCTCGGCCACCATGCCGATGAATGCGCGCATGGTAGCGTGCTTGCCTACTGGAGCAAACACCTCATCGTAGTCCACACCCTCGCGCTGTTTGAAGCCCTTGGCTACCAGCTAGGCCTTGAAGCGTGTGATGTTGCCGAGCTGGTCCGTCTTGACTTTGTACACCCACTTGACTGGGATGGGTGTGACACCTGGAGGTGGCTCCTCCAGTGTCCATGTGTTGTTGCTTAGAGGGATGCCATTTCCTCGTCCATGGCATGCTGCCAGTCCTCGTAGTTGTCACAGGTGAGGGCCTCCTCATAGGTCTGGGGCTCTTCCACCTTGGCTGACATGGCAGCGTCACGCAGCCTTGCTGGCAGCCGGCGCTCGCGCTGCGGGCGACTCATGGGGTGCTGCGTCTTCGTAGCCTGCGTTACCATCGTCATCATCGCCTGCATCACTGCCGTTGCCGCGCCGCTGCTGCGTTTTCGTCCTCTTCACTCTCCTCGTCCGATCATCGTCGCTGCCGACAGGCTTGGCATGTCGTCATCGTCGAGTGCTGGGAACACGGTCTCGTCAAACACCACGTCCCTTGACTTTTGATGGTGCCGTCATCCAGCAGAACCCTGATTCCCGCCCGTCTGCTGGATACCCCATGAAGATGCCGGGTGTCTTCAGCATGTCCAGCTTGCGGCGCAGGATGCTGGGCACGCGGATGTGTGCCTTGCACCCAAAGGCCGCAGCTGGGACACATCAGGCTTGTTGCCGTGGTAAAACTCCCACGGCGTCTTGGACTTGCCAACCTTGGGCGACAGGTTGTGCAGGTAGTTGGCTGTGGTTGTTGCTTCGCCTTAGAACTCCTTGTCTAGGCCTGAGTCCGCCAGCATTGGCCGGACCTTGCCCATGAGGGTCATGTTGTAGCTCTCTGCTACACCGTTCTGCTGTGGGGCGTAGGGCATGCTGCGCTCCAGTGTGATGCCCTTCTTCTTGTAAAAGTTGTTGTTGAGCTGCTGATGTACTCCCGCCCGTTGTCGTGACGGATGCGCTTGATGGTAGCGCTTGTGTACACCTCCATGCGTGTCAGTACCTCACTGACGGTTGCGCTGAGGTTCCAGCGGTCCTCCAGCAGCACGATCTCCGCGTAGTTGCTGAAGTCGTCCATGAAGGACACGAAGCAGCGCTTGCCGCCCTTGGTTGCTAGGAAGATTGGTCCACATATGTCGGTGTGGATCAGCTCAAGCACGTGTGAGGTCTTGCCGTTGATGCTGCCTTTGAATGGCAGCCGGATCTGCTTGCCCTGTGTGCATGGGTCGCACACGTCATACTTGGACTTTTGAAAAACACTGCGGCTGGATGGTGATGCCCTTTACTATGTTCTCCTTGACCAGCCGCGTCAGGTTGTCGTAGCCTAGATGGCCAAGGCGCTGGTGCCACAGCTCCGGCGTTTCAGGTGCCTTGGCCACCATCGCTGTTGCGGTTGCTGCAGGTGGGATCTTGCTCTTCACCATGTACATGTTGCCCACGCGCTTGCCGGTGAGGATGACATCGTCAGCCAGGCTGCAGTAGCATGCATCATCGCTGAACTCAATCTTGACGCCCTTGCTGGCTAGCTGCGAGACCGACGGTAGGTTCAGCCTTGAGCCGGGCATGTAGAGCGCATCGTTGAGCAGCCGTGTTGGTGTGCCGTTGTTTGACTGAAGCATGAGCTTGCCGCCCGTGCTGCCGACGAGCTTGCTGCCGTCGCCGTAGGTCACAATGACTGGGTTTACCTGGTATGGATCCACCAGAACTCCTCGGATGTCACCATGTGGCGAGCGGAGCACGAGTCGAGGGCGTACTCGGTGTAGCTGCTTGCTGCTATGGATGCTGATGCTGCTGTAGCTCTTGTGGTGCTGGCTGTGACAGCGGGGCTGCTGCCGTTGCTGCTGCTGTCGGCAATCAGAGCTGCGTCATCGTCTGTGATGGCAGTGAGTGCCACCACACAATCGTTCCCGTTGTTGTTGTCGCGGCCTCCATTGTAATGTTAGATGCAGCGGACGAATTCTAGGCAGCCCTTGGTTGCCTGGACGCCATCACCAAAGCAGATTCTCCCAACTCAGAGAAGGCCAAGGACCTTGTCACACTGCGCGTGGAGGAGTACCATCACGGCATCTGTGAAGCAGCAGCAAACGCAAGGGTCATGTGGGACAACTTGCGGGATCAGTTCCAGCAGCGCACAACCATCAACCAGCGCCAGCTTGAGCGTGAACTGACCACTATCAAGAAGCATTCTCGTGAGAGCATCAGCCAGTACATTGCGCGCGGCCGTGACCTCAACAACGACATGCGTACTGTGGGCATCCAGGTTGATGACGCGTCACTGACACTCCTCATGCTGAACGGACTCGGACCACAGTACAACACGATCATCACGATCATTGAGAACATGGACCCGCTACCAAGCCTAACAACAGTCACAGGCAAGCTGATGGCTGAAGAACGGCGCAGGGCACCCGAAGAAGCACATGTGTACTACAGCAGCCACAGCATCCACAGCAACAAGCAGCTACACCGAGTACGCCCTCGACTCGGGCTCCACTCGCCACATGGTGACATCCGAGGAGTTCCTGGTGGATCCATACCAGGTCAACCCAGTCACTGTGACCTACGGCGACGGCAGCAAGCTTGTCGGCAGCACGGGCGGCAAGCTCATGCTGCAGTCAAACAACGGCACACCAACACTGCTGCTCAACGATGCGCTTCACATGCCCGGCTCAAAGTTGAACCCAACCTGATGAAAGACAGGCGACTGCGCTTAGACACGAGTGTTCTCTGTTACCATTCCGACAAGAATGCCACTCCTTGTATAGGCTCAGCTGGCCGACTACAGGACATGACGACACATAACATGGATAAGGGACAAGGGGACAACATCTATCCAAGGTGGACCTGTAGTGACTCATGCCTGTAACTTTCTTGTTCTACGTCCATTACTGACTATGCAACAATATCCGGAATACTGTGATTATATTAAACTAAACGGTCAGTTCAGCAGGAGTGCTGCCTATTCGCTGCTCTGTCATATGCGAGTGCACATGATGTTAGAGTGCGAGTGTGATGTGTGCTGCACTGCAGGCTGAACATTGTTCGTCAGCCTGTATCTCAAAATGTTAACGTGTCCCCAACGGCCTGGCAAGGCATCTTTGTCGAGCCATGCCATAGGGTTTCCCTCTGGCCAAAAATGGCCAGCGCAGTAGTGCAACTCGGTTGCAAGTTGCATGCAATTGCGGAATCTTGAGGAATCTAGGGGTCTGCACCCTCTGTGAGCTCGAAAGCCCAGATTCGGGTTTTGCATGTCCGAAAACCTTTGTTCCCCGAGTTTCGTGGCCTGGCGCTCAAACGCCTGCGAGAAATTCCCGAAGGAATCTTTTGCAAAATGCAACCGAAATGCAACTCGGTTGCATTTCGACCCATTGGCCATGGCCACCTTTTGGCCAGAGGGAAACCCTATGGCACTGCAGGCAGAAGCAAATTTCCGGATCACTGACGAATGTTGCACGTCCATGTGCTAGATAGGAGCATAGAGGACAAGCAGTAGTACAAGCTTCAGGAGAAGGGTTTCATTGGGGTCCGTTGGGACAGTGAAGGTTTCACTGGGGTCCGTTGGAATAGTGAACGTTCAGAGGTGTCATGCTCATAAGCCCACTACCGCTGCCCAGGCTGGCCAGCAGTGCTAACCAGTGAATGCTCACCAAGAAATGTTGCCGAGTCAAAAGATATGAATCATATGCTACCAAGGTGTGGCACAAATGACTGTAGTGTTTGCCCCTCAAGAAAAGCTGCGCGTGCCTGGCATGCACTGCTCACTTGAATGCCCAACCCTAAACCGTGCAAGGAGCATACCTTCAAGCTGTGATTTAGGTGGCCACGTCAAGGTGCGTGAATAGTTATTGTCTTAAACCGTTCCTTCAAGTCATGTCGCACAATTCTGCTGCTCTTATCAAAACCAAGACTTACGTTCGCACGTCGCCAGTTGCTGCTGAGTTCGCACCTGTTTTGAAACTCTACACATGCAAGATGACATTTGATGGCACTGGGTTTCCGCCCCGCGTGTTGTGTGGGCCCTCCATGCTGCCTGCGTGCTGTGCTGTGCTGTTCCCTTGATGGTGATCAAAGCCTGTGCAGGGCATGCAGCCCATGAAATCCGCCTTTTGTAAGGCCTTCAACACCCTCTGTGACATGGTCTCCCTGCCAAAGGCGGGCACGCTGCAGGAGGCTGAGGATAAAATAAATGGTCCTGCTGATGAGCTGCGGCCGCAGCATCCTGAAGAGGTCAACCTGGACACCCTCAGCGAGGAGGACCTTCTACTGCTGTCAAACTCTGTAGTATCCTATGCAACATGCGATGAAGAAACATGCCGCGACAAGCTCGGCCGCTTGAGGGGCTTCTTGCAAACCCAATCATCTGGAGACCCCCAGAAGGCCTTCAAAGCCATCAACACGCTGCGCGCACGCATCAAATTGTTCAAAATGCAGCGCAGTGGCAGCAGCTGGCGCACACAAACGGTAGGCTGGTCACACATCAGCCGCGCATCACTGACTGGCCTGGTATCATCGCTCATCCTTGTGTTTGCACTTGCAGGAGCAGCAGGCGCAGCAGCAGGAGTTGCACCAGCAACAGGTGCAGCACCAGCCGCAAACACTACATTTTAGCACCAGTGTGCAGCTGAAGGACCCGACGCGCGCAAGTTACTTCACTGACCAGCAGGTAGGTCATTGCTGCGCATGAGCTTGCCTTCAAGGCAGTGTGCAGCACCATACGTCATCACCATCGCAGCGTAGTTAGGAATGCGCACATCTGCTTGTTCTCTGGAGTTGTGTCCTTATGCGCCGCACGTTGTGCCTTCCCCCTGCCCATCACGGCTGCATCGCGCTCCATGCTCCGCAGGTACCACGTGGTGCCAACAGCCACCGGCAAGCAGCTGCATTGCACCCGACACCAGTGCCACGGCAGCAGCGGCAGACAGGCAAGCTGTTAGGGGGAACGCAAAACCTGGCTGCTGCTGGACGAGCGGCAGCAGGTGAGTTGGACGCCTCTCTATGCAGCCACCAGCTTGTCATCACTGAAATTGCATACAAGCATAAAGGCAGCAAAAGTGCTTACATGCACATATTCATCTGGGCCACTATGTGGGCCACTATGTGACTGACATTGCAATGGTGGTTCTGCATGACTCTGCATTGCAGTGCGAAAGCCTGCTCCTCAGCCTAGCCTGCTCCACTCTGGGCCACTGTACAGTTACGGTCATCCTGCAAACTATGCGCCGCCGCCGCCGCAGCAGCAGCAGCAGCAGCAGCAGCAGCAGCAGCATGAGCAGAGGTTGCAGCAGCAGCTGCTGCACCAGCGCGTACCAATGCAGCAGCAGCAAATGGGACCGCAGCTGCCGCTCAATATGCAGCAGCAACGCCTGCAACAGCAGCAGGGTCAGAGGTTTACACCGCTGCTACTGGCGGCATCGCAGCCAGGTAAGCGCAGCCCCGGCACCGACCGCTTGCCGTGTTCCTCTGTGACTTCATCAAGGCCGCTGCAAATATGTCATAGCAGCCGCTATGCTTCTGCCCCTGACCCCTTGGTGTGCGGTGTATGCAGGTGTGGCGGTGCCTCCCCGGCCAGTTCACTCCTGGTATGTGTGGTGTCACACTTGCAGTATGCCTGCAATGAATGGCCAAGCATATGTTCTTGCTGCACTGACATATTTACAGTGCATGCCTGCTGCCCTGCTGATTGATTGGTGCATATTTGCTGGACTTGCTGCTAGCTTCTGCTACCGTCACATCTGTTCAGCTGTGGATGATTGCTCCGCACGGGTTGCGTCATATGCTGCAGGGGAAACCGGGGTCCAGCCCAATGTGGCATTTGCCAAAAGCCCTCAGCAGAGATGACAGAAGTGGTGAGAGGGCAGTGAGCTAGCCTGCCAGTGCCACATCCCAGTGTGTGAGCGCACGCGTTTGCCATGTCTTAACAGCCCCAAGATGGGCACGCCTTCATTGCAGCTACGCAGCCATTGGCACTGACACATGTCATCATTCGGAATTGGCTTCTGTTACGACTGCTTTCCTGCTGATGCTGATATGCTGCTTTTCTGCGGGGCTGCTCTCTCAGGATGGCCTGCCGGTGTGCCATCGTTGCAAGCATGAGAACTTTGCTGTGCACAGCAAGGCAGCCAGCTGTGTGATCAAGGTGTGTTGTGATAAATATAATAGTAGAGAGGGCAGGTTTGCAATGCTTGCTAAGCAAACTGTGCACAGGGCTGCAGCACAATCACATGTACTGCTGCAGATGTTGCCTGCCCTTCTTCAAGGTCCTCTGCGGTCAGTCTGCCCGTTGAGCCCATGGCATTCTGCAGCCAATCATCAGCGGATGTCCTGCTTAGCAACATGCTGACAAGCTTCTGCTTTTTGTACTGTATGCAGCCTGCCCCGTTGCGTCAGGATGGGCTGCCTGCAGCACGGCCAGTTGGTCAGCGCCCAGCAGCAGCGGCAAGTGTGGCAGCAGCAGCAGAAGCACGGGCAGCTGGACGGCGGCGGCGTGGCAAGGACCACGGCAGTGAGGTGTGGGCATGCTCACTGCTGTGTGTGAGGCTGCAGAGTTCACGAGCCCTATCCAGACCCCTTGACAAAGTCGCAGCATGCTATGCAGGGCACGTGATACCTGGAACAGTTTGGTGACGTTTGCATTGCACAGGCAAGCGCGATGCCTGTACAGCAGTACCTCAACACATTGCTCTTCCAACAAAGCTCACCATGACGCTTGCAATGTGCAACTTTCTGTCCCTGCTTGACTGCTACTGGCTTCGCTGCCATGCTGCTGCTACTTGCTGTGCAGGCTGCGCCCATCACCATTGACAGCGATGATGATGATGAGCAGCCGCAGCAGGGGCCAGGCGTTGCTGCTGGTGATGTTGAGCAAATGTCGCTGAGCAGTGATGGCGAGGGCCCCTCAGGGGGTGGGGCCAGGAGGCGCCGCAGCAGCCGCATCGACCTGGTGCACCCTGAGCCAGGCACTGCACTCAAGTTTGCGGTGAGCTGTTGGGGTTGGCTGGGCATGCTGTGCAAGCAACCAGCATCGTACAAGCAGCTCAGCAGCAGCCGAAGTGGCAGGTTGGTGCCTGCTGGGCATGTCTGTGCTAAACGGGCAATGTTGCAAGATTGCTGCCTGTTGCATACCCTTTTGTGAACATGTGTTGGCATGTCTCCCTGATGCATGCCCGCGCTGATCTCTGCTGCTGCCTGCCAGGGCCTGGCCATGGTGTACCCGCCCGAGGGTGGCAGGGGTGCAGTGTCTGTGACCCCTGACGACCTGGCGCGCCTGGACAGCGGGGAGTTTCTCAACGACACCATCATCGACTTCTACATCAAGTGAGGGGGTGCAGTGCAATGGGAAATCAAAAGTACCAGCGACTTCATATAACTGGTTGCAGCAAGCAGCATGTGCATGTACGCTGCTTATGCGTGGATGTTAATAAAATAAAATAAAAAACAAAAAATGTTGATTCATCTAGTTTTTGGTCTGTGTCCCTTTATTGGGGTGTTTTGCCGGTGGCAACTACATGTTCTGATTGCTTGCTTGTCATTCATTGCAAGGCAACATTGTTTACGGCACTGTCTACTTTCCCTGCCAATGATGTTGAACCCTTTGCTATCCCGTCCTGCTTGCAGGTGGGTTGAGCGGCAGGAGCTGTCTGATGCCCCTGAGGCTGTGCGGCGCCGCTTCCACTTCTTCAACAGCTTCTTCTACAAGAAGCTCAGCGAGAAGAGCAGCGAACCTGCAGGCAGGCCCACGCGCCTGGAAAAGGCACGCCGTGCACATGACAGGGTCAAGACGTGGACCAAGGTGCGTGGGGGGCGCCTGCACAGGTATGAGAGCGTGAAGGTGGGCACGTGGTGCAAGGCGGACGGCAGTGCATGACAGTGGAAGCAGCTTTGAAGCCAGCAATTGCGTCAGAAAACTCGGGTGCAGCACTTTCAAGGTTGTCATGGTATGTGTGTACATATGTTACTTGTGTTGGAATTTCTGTCTTTGTTTGACCCCCCGCCTCGTTCCCTATCCTGCACCCCCTCAGGGTGTGGACATCTTCACCAAGGACTTCCTGTTTGTGCCCATCCATGACGCGCTGCACTGGAGCCTGGTCATCATCTGCCACCCAGCACTCATCACACAGCAGATGCAGCAGAGGCTGCAGCAGCAGGAGCAGGTGCCTGCAGCAGAGGCTGCAGGTGCGGCAGCCCTGGCACGCGCTGCTGGTGATGGCGCTGCTGCGCCTGCTGCTGCTGCTGGTGCTGCTGCTGCAGCTGGCGGTGATGGTGTCGAGGCACAGCCGGTGATCATCCACCTGGACAGCATGTCGGGTGAGGCGCCTGCGCAACACAGACGGTGGCTGGCCGGCTGGCTGGCTGGGCCTGACGACCCGCTTGGGCATGCAGGGTGGGCACGCTGTGTGAGGCTGCTGTGTATGCTTGTCTGCAAGCTTGCTGGGCAGGGACGTGCAGAGGTGCTGGTGTGATGCAACCATTATCACAAGAGGCGCAGCACCTCTTCAATCACTGGGGCAGTAAATGGAGACAGCTGTTCTCATCCTGCTGCTGCTGCTGCTGGCAGGCGGCCATACAACATCAACAATTGTGTCCTACCTGCGCTCCTATTTGGAGCAGGAGTGGCTTGCACAGCAGCGCAAGAACACGGTCGCGGGTGCGGCAGCAGATGCAGAGGCACCAACGGCAGGCAGGGAGAGCAGCCCTGCTCAGCAGCAGCAGCAGGCAGAACTCCAGGAGCCACCATGCCCCTTTGATGCCAAGGTGCGACACTGGCTGCCTGTGATGCCATATATGCGCGGCCGCGATGTCAGTTGTGAATGCGTGCAGACCACTCGCCCGCCAGACGTCATGTGTCTGCGGGTTGCTGTTGTTGCCATCTTGGTGGAGCACATGCAATGAACGCTGATGACATGTCACTTCGACTTCACCTGCACCTTATCATACGCATCCTACTCCACCCAAACGCCATGGGGATGGCTCCGGGCTTGTTGACTTCATCTTGCTGCATGTCGTGCTTGTTTCTGCAGCTACTGCCATATTGCAAGGTGTCAGCGCTGCCCAAGCAGGACAACCACTGCGACTGTGGGCTGTTTGTGCTGGCCTACCTGGAGTACAAAGTCACTGCCACTTCACCTGCACCTTATCATACGCATCCTACTCCACCCAAACGCCATGGGGATGGCTCCGGGCTTGTTGACTTCATCTTGCTGCATGTCGTGCTTGTTTCTGCAGCTGCTGCCGTATTGCAAGGTGTCAGCGCTGCCCAAGCAGGACAACCACTGCGACTGTGGGCTGTTTGTGCTGGCCTACCTGGAGTACTTTGTGCACGCCAACCCGCCAGCACTCAGCCAGGAGGCGGTCAAAAACCCCAAGGGTGAGGGCAGCGCAGCCGAATGCGCAAACCTGACAGATTGTGCCTAGTGATCGTGCGTGTGAACTCAAACTGAACATGCATATGTCGCATGCAGTGTGCTGCAGCGCTGTTAACAGTGACCAGTGACCGTTGTTGGAGAGGTTGCGGATGAGCCGCATGCATGGGGTCAGCAGCCATGACATCATGCATGCACACCTGCAGGCGCCGGCTTGTTCAAGATGGCAGTGGAGGTGTTCTGCCCTAAAAAAACACTACTCTTGTGAATGCATCAACCGAAGTCCGTGTCACAGCATGTCTCCACCGTGAGGCAGCACGCGCCTCCCCAGCTGCCAGCATGCCGACTTGCGTCATGCCGGGTGTTGTGCCTCCACGCGCTGCTGCAGTGGTGCTGAGCGAGGTGGAGCCGCAGCTGATGCGCGAGGGGTGGTTCCACCCCGAGGTGGCCTACTGCCTGCGCGGCCACCTGCGCCACATGCTGCTGCTGCTCATGGTGGAGCAGGCCACCAGCACGGAGCTGCCGGGCGTGGTGGCGGCTGTCGCTGACACAGAGGAGTACAAGAGCCAGCTGAAGGTGCACCAGAAGGACCTGCAGGACAGCAGCGGCGGGTGAGAGGCTCAGGGAAGCAGCGGCAGCAGGCTGGGCCAGGTGCCGGGCTAGCATTGTGCCCCGGCTCTGTAGCTTGCTCGCTGCATCCTTGGTTGAATGGCAACAGGCATGCATTGTCAAAGGATTGCGTGCAACAAGTGGTGCAGCCGACTGGTAAATAGCTTGAACTGTCCCCTGGTAGGCAATGGTTGCTGAGCATGATCGTTGTGATTGTCTGGTTTGCCTCTGATTCAGCGCTGCTAATCATGCATTTTGTTAGTGACGCTGTGCGGATGTGCGCCCATGCACGGTCTCTGCTTGGCTGCAGGGTGAATCCCGTGTTTGGCTATGTACGTCCAAAGCAGTATGCCCTGGTGCGGCAGCAGCTGGCCCGGTATCAGCAGCACCAGGAGGAGGAGAAGATACGCCGCAAGGCAGCTGCAGCAGCAGAGAGGCGCGCACGCACCAAAAGCGGTGCAGAGCGCAAGCGGGACGAGCTGCGGCTGCAGCAGCAGCTGGAGCAGCAGCTGCTGCAGCAGCACCACGCATCGGCACTGGGAGAGGGCGCAGCGGCAGATGCAGGGGGCTTCCTCGCTGAAGACTACCGCTGTGTGGATGACCAGCCGCTGGCAGCAGAGGGACTGCAGCAGGGGCGGCAGCCGACACCACCTGAGCACCAGGAGCAGCAGCAGCAGCAGCAGCAGCAGCATTTGCCGAAGCACATTATATTTTCAGAATCTGGTGACGAGGATGATGTCGTGACTGCTAGTCCTGCCACTGCTGGAGGCGCAACAGCCGGGGGCGTCAGCGGCGCTGCTGGCAGCACACCCGCTGCTGGCGGCCGCTGCAGGCCCGACTCTGCTGCTGCTGCTGGCCCCAACTGGCCGGATGATGGTGAGGATGATGAGTTCCAGCAGCCGCGCAACAAGCGGCGCTCAGGGGCCGGCCAGCACCAGCAGCCCAAGCGCGTCAAGCCCTCACCAACACAGCAGCAGCAGCAGCAGCAGCAGCAGCGCGAGCGGCAGCATGCGCTGCACCCGGAGCAGGAGGAGGACCCTGTTTTGGGACATGAACAGCAGCAGCAACAGCAGCAGCAGCAGCAGCAGCAGCGCGAGCGGCAGCATTTGCTGCACCCGGAGCAGGAGGAGGACCCTGTTTTGGGACATGAACAGCAGCAGCAACAGCAGCAGCAGCAGCAGCAACACCAACAGCAGACTAGGAGGCGCCTGCAACAAACAGGGGTGAGTCTGCTGCAGCAGCGGAAATCAGCTCAAGTTGTGCAGGTGGTGCCAGCATCTGGAATTTCCTCTTAAACTGCCCCAATCAGGTGACATGTGAGTAGCGTGGACCCAACTTGTTTGTCTGTCCTCAGTGGATGCAGTGCACACTAGGAAGCATGTGTACTAGCAGGCTGCATAAATGCGTGCCAATGCATGAGGCGGTGGCCTATGTTTGCTGAACACAAATTTAACATTTCCCCTTTGTTCTTCAACTGTGCACGCAGGAACACCAGCAGCAGCACTGGCAGCAGCAGCAGCAGCTTAAGCTTATGTCAATATGTGATGATGCTGGAGGCTCTGCAGCGACCTCTGACAGTCTAGGCAGTGCAGACGACGCGCCTGGGCTGGACCCACAGCAGCAGCAGCAGCAGCAGCAGCGGCAGCTGCGGCGCCTGCCCAATCCCAACCCTGCTGGTGCTGACGATGAAGCAGAGGTAAGGCAACAATATCATGAGCATGGCTGCAGCGACACAGCTGTTTGATCCCAAAAGAATGCTGGAGGAGTTGTGCTCGTCTCCATCACTGCAGTGCGTGGGTGTGTCTGCTGCGGCTTGAGTAGCAGCTGGGCGCCAGCCTGGTGAGGCTCATTTGCACTTGGTACCGCCTCAATTGCAGCGGGTCCTGATATGCTGCTCCTCTGCTGCTGCCACTGCTGCTGCTGCTGCAGGACATGTCAGTGGATGATGCTCCCCTTGAGCAGCCAGTAGATGCTGCTGCTGCTGCTGCTGCTGCTGCTGCTGCTGAGCATGTACCTCCACCTGCAGCACCAGCAGCAGGTATTGCGTGTGACGTGCGTGCTGCAGCTGCAGTTGCACAGGGGTTGCCGGCTGCTGCAGTTCCCGCTGCGGACACGGTTGACCTGTGCAGTGATGGTGAGGAGCAGCCCCCGCAGCCAAGCAGCAATCGGCCCAGGAGCAGCGCTCAACAGGGGGCAGGGGATGTGTCCGACCCTGATTGGGAGTCTGCTGAGGGCAGTGCCGATCGCCTGCAGCAGGATGACATGCCAGAAGAGCAGGAGCAGCAGCAGCAGCAGCAGACCAAGCAGCAGCAGCGGCGCCAGCCACAGCCTGGGGGCAAGAAGCAGCCAGACAAGGAGGCAGTTGAGCTGCTGATGCCTAGCCACATGGAAGACCCCAGTAGCATGCACCACCTTTGGAGCAGTGAGTGCCTGGTGATGCTCAGCTAATAGTGGGCTGGAGTAAGGTATGCTGCTGCAAGCAGCGGTATCAAGATGCGCATAGCACATTTACAGCTGTGTCGGGGCAGGTTGATGGGTGGTGCATCACCGATGCCGCTGAGGTGTCAGGTCTCTGCCTGCAAGCTTCTGCATGTTCTGTGCACACGCCTGCAAACACACGCGGCTGTGTGATTCTTGTGCGGCTTTGATCAACCACTTTGGCATAGTTGCTGCTCTGGCTGCTGTGGTGGCGCTCGCTGCTGCCCTGCAGTGCTGACTTTGGAGTTCCGCATGCACGGCAACGACCTGGCAGCCATCGTGCGCAGCGGTGCCGTGCCGCAGGAGGAAGTGGCAGCCATGCTGGACATGATCGGCCGAGAGCTGGGCAAGACGCCAGCCAGGCGGCTGCTGCCCTACCTGCTGGTGAGGCTGGGCAACGGCTGGGGCGAGCTGCAGCACAGGACAAGGAGGCGCAGCAGCCACCAGCACAGAAGTTGCATGGATGCTGTCACACTGCAGCAGGCCCAGCAGCAGGCAACAGGGTCACCAGCCTTGCCAAATGCTAGGCTGCAAATGCGCTGCACCTGATGCGCTTGCTTCGCGCTGTTCCCGCACACCTGCTGCCTGCCCTGCCCCACAGGAGAAGATCCACCTGCTGGCAGTTGAGAGCGAATCACAGGCAGCTGCTGCTGCACGCACAGCAGATGCATGGAAGCAGACAGGGCTTGGGCAGCTGATTGCACAGCCGGCTGCTGCTGCTGCTGCTGCTGCTGCTGGGCACCAGGGCGGCAGCGTCAAGAAGGGCAGCAACCGCACCGCATCTGCAAGCAAGAAGGGGTCCACCAGCCGGCCAGCTGCTGCTGCTGCTGCTGCTGCTGCTGCTGACAAGAGCCAGCGCAAACTGACTGACGTGCTGCCTCATGGCACACAGCTAGACTTTGCTGCCGAGGTGCAGCCCGCCTCCATACCACGCAGCGCACAGCGGCTGCTGGAGCGTGCACAGGAGGAGCAGGGGTGTGGCAGTGAGCAGGGTGACAGCAGCGAGCAGGTGGTGCCTGGACTGGACCTGCAGTTGGATACACAGGAAGATGATGGCACTGCCGCTGCTGCAGCTGGTGGCAGCAGCGTGTTGGCATTGTTGCCACCTGAGCAGCAGGAGCAGCCGCAGCTGGCGCAGCCTCAGCAGCAGAGGCATGTGGAGGTTGTGGACATTTCCAGTGACAGCGATGATGAGCGAGAGGTACACGCGGCGCCACACAAGCAGCAGCAGCAGCAGCAGCAGCAGCAGCAAGGGTTCCAGCAACAAGGGCAGCAGCAGCAGCAGCCTGTTGCACCTTCCCCATGGCCTGGCACTGGCCCTGCTGCTGTGCAAGCGCAGAGGCGGCATGCGCTGGCAAAGCAAGCACTGGCTAAGGCCCGGGTTGCTGAGATGCTCAGTGCAGACAGCGATGAGGCGCTGCCAGCAGGTGTGGCGTCGTGGCAGCAGCAGCAGCAGCAAAGTGTCAAACATGCCGGACAGCAGCAGCAGCAGCAGCGGCAGCAGCAAACTCCTGCCAAGGGCAAGAAGCAACAGCAGCAACAGCAAACGCGCTCATTTCAAAATGACATGGTTGTGGGCTTTGCTCAGGCCATGGCACAGTTTGACAACATGCCCCTCCCTGCGCCGATGATGGGCCAGGTGCCAGAGGCCAGCGCAGCAGGGCAGCAGCAGCAGCCCCAAGAGCCCCGCCCCTTGCCGCGCAGTGTGATGCCCTATGAGGGCAGTGACAGCGGGGCAGGTGACAGCAGGCAGCTTACCGAGCTCACACGCAACACAGAGTCGGTGGCGACAGGCCCAGACGGAGCTGCTGAGCCGGGCCTCCAGGAGGACGTCACCAGCCCGCCGCGCCCCGCTGCACCTTTGGCAGCAGCAGCAGCACCCGCTGCACCGACGGCAGCGCCGTCATCACCAGCAGCAGCTGGCAAGGGCAGGCGTCATGGCGGCGGCAACAAGCAGCCCACAGCAACAGCAGCAGCCCTGCTTGGCAGTCAGGTGCGCACCACCAGGAGCACGGTGGTGGGCACTGCTCAAGCCTAGCGTGCGCAAGCGGCAGCAGCCAGCAGCAGGGGTGATGAGCTGCAGTTTGGGACGCCAGGGCTGCAGTGGCAGTGGTGTGGTATGGACACATCCCTGCGCATATGCGCGCTTGTCTGAGCGCGAGCATGATTTTATGCACGGTGTACTAGAGGATGTGAGCTGAAGATGTGTATGTGTTTTGTGTGTACGATCAGTGGACAGACACTGGCATGCGGGTAGGTGTGTCACTGCAGGCTGGCAACCCGCGCATGCTGCCTTGTGCATGTCACTGCCTGCAGGGACCCAGCTGGCAACTGCCGCCCAGCTTGCAGACGTTCTGCATGTTGTGCTTGGCCAGCCTGCACACAAGCACGTTTGGTCAGTGCAGACTGATGTTTTATGTCAGGTTATGGGGCAGGCTCACAGCTGTAGTGAGTTCATACGTGCCAATGTAGTGCAAAGCAGAAACTGCAGGATTCTAAGCTGTTCAAGCATTGCTGTGCACAGTATAACGTGCATGCTTAGGGTAGGGCAATGGCTGTACAGGCAAGCATACTGTGGCAATCATGATGGTACACGTATATTGGCATGAGCTGCATGCATGACAGCTGTCTGTGGTGCCTGAGTAGGCAGGTTTTTTGTGTTTAATGTTTGAGACACCTTGAATGGCGCTGATGCTATGGCTTGAATGGGTAATATGATGATGATGATGAGACACCTTGAATGGTGGTTGATGCACAGCTTTAAGGTCGAGGTTCAGCTCACCATCCTGTGGTGCACGCCCTTATGGTGATGCATGATATTTTATCTCTCTGAGCTTGTTGAAATTGTGGCCTCTTTCGGTTGATGGTCTTCATTTGAGTTTTGTGGACCCCATGAGCCTTGTTTGGCTCCTTTGCGGGTGGGCCAGTGGCCCTACTTTGGTAATTCGGTAATGATGTCATGTTGAGGTGTGTTTAGTGACTTTAGGTCATGTATCGCTGTGCTGAATGTCACCTGCCAGCAGAAGCTACTTAGTGACTGACATAGTACCTTGCTGCAGCTGAGCCACCATTATTGACACTACAGGCTGCTGTGCATGGGAGACGGTAGCCACCTGCTCTACTGAACATGCCCAAAGCACTGCATTTTGCAGGTCAGCAGGCGTGCACGCTTGAGCGGGTGTACTTTGTGGGCTCCAAGCGCGTCAGGGCAGGACAGCACAGTGTCCTGGAACCCGCATGCAAGTATGTGTTCACTGCTTGATGTGCCATATGGCCCGCTGGCCCGTAGTTGGGTAACAACAGCGCATGAGCATCATGCGTGATGTCAGCATGCTGCGCTCAGTACCTTACAGCTGCTCTTGATGAACAGCTCATGAGCATACAGATCAGCGCTTTGAGTATGGCAACAGAAATGCTGTGTGGCGTTGATGATGCAAGCACTGGTGGTATGTGTGCATACTAGGATGATGACGCTGACAAGCATCGTTAGGTATGTACAGGGTGATGTACAGGGGCACGTGCTGCTGCGGTGGAGGGGCCATTCTAGCACTGTGAGTGCTGCGTTTCCTACATTGCGTGCTAAAGGTTGCGTTTGCTTTGCAACCGTTGACGCTGCTAGCACAACTGAAGCATACACCCACCAAGAAGTAGGTGTGTTGGGGCCAAAAACGCACGTTTTTTTCCGCACGACAACTTTCAGACTATCAACGCCTGGCTTGAACGTGACTTTTCGTCCGTGTTAGTATGTGACCCGGTATGGTGCAAGTTGAATCAGCTGAAATATATCACTACATGAGGAAAGGCTGGCGATCACTGTAGGCGGTCCTGACTTTAATGCGTCATAATACAAGTAATAAATTACACACAATGAGCCGTACTCGACTGTCGTAGCCTGCCTTTCACACTGCTGGAGGTTGAGCTTGCTGGTGACACCATAAGCCAGAGGGGCTGTAGCTCTGCCTCGACTGCAATGTCTGCGCAGCCATGTGATTCTTTGAGCACACCTGGGCCACCCCGGCGCTTCCGGAGCAGCTCTGAAGAGCTCGAGCCCAGCAGGCCAGCGCACTGCAGGCAGCCCCAGACGGCGATGCCTTCGCTTACGGGAATACCTCGCTATCTGAAGCCACCCAGCCGTGGCAGCAGCATGACAGGCAGCAGAACAGGTGGGCACACCACACCTCCAGCGACTCGCTCTGGTAGTGACACCATCAGCCAGGCCCGCATGTTCCAAGTTAGAAGCCTCGACCTATTTTTGACAAAGCGTACGATGTTGTTGCAGGCTTTTCCAGAGTAACGGTTGCTCCGTCAGGATCGTCAGCAGCAGGTGCAGCGTCAACGACTGGCGCCAGTTCCAGACCACTTCAGCGGCAGCTGAGCATTATGGACCTGGTTAATCAGGCAGCCAAAAAAGAAGAAACGGAGGCTGCGTTGGCAGTTGCCAGGAGAGCAGCAAGGAGCCAGCTCATGTTGAGTGCTGTTGCTGCAGGCGAAGCAGGAGGTGCGAGTTCACCAGCAGGGGCAACTGCAGCAGCAGCAGCAGCAGCAACAGGAGGCAAGCCGCCTATGTCGCCTCAGCTACAAAGCAAAACTAATGGTAAGGGTAGCAGTGGCAGCAGCCAGCCATGTGCATCGCAATCACGCAGGCAAGCTGCAGCAGTTTGCCTTGTCAGCCCCAAGGTTGATGACTCTCCAGCAGCAACCGAGATGGCAAATGGCCAACAGCTGCGGCTCACGGTCCTGCAGCAGGCACACGGCAGCAACAGCAGCCCCCTCCTGGCCAGCAAGCCGCAGCCGGTGGCACTGCTGCCCAGCCAGGCGTGTGGCAGCAGCGAGTGCGGCTCTGAAGACGGCGCTGGTACCCCACCCAGCAGCTGCGGCAGCCTCAGCAGCAGCTGCAGCAGCAGCAGCCTGTGCAGTGCAGCATCTGGCCTGAGCAACGCCAGCACCCTCAGTGGTGGCAGCAGGCCCAAGTCCATTCTGCTCAACCGCACCAGCAGCAGCAGCAGCAGCTCAGCAGGCAGCAGTCCGCGCTTCAGCAAGCGCGTCACCTGGAAGGATGGCTCAGCTGATGGGGGCCAGGACCTGGTGGCAGTGCTGCTACTGGAGGACACACCAGAGATGCGCCGAGTCAGGAAGGACACATGGCCGGAGCGACCTGGCTCGCGGCGTGATGCTGCAGATGCAGCAGTGGCAGCGGCAGCTGCAGCATCAGCAACCGCTGCTGCACTTGCAGAGGCGCCCTTCATGGCCCAGCAGCCAGGCTTGGAGAAGGACGGCCGCAGCCCGCAGCTGGTGAGCAAGCTGCTTCAGCAGCCTGCGCGGCTGCTCGACTGGCGGGACAAGCTGCGCCTGCTGCAGCAAGAGAGGCGCCAGCAGCGCGTGGCACAGGTGCAGGCAGGCTGGGAGCAGCAGACCAAGCAGCCGCGGCACCACCGGCTGGGCCACCAACAGCAGCAGGTTGAACAGCAGCAGGTTGAACAGCAGCAGGTGCAGCATAAGCAGCAGGCCAGCGTGGTGACCGCAGACTGTGTAAAGCCAGCATGTGCTGCAGCAGGGCCCATGTGCCTTGAAGCGGTCGCAGCAGCGAGACTGCCGCTGCCAGCAGCCTGCTGAAGCCACGGCGGAGCGCACCTGTGTGTTGTGGCAGCCATCAGCGGCAGTCAGGTAATGAACTAGCTGCGCCTAGTGTGCATGCACTAGCCTGAATCTCGAAGTCATTGCTTCATCCTTCTGTTCCGGCTGTTGTGTGTGTGGAGGCTTGAGGGGGTGTTGTTTTGCTCTATGCTGGTGAAAGGCCAGCTGCAGCCGGCATTGTGCACGCTGCTTCTGCATGATATGGGTAGGCATGGTGACGTTTGTGGGTGGCAGGGGGTGGGCCTTGTGCTATGCTACAGCCGGTGGCAGCGTCACCTGGTGCCTGACAGAGCTGCTGCAGCTCTGACACGTACATGAGTCACTGCAGCTCTGATGCTGGGCAGCTGGCAAGGGGTTTGTATGAGCTGGGCTGTTGTGTGCTGTGCGTCATATGGTGGTGGTGACTCATGTGGATGATCTAGCAAACCGGCAGCGTTGCAGCAGGCATGCAGCTCCACACACAAACGACTATGCACATCCTCTTGGACTTGCATGCATAGCAATGCGGTGTTGGAATGACGATGGCTTTGCCTATGCACCTGCACGAGTGAATGCATTGACCTGCTTCCGTGATGGCATGACTGTGCACTCGCCACATCACACCAGCAGAGCAGGTGTACTGATGGCTTGCGAGGCCGTGCCTGTGCGCGGCCATGGTGTGGTGGGGCGTAACGGCTGCATGCACCGCTGTGCTTGTGCACCGGGCTGCAACGCATGCTGCATCATGTACACGCAAGCAAAGATGTTGTGGCATGTTTGCATTGTGTTGTGTTGTGGCGGCTTACCGGTGGCAGCAGCTGGTGCAGCCACAAACACCCTGGGCTGGGTTGCTCAAGCGCCGCTCCAGGGGCCCCGTGCCGAGGAGGTGCCTCCAAAAGCATTTAGGTGTGGGAGGGGGTAGTTGAGCCTGCAGCATAGGGTGTGTAGGCACAGCAATGAGTTGGGAAGGCAGTTGACTTAAATCAATGCATTCGCCGAGTAATTCAGGCGCGACTGGAATGCCGGTGCAGCGGGAGAGTGCCATTGTCATTGTGGTTGTGGTTGCTGTTGTAGAGGTTGTGACTGCACTGACAAACGGACCTTGAGGGCTGCCTTGTGATTACTTTGCTGTGATAGCGAGTTGTGCATGTTGAGCTTGTCAATGGGCAAGACCCTGCAGTTTCAGGGCACACGTTGGTAGCTCTTCTACTGTAATGAGAAGTACTGGCTTGCCTCCCCACCTAACAATAAGGGGATCGGATGAGTCTGCCTAGTAAAAAGCAGGGGTCAACTTCATTTGCCCGGAGTGTGCTGTGTGCATCGCCTGTTGGGAAACTTGTGGTTCTGAAGTGCTCAGACGTTGGGGCTGCTTTATGCTTGTTGCATTGTGCAGAGCGTCCGCGCATGCCATTGGGGGCCTTTCCACGGCTAGTTCGTTGCTGCACACAAACCCATACAGCACGCTTGGTTGCTGCTTGCTGCAGCTTAGTGGTGCATGTTCAGTAATGCAGAACGAGGCAGCGACTGTTGTCGTCAAGTGCGTTGACGCACACGCCACTTCCAAGGGATGTAGCATAGGCAGAACAGGCAGTCTTGGCCTTTCTCACCTTTGAACCTGCTGCACCACTTCTGGCCTGGCAATGTACATGTCTGAATCAGGGTGGTGTTTCAATGACCAGAGTCCCAGGGCAACCTGCACTGTGTGAGTGTGCGAGCTGTGGGTCAAACCAGATGTGGCGTGTTGAGGCAGGCAATAGCGTGTATTTGCCAGAAGCATGTGCGTCTAAGTGTGTTGAGCATAGCCTAGCTTGTCAGCCTTCTTGGGGCAAGCTGCCAAATGCAAGCACAGCCAGTGACGCGTGCCATTTGTGATGTGCCGCTTTGTAAACAATTTGTCGTGTCTTGAGGCTTGTTGACATTGGGTGCACCCTGTGGTGCATGGTTTGCGAGGCAGCCAGCCAACAAGTGACAGTCACTGTCTATGGATTAAGTAGCTGGTGTGAGTTGCCAGGTTGTGCATTCTGTGGCAAAGTGCACATGCTCCGCTGCCTTTCTTGCTCTTCTTCAGCCGCTGGCAGACTTGCAATGACAAGTGAATGTTGTGTGGTTGCTGCATCACAATTGGGAACGCCTCAGGCACTTGCATTGCAAGTTTAAAAACAGGCGTAGCATTTGCTGACTCTTCAACTTGTTGGCTTCAAAGGCAGCTGTATCAACTTGCGGTGGGTGCTGAAGATTGTTGGCTGTGAAATTTTGACTTGTGAGGATTTTGCATTTTACGTCACACTAGCCCATGCTGCATCACCTGCCATGTGTCGCTTTTAGAAGGTGCGCATGTACACGCTCATAGTACTCAGCTACGTTGCCAGCCGGTACCCATCATGGCATGGGCAATGCCCAGCGCCCTCTGCCTGGGCTGCCATGTGAAAGAATGTTACAGGCAGCAAGGCATGCAAGGTGCAGCAAAGCACAGGAGATGTCATGTACTGCATTATTTGTAACTCACAGGTCGCATTTACGGTGGTTGCAAGCAGCAGAGCTTGCTGATCAAGATCCTCATGAGGAGGGTGCGCACCCTACCAAGCTATAGCTATAGGGGAACTCCTTTGCATGCATGCAGTGCCATGTCCTTTCACAGGTCGGAAAACTCCATACAGAGTGCAAAGGAAAATGGACGACCCTGAATATTTGGTAGGGATGACTTTGTCTTTTTCTTATTTTGACTTGCTTTTGTTTTGCTCTTTGCCCGATGATCATGAGCCTGTCATTGGCTCCTCAAACGGGCGAAGTTACCCAGCTAACTCCCAAATTATGAAAATGCTATTTCGTGGATTATGGTTAAACAGATTGCTGCACGCGAACGCTTCTACTGTTGGCAACACAGCCTAGGCCTGCACCAAAACCAACAGTTGACCACCCATTACACACAACAGCACCGGCCACAAGCAAGCACACGTTCAAAAAAAATTAATATATACAACATCCCAATTCACAGCAAACGACCTGCAAAAAAACTACAAAAACGTGCGGCGAAAGTCATGACACGGTCAAAGCTCCGGGACTCCGCATTTACAGCACATAATGCCTCCTCGCGGCTCCATATTATCTTATATTTCGGAAACAAATCATACATCAGCAAGTAGCTCAGTATACAGCAGCACACGCAAAGAACATCTCAGCCACACGCAGCACACACCGCACAGCCGCGTGCTCCGCAGCAAACAGAAGCACACGACGCGGAGCATCCAAAAACGCGCCTCGACCAGCGCCCATAAACTCCCTCGACGAGTCATGACCCAACTGAGTCATGACGCAACTTCATACAGGGCACACCGAAAGTAATTCTTATAAGACAGTCACACACAGGAGTCATGCTGCGGTTATGACGACTTGCGACCCATCAGTTCAAAAGCGCCTTCTAACCACCCCTACTTAAAACGTTGTCTGTCTGCATGCACCTTTTAGAGGCAGTACCAGTGTACTGACAACGTATGCAGCAGCAGCGTGAGCGGGCCGCCCGTTTGAGTCCACCCATAGCATATCAAAGTGCGTAAAGCCAGCGCTGACGTTGCTTGCATGTGAAAGGGAAACAGCAATTGCTTGCATGCATGCACCTATGTGCACATGCACGTCAAGGCAGTCTTGCATGAGGGGGTCATGGGCTCTCTGCACCCTGCTTTGTTGTCCTGCTAGGTTGCGGTGCTGCTGCTTTAATTCATCAGTGTATTGGCCTGCAACAGCCTGCGATAGCTATAGCTGGATCCGCTGATGAGCCGCTTTAACTTGCAGGTTGAAGTTCAGGTGAAGTTGCAGGTGGCAGCTGAGTCGTGATTGTCACTAATCAGGGCCAGCACTTTGAAGTGAATTCACCATCGGCAGGGCCACAATGTGCATCCATTTGAATGTTTAGCCTCATCCAGACACAATGGCATTCAGGGAACAGCGTTTGACTGCATGACATGACCGAGTAGTTCTCAGCACTTGTCCCCTACCTGAGGCTGGTGACAACATTGACACAAATGTCAAGGACAATCGGTCCTTGATTGACAAACTTTGGCACCGTGCTTCGTCCAGACTCAACATTTCCTAAATAAAATTGCTTTGGTTGAGATACTAGTACTGCTGCTTCAAAACGAAGATGATGCATGCGCTGACCTTGGGCAATCACCTTTGCTTGTAGCGGTGTTGGTCTTGCCACCTGGGCTGCTGCAACGTCTCAGTTTGTGATTGCAGGGTATCAATGATACAGTATGATATTTGCTGCTTGTGTTGTGCTTGCTCTGCCTCCCTTCATCCCTTCGGCTGTGCTGACGTTTCTCAATGTTTGGGACCCCATGAGCCTTGTTTGGCTCCTTACGGGGTGGGCCGGTGGCCCTACTTGGTATTTGGTATTTGGTAAACCAACTTCCCGCCAGAAAAGCAATATGACAAAATCAGCTGCGCAGCGCTCCCCACGACAAAGTCGGCTGTGAAACAGCATTTGGCGGCCAGTCCAGTGGAACATTAAATCACGTGGTGCTTGCGAGCCCTGCTGATGACGGCTAAAGATGCTCCGCCACAAGGTGTGCACGATGCAGCTGACAATGACAGATTGAGAAGAATGTGGCTACACAAAGGACCAGTTGACAACTGCACCCACTTGTCAGTCATCCTTGGTTGACAAGTGTCGACAACACCTGCGCATCAGCGGCAGCCTGCTTGCGGCAAGCCTGCGTGAGCTTGTGCTTCCCTGTCATTGATAGAAGAACAAGGGCAGGCCAATGTAGGCAGCTGCACCTGCTGCGGCGGTCTCAGCTTTATGCACACATACATATGTGCTTCTTCACATACATATGTCAATATTGGCGCTGTGCAAACATGCCCCACATTGACTGAGCTTTGCTGGTGTGCGGGCTCTTCCTATGCATATGTGCGTGACAAGCAACGGCAAGGCATGACTGCCTGCATGTAGAGCAACAATGATGGACGGCTCCTGGGCTCCATGTACTGCACAGCTGCGCACTTCAAGCCATGGCCCATATGAACTGCAACACAAGTGGAAATTGCTTCTACACATCCAGTCCAGCTGCGAGCATGTAGGGAATTTGCTACACAAACCCAACTGCAGCAGTGCCCTCTGCTTGCCCCTCTCCCTCGTCGCCGCTGTCTCCCCCATGTAGCTGTGTGTCCAGCCCCGCCACTTTGATGAGTGTGTCATTGATCTGATCCATGAACTGCTCGTCAGTGAGGTCTTTGGGCTTCGCCTGCACACCATGGCGCACGCATGGCAGCCAGCATGACAGCACCAGCACCAGCACTCAGTGCAGGACACAGCATGCTGCGCAGTGGCTGCCTGCCGGCAACAGTTGTTAAGCTGCCAATGGCCACAGAGCGCCAGGCACACGATTGGATGAAGCTTGTGCACCCTAGTTCACAGCGCAGCTCAGCACCACGTGCCTGGCCCATCACAACAAGAGCAGAACACAGAAGCACATGCCACGGGGTGCCTGCTGCATGTGGCACTGTGTGCAGACGGACAGCAGCTCATGCAGGCATGGTTCAGTCAGCAGCAGGCAGGGCGAATCTGCAAGCATGTTCTGTGTGCAGACAGCGCCTTGGGTTCCCACCATGCTGTAAGTCTTGTTGCGTATCATCTTGCGCATTTCTGCCACAAAGCGCGGCCCCAGCTCAGCTACAATGCACCTGCAGGCCACAACACAACCAAGCCGTGACGATCCAAACCTCAGGCTCGTGCTGGCGGCATGAAGGCTGGCTAGCAGCGCAGATCAAAGCCAATCGCGGCGCTGCTTCAGAGCAGGCAGCGTGCAGCCCTGCTGCTGCTGCTGCTCACCTGGGCAGCCTCAGCTCAGGCAGCGTCAGGCTCCAGGCTGGCGCCTCCAGCTGGCCCTGCCTGCTGCCGCACATCAGCCGCACCAGCACGCTGGCCGCCTCCAGGCTGGGGCGAACCCGCCCGCCCTGCACAGGCCACGCGCCGGGAGCAGGGGCGCGGCGTCAAGCGCCGCATGCAAAGCCGGGGCGCTGCTGCAACCGCGACCAGCTGGCATGCGTGCCTGGCACGTATGGCGTCCAAGGGTCCCAGTGCTTCTGCCGGTGCTCCTCACCAGAGCAGCAGCCACACTGAGCAGCACCCTGGGTCTGCTGCTGCCGCCAGCTGTTGTGACGCAGCACTCACCGTGATGGCGCTGCGCATGACTGCATCCGGGTCGCTGGACGCCGCCAGCTCAGACAGCAGCTGGTGGGAGGGGATGCCCTGGCAGCAGCAAGCACAGCAGGGCAGGCACGCGTGACGTCAGCAAAATGCTACAGCAGTGATGGCACACCGCTAAGGGCGGCTATTTTATGGGTCGCAGCAGGACCAAGAGACATCGAAGGTGCAGGCGCAACCCCTGCATCTACAGCAGTGTAGCCTCCCCAGCCTGGCAACCGGCTCAGGAAGGGGGTGGGGGGGAGCGCAGCCTGCCCCAGGTGTGCTGCGCCTCACCTGGAAGAGTGGAAGGTGGTAGGTGCCGCTTGCCACGTAGCAGCCCGCTGGCTCAAACACCGGCAGGCAGGCCCAGCCCTGGGGGGAGCTGCTGACACTGCCAGGCACCACCGCGCGCACATCCACCAGCAGCACCAGGCTGGGGTGGTACGGCACACCAGTGAACTGCTGGTAGCCATCCAGCCAGCGCTGCGCAGGCGAGTACCGCAGCAGCAGGTGGCAGTGCTCACTGCCTGAAGTGAAGGTGGGAGGGGCAGCTGCGCATGCCGAGCAGGGCCAGTAGGCCAGGCAAACGTGGCACACGGCTCCTGGGGCTGCACATGCACAAAAGTCTCACCAAGCAGCGCAGCAGCTGTGGCAGCACCAGCCTGGGGCTGAGAGGCAACACTACCCCAGCTCACCAGCCCATGTGCTGCATGAGTGTGGGTCCCAGGCCATGCAGCAGACAGCACCCTGCTGCCATGCAATTGCCGTCACCCATGCTACCACCAAGCAAGGCGCGGCCATGCGTCAAGCCACGTGCCTCACCGGCGCTGCCAGTGGCGCATCCATGTCATAATCCAGCGTCACCTTGACGTCATCCACCAGCGGGTGGTCCTGCGGGAGCAGCAGCGGCCAGGCAGGCACAGGGGTCAGAACATGCACCAAAATGGTGCAAGAAGAAAGCAGCAGTATGGCTGGGTCAGAAGATGTGCGATGTGAGCACTGGGCCGGCTGCAGGGCTTGCTGCACCTGCTCCCCGTGACCTGCCTGCCCAGCTCACAGCCACCCCACCTGGTAGAGGCTGCCTGGCGGGCTGCAGCTGACCAGGCCGGCAGTGGGCAGCAGCCGTGCCAGGCGTGCAGCGCCATCCAGTGCCACAAAGAAGCCCAGGCTGGAGCTGTACTCATAGCCGGTGTTGAGGTTGATGAAGCTCAGCGAGCCACCACTGCTGCTGCCCGACTTGCTTGGTGCAGCGGTTGCCGCTGCTGCGGCCTGCTCCATGACGTCTGACAGCCAGTCAATGATCTCGGGGTCCGACGGCGGCAGCGGCTCAGCTGCAACCAGCAAGCAAGCGCAGCAGCAACACAGGCAACAGCGTGTTGAACTGTCAGGAAGAGGCTCAGCGCCAGCGCTTGCTGACCAAGCTGCCAGCCAGCTGCTTCTCCTTGTTAGAGAACTCGGTGCAAGACGACTGTGCGTATGCTTCTGCACATCATGCTGCATTGCGGCGCGCCACCATCCCGCTCACCCTGGGCAGCCTCCAGCTCTGCCGCGGGCAGCTCCACAGCAGCAGCAGGGTCACCAGTGTTAAGGTGCGCAGCTGCTGCAGCAGCCTCATCATCGCCACCACCACCAAACACCCGTGCCAACAAGCCACCGCCACCACTGCTGCTGCTTGGTGCAGCCCCAGCAGAAGCGCCGTCTCCTGTCGTGGTGCGCCTGCTGGCACTGCTGACCCTGCCCCGCACACCGCCTGGCTGCCGCCTGCAACAGGCACAGCAGCGCGCGCAGCATTAGTCCCGGGCACTGGGCCAGGGCAGGCCGGCTCACATAGGTGCCCACGGCCACAGCAAGCAGACACACAGCAGGAGCCAATCTCAGCAGCTGCGGGACACGGAAACAGCATCCATGCCAAGGGCAACATGAAAGTTTTCCGTGTTCTGCTTCATGGCCACACACCAAAAACAAAGTTGGCGGCACCTCACCTGAGCCATGCGACCAGGCGCGCCGCTGACCTCACACTCACGGGCCTCCTGGCCAGCACCTGCAGCGCACACGTGCAAACAACAAGCATATTGCATCGAAGCGGCGCCTCCGCAACCTGTGCTGCACTCATGGCGACAGACACCGCGTAGGCAACCCAGAATCCCCATGCTCAACGGAAGCTGTAACGCAGGAATGGCAGTGCTGCTGTGTGCATCCGTGCCCCACCTTGGCGTACAGCACACGCTCCAGGGGCGTGGGTGTTGCCCTGCTGACTGTGTCATACACGCGCTCAGAATAGACAGGGGCAGGCTTGCGCCGAGCTAGCTTGGCCATTTCTGCAGGCAGCAACGCCAGGCAGTAGTAGCAGTAGCAGCAGCACACATCGCTTCAGCTGTAGCTGTTGCTGTACACAGCTGGAGGGTGCAGCACATGGCCTGCCACGTGGCACCGCGCACAGGTGCCTGCGGCGCAACCTGTAGGGGCTGCGACGCGTCCATGCAAGGCGGCACCTGTCGCCAACTGCTGCTGAAACAAGCACCCATGCACCTGATGAACATCAGCATGTCGTCTGTCCGACTGCCGCACCTGGTGTGAGGATGCGCAGCAGCAGTGACGCGCAGGGCAGGCGCGGGATGTCATCCAGGCTGGCACCACGCAGCGGGCCTGACGAGGAGGGGGCACCGGCATGCAGCGGCACCTGCAGTGCCAGGGGTGGACGTGCCAAGGGGAGCAGGAACCCCATCGTGACCATGGGTGACTAGAGCACGCACAGGCTAATGCGTGCGCCAGGGAGGCCTTGCAGCAGCCTTGGCATCAAATCCAACCGCGACGTTGAGTCCGTGCACTCATGTGCAGGGGCACAAGCTGCCGTTGCACCCTTGTTCCAGGCTTGGTGAGGTGACCCTGCAGGGTCACCTGGAACGCGCCCTGATTCAGCACGTAGTCCTGTATGCTCCTGCTGACAGGCTGGCCGCCTGCCCTGGGGTCAAAGAACAGCGGCAGCAGCGCAAACCCCACGACACGCAGCACACCGCTCGTGCGCTCCACGGTTTGCACCTGGCAGCAGCAGCATTCACAGGAGCATGTAACAGGGGTTTGATGTCAGTGCAAAGCAAGTGCACACGAAGCACAGAAACATAGTCATAACTGCCAGTAATGACTTTTGAATAGATGTGCAGATGTGCACAGATGTGCACGACGAGCCTACTACCACTGAGCAAGCGGCAACGCACAGTGCACACTCAGCCCAAGTTGCCGCCACCATGGCGGCCACAGCCAGGAGCAGCCGCCCTGCCCTACCTGCAGCATGAGGGTGGCCGTGCCATCCTCGAAGCGCGTGTTGTTGTGCTGCACGCCCAGCGTGGCGCTGCAGGCGTAGCGCGGGTTGAGCGCATCACTGTCGGGCTGTGCCACGCCCTCAAAAGGCCCCGCCAGCAGTGCCCCGCTGCTGCTCCACACGCCGCCCAGCACCCTGCTGATGGTGCAGCTGATGGGCAGGAAGCGCGCGGCGTCAACCAGCACCACGCAGCCGTCACCTGGCAGCAGCGGCAGCCAGCAGAGCAACACGGCTTCAGCACAACCAGACGCAAGGGGCCACCAGGTAAGTGCGAGTCAGCGTGTGGTCAGCATGCACTGGCAGAACAGATGCATACATGCTGCTTGTGCACAAACAGCCCACAACTGCAACCGCCGAGTCCCACCTTGAGTGTATGGGTCGGCGGGGGGCACGCCCCGCTGCACCCGCACCCAGGCTGCACTGGGCACGCCAGGCACGTCCTCCTGCTGCCCTGCCCCAGCGCAGACCCAGGCCTGCCCGGCCCAGCGGCTGCTGTGCCTGGGACCATGTCGGTGTCGCCGGGCGCTGCCCTGCACACTGCGAGCCGCACATCCAGCATCGCACCATCATAGGTGAACTTGCGTTGCGCTGTCAGCATCAGTGGAAGCCGGAACAGCGGCAGGCTCTGCTGACCAGGGGTCACCTGCAGGATCACACAGCATGCACGGTGGCGCACGCAGGCAGCTGTGTGAATGAGGGAGGGCCTTCCAGCTGACAGCCACCAGGACTCGCCGATTGCGAGTGGCATTACTGCTGTGGCATGCCTCATGCGATGCAGCAGCTGCTGTAGATGGCAGAAGTAGCCATGCCAACGCGCGTGTGTGCTGAGCTCGTGGCCTGCATCCGGCTGACCAGCACCGTCAACCCCCCCGCGTGTGCGCCCCACCTGGCCGCTGCTGAGCAGGGGCAGTGCCGCCCAGGCCACCAGTGCCTCCTTGGTGGGCAGCCCGGCCAGGCCCGGCTTGGCCATGTGCAGCTGCAGCACCAGCAGGGTGGAGGGCGACAGGCTGACGCCCTTCAGGCAGAGGCCTTCGTTGAAGTTGGCGACGCCAGCGCCGCTGCCGCCAGCAGCATCAGGGTCGCCTGCTGCTGCGCTGCTGCTGCTGCCGAGTGGGGTGACCAAGCGCTTGGTGGTGCTGGCGCTGACCTGCTGCCCTGGCGCACCCTCGACTGGCTGGAAGCCCTCGTACAGCACAGCGCTAACCCTGAACCACCAGCAGCAGAGGTGGGATTGGTGCAGGAAGCAGGTGTAACAGGTGTCCACCAGGAGGCTTTTTCCATGTGACGGGCAGGCGCTTCGCCATATTCCAGTCTGCATGTTGCCCATCAACAATCCGCAAGACATCCAGCGCTAGTCACACCATTTAATGAATAGGCAGTATAAAGCACACTGCCGGCTTGCTTGCCCGCCTACCTGTAGGTTCCACGCCTGCTGAAAGGCCCTGCTGTTGCGACATGCACCTGCAGCACGTCAGCGTCTGCAGCAGCCCACGCGCAGCCAGCACTGCCGAGGCCTCCTCGGGCGCAAGCGCCTCATCCTCAGCAGCGGCGGCGGCAGCTGGAAGCAGCGGGCCACCGCCAGCCGCGACTCCATCGAGCCAGCCGTCCGCATCAGACAGCTGCATGAAAAAGGGAGCATGGGTGTGCGCTGCGGTCAAGACAATCCGAGCCTGCCGCACTACCTGAATGCGACGACCTCGCATGATGCACTGCCACAGACAAATGGCAACAGGCCACAACCAAGCAGGTCAGACATGGCAAGTCATGGCAAGACATAGCAGGAAACGCAACCGTTGTTGTCTGACATGGTTCAGCTGCAGCAGCTGTTGCAAGGCATGCTGCTCACCGTCTGGTGTATGCTGGGCACATCATCACGTCATCATCACCTGCGGCTGCTGCTCTAGATGCTGCTGCTGCTGTTGGTCAATGTCGCCAGTTCCTGGTCTTGATCGCTCGGTTGCTGCCACTGCTGTATGCCAGTCTGCCGTCTGCCGCTGCTGCCATATAGCTCCTGCAGCAGAGGATGCTGAGCTTGCTGCACCTGCTGCTGCTGCTGCTGCTGCTGCTGCTGCTGCTGCTGCTGCTGCTGCACTGCTGTTGCCAGCTGCGCCCTGAGCTGCTGCAGCTCTGAAGCGACGCGCACCTTCTCCACGTCCATGCGCAGCAGCGCCATGTCCCGCGCATGCGCCGACACAGCAGCAGCAAGGCTGGGGTCAGACGCTAGCGCATCAGGCGGCAGGCCCAGCGCAGCAGACCCAGCAGCCCCAGCAGGCGCACTAGCAGCAGCGCCATGTAGGCCTGCAAATTGTCCAAATCCTGCCTGCCCAGGCTGCTGCCTTGCTGCCGCCGCCGCCAATGCTGCCGCTGCCGGGTTGCCTGCAAACATTGCCGCTGCGGTCATGGCTGGCAGCAGCTGGCTCCAGGGGTCAGCGGCAGCAGGCTGGGGCCTCGACTGGCTGTTCATTGTTGCCTGCACTGCTGCAACCTGCGCCTGCAGCTCCTTGACATACGCAGGTGGCGGCTCCTCCCTGCTGCTGGAGTCCTGCTGCTCCTGCTGCACTGCATGGCTCGCGGCGCGCCTGGCAAGGAGCACCACACACAGCAGGGCAGGGAGCAACCATATGAGCAGAGAGGTAGCTAGCTGCTGAAGCTCCGCTGTGGTGTTGCAGGCAGCCATGCATGCTGCTGCTGCAGACGCACGGCATGCTCAGCACATAACAGGCACTGCTCACCTCCGTTGCTGTTGGCTGCTGCTCGCACCATCCCCAGCAGCCCCAAAATGTGCTGCCGCCCAGTCACCTGCTGGCGAGCGGGGAAGCGGGCCGGCACTGCTGCTGCTGCTCTGCAGTTGCCATGTCGACTGCGGGTTCGCACTGAATGCTACTCGTGTCTGGCGCACCGCAGCAGGTGTTGCTGCTGTGCCTGAATCTAGTGCAGCTGCTGGTGCACCTGGCTGCTGCTCATCGCTGGCAGCAGGAGCCTGCCCTACTGCCAGCAGCACGCACTGCGCCTGCGCTGCACTGCTGTCTGTGGCTGAGAAGGCCACCTGCCCGTGACTGTCTGCTGCCAGCTCCTGCGCCTGCTTCATAACACTGGCGCCCACCTCCCTAGCTTTGGACAACGAACAGCCCTGCAAGCACCAGTGGCAACAATTGGTGCATGCGCCTAATGGCTACAGTCAGTTAGGCTACAAGAAATAACAGCCGTGCCACTAGCTTGCTGGGAGCATTTTGTATTGCCTCCCAATACATTGCCGGCGACTGACTGTTGCTGTTTGCTGCGACGTCCTGCAGGTAAGCGCTGCTCTAACTTGCCCCTCCGACTCCATGCCCTCTGGTGTTGGTGGAGCAGCGTTCTGTGCTGCGAGCCCCACCTGCTTCAGTGCCTCCAATGCTGCACGTGCCGCACCCTCCTCGTGTGTCAGCTGCGCAACCAGCTGCTGCCGCCGCTCAGCAGGAGACGCGCCTGCATCACTGGAGCCCTGCAAAAAGTTGCACAGCAATTTCAGAATGTGCAATGTAAGCTGTGTGGTTGAGTACAGTCCTGCATGTGTTGGAACACGCTGCAGAGCACGGCCGCAGAGCATGACCGCAAGAAATCAGGCGTTGACAAACAGCTGGCCGCACTGCGAGCGCAGCCGGTACTGCAGTGATATGGCTTACCTTCGGCAGGGGCACCCCAGCCATAACATAACTCCTGAGCAGGCCAGCCTGAGCCTGCAGCAGCTGCTGCCGCTCTGACAGCAGCGTCCCCAACTGCTGTTTGTGGCCTGACACCATAGCTGACATTTGTTGTGGCCTGCATATGCCGTTTTCTCCATTATTCATAGTAGACCGTAAAGTCAAGAGCGTTCGACTATGCTGTGTTGGCACTGAACGCCCAGAAGGTCAAGGGGATGTGCTTGTGGACATTGAGCACGACAGATCTACACCTTTGCTTCTGTGGATTCTGTAAACCTTTAATTGTTACCGAGCTCTTCTGCGGAACTGATGCCATCCGAATTCCCCGGGACAGTCAGTTCTTCGTCAGGCTGTCGCACCACAGACATGTAGCCTTGCAAGAAGGACTGTTACCAAATATACATACGGCAACGAGTGCATGCTATGATTAAAACGTTGATATGCAAGCAAATGCCAATCTAGGGTTTGATTCTTGCACCAACTGCTGCAGACATAACACCTGTGGAAAAGGGTCGCAGGAAGCACACAGTCTACAGCACAATGCAGTAACGCAGCACTGTACAGAGCCTGGCCTAGCTCATGAGTGGCTGATCAGCCTGTCCTGCAGAAAACGACCATTCAGCAATGCAGATTGTGACAGAGAGCAAGCACACACGGCAATGCTTCAAGCATTTGAGCTGCACTGACCTGCTTTTACCCTTCTCTCCTGGTCCAGCATTATGAGAGGTATGCAGCTGTGCAATCGCCTGGAGCCCTGGAGCCATCGGAGTCTGTTCTATTGTTTTTCTTCATTATACAGCATCATTGTTCGGTGGTGGTATTATCACATCGGTCCTCCATCGTCCGCATGTACAGTGGTGGTGCATGCATGAGCAGCAGCAGTCATTCGCTTTCATGGGGGGGTTGGGTGGGCTGCCAGTGTACTGCATGCTAGTGCCGTGTCCTCTCACATCGTCCATGCTTATAAGGCAAGGGGACAATGACCGTTAATAGAGACTATTCAACTCAAGGGTTACAACTCGGGGACTTGCAACTGCCCTCTAGATGATCTGTCATGCAAGTGCCAGCATGCATGTTGCACATGCCTTCACAAAAGCTTCAGCCCTGCAACAGCCTGCAGCACTGGGTCCCACTGACCTCTCACGCTGCCCCGTTACACACGTCCAATATTGCAAGTTCGGACACACATGATTGCACACTGAGAAAAAGTTGCATGAAGAACATGTATCGCAAATCAAAACGCAGCAACTGTGGCATTTCACTTCAGCTCAACCACGATCAGCAGATGGATGCTTTGCCATCTGCATCAGAAGTGTTCAGCATCCATTGGACAATGCAAGCAGCGCAGTGCTGCATGATTGAAAGAAAGCAGTGCCCTCTGTTGCACAAAGCGCTGACCAACATATATCACCACCATTCCTGCACAATATTTCAAGATGACCGGCAGCAATGTGTAGCGGTGCTGCTGCAAAGTCGGGGTCCTACAACCCAAAGGGCATGCAGGCATGCAAAAACTAAAACAGCGCCAGCCATCTCAAAGTTGCGCGACCAACAGAAACGTGGTCGCCCAACATCCTGGCTGGCCACCACAACAACGGTGGCGCCACCTACCGCACAGAGCCATGCAGGTACCCCTGGAACACTATGCTGGAACACTATGCATGTTGTCTTGTTATCTTGCCTACACACCTGCATACATGATCGTCTACCCTGGTGTGATCTGTCCATGTTTGTGAAATTTCATGTGTCTGTAACAGCTGCATGTTGCACGAGGCAGCCGCCATTTGTCCTTCACTGCTTTGCAGCCCGGCCTGCCAAGAAGAAAGCACTGAAGCGCGGCAGCAAGCCGCTGTGCACGCAGTAGGGCCTGCCAGCAGCACTGCTGTCTTAGGCGAAAAACATGCACGCGTTGGCGTAGCGGTCCTGCAGGCAGCAGCGGCAACAAGGCAAGTCAGGAACAGCATGCAAAACCCAGGTGCCAGCAACAGAAGCAGGGGCGCGGATATTGCGCGACCTCCAAGAGTAGCTACAAACAGTGCCACGACACCCAAGCAAAAAGCCACGCGCTGGCGGCGCTCATCACTGTATGAGTGCCACTCCGCTGCTGCACCCCCCCCCCGCCCAGGCAGCCGCACCCGCCCTGAGCCCCCGCCGGCGCCTCACCGGGATCTGTAGCACGTCCGGCGCGCGCTCCCCGCTGCCGCTGCTGACCACGCTGCCGTCATCCACCTCGCGCTTCATCAGCCTGCCCCTGAAGGCAGCCAGGTGCGCGTAGTAGGCCGCAGGCACGTACGACACAGACCTGCAGAGGAGCAGGCAGGCAGGCAGCCAAGCAGCCAAGCAGGCAGCCAAGCAGCAGCAGCACCAGCACCAGCACGGCAGCCACAGCGTCAGATGCTGGCTCAACCGATTAAAGCACGCAAAAGCTCGCGCTTCAGCAGACCTATGATACATATATGTTCCTTGCTGTGTAAGGTGCAGTGCCAGTACTCAGCAGTAGTGACAAAAGGCTACTTGTTATGATGAGTGCATCCACCTGCAAAGCGCCACAGACCATGCTCAGGAGCGCCGCGCACACGACCCAGGCACATGCAGCCACGCAGCCTCCTCATCCACACCAGACCATGCCCGTACAACCATGGTGAGTAGCCATCACGACAGCACACAGCCAGCAAGCAACCGTCATACAATTGCAAAATGTGCAAGACATGAACCCTCAGCAGCAAAGCCGCACCTGGTGCAGCGGCAGTACAGGTAGCACTGCCAGTAGGTGAACAGCTGCAGTGAATCAGCACTGAAGCCGTTCTCGTCCACCAGCACGTGGTAGTGTGCCGGCTTGTTGTGCCCCTGCAGCCCTGCATGGCTGTTGAGGAAGAAGTCAAACTGGGTGGGGTGGCAGATGCCGCTGTCCACCACAGTGCCGGGCAGGCAGTTGCCGGACTTGTCTGCTCCCTCTGTGGGGAAGAGGCGCGTGTTGTGGCGCTTCTGCACCACCACAAACGTGATGGGCGGGCAGTACCCCTCCTCAAGCGCATAGCAGGCCTGAAGCAGACAAGTTGTTGGCGGAGAGCGCGCATGTGGCGAATCCGCAATGAAAGAGTGCACAGAGATGTGTGCGGTCACAATAGGCAGAGGCTCACAAGAGCTGCTAGGGCTGGCAGGCCATGCTTGCTGCTGCCTGCCACAGCTTGTACAACAGCACTTTCAGCAACCCGTGTGCATCACTAATGGCTGCGGCACTCTGGACGCAGACCTCCCCATCAACCTGCAGAAGTAAATTCTTCACAAGATTATTTTATCTACGCAGCCGCACCTTCCTGAAGGCTGTGTACTCGTGCTCCAGCACTGTGGGGAACTGGCTGTCGGCCACGCCGTCCCTGTAGTAGATGAGCGCCTGCGGCTTGCGCCCGCTGTTGCGCCGGTGGAACTCCTTCAACATGTCCATCACAACCTCCTGCATCGCGCCAATCACCTCCTGGCGGTGACCCTGAGCACAGTAGGCAGCAGAAGCAGGACATGCCAGTGAGCAGTGTGTGTTCGCAGCAGCCATCAGAAAACTGAACGTGTCGCTGATTTCTCCCCAATCTACTGCTGTTCATGTGGCTGCCCTGCCATTTGCTGACAGGCACTTGCTCAGCAATGCTTGCCTAAATAGCCCGGGCCCCTGCAGCTCAGCCCTGCGCCATGCCCCCGCCCTCGCAGTGCACCTGTCGCAGGACGCGGCTCATGTAGCGGCCCAGGGTCCGATCGTAGCTGGCAGTGACTGCCGCAATGGAGGGGTCGTCAGGGTGGAAGCTGGTGGGGTGCGTCACGTCGGCACCAAACACCATGAACGGCACGGTGCCCACCACAGGCACCACCTTGGGCTGCAGGCAGGACATGGCATCATTGGGGACACGGGGGCAGCGCAGCAGACACCGCAGGCGCACACGTCAGCTTGCAGACAAGGCATGCCGCACAATGCGGCAGACACGGGTGTGACAGGAAAGGAGTGCGCCACCGCAGGCAAGAGGGATGCTCTGCTTGCAGGGACAGGGTTTGCACCACGTTTGTAGCACCAGCCAGCAGGTCACGCCGCGCAGGAGCCGCGCGCGGCATGCCCGCATGCGTGCACAGCTGGTGAGACGCCGCGCCCTGCAACCCATCCAGTGCTGCGTACGTCAGCAGGAAAACCCCGCACCTGCGTTGGGTCGTCCAGCAGCTTCACGTTCACTCCTCCCATCTTGGTGTTGATCTTCATGGCCACATTCGCACAGTACTGCAGCCGGCCCTTGGGGGGGCGCGCGTTGCGGCCGATGCCAGCCTTGTCGGCGGCAAAGCACTGGGTGCGCATGCCCAGCGCGGAGTCGCCGGCCTGCTTGACCAGGGCGTACGGGGACTCGCCGCTGGTCTGCTTGCGCTCCAGCAGCACCAGCACCATCTGGCACCTGCAGCGCACGCGGCATGAGGTGGGTGCTGGTGAGTGTGTGCATGCATCAAGTGCAAGCGCTCCGAAGGCAAGCCAAACTGCAGGAAGGCGGCTAGAGCGGGAGGGCTGAGGATATACATGTCAATCGCTGCACGCCATTGACTGTGAGCGTCTGTTGAGCACAAGTGACCAAGAGCCGCCATACACGAGCCTGAACAGCGACAAGTGACTGCAGTAGGGTGAAACCATACGCCTGATTTGGTGAAGAGCAGGACAGATGCATATGTGCAGCTGGAAACAACAGTGTGCAGGCAGGGCAGCAACACACCCTAGCATGCACTGTGCTCAAAGTTGCCCTGGCCCCTTGACTGGTCACCCAGCATTGACGTGCAGCATGCAACACACAGCAGCTGTCACAGACACGTCATGCTGACAACTCCCTCTGTGCATGCAGTACACGGTCAAACAGCCCGACACTTGCTGCAGCCTCATGCAACAGCCCCGAGCGCCCCACTCACTCCTTGCCAAACTGGCGCTGCGCCGCCTCCTTTGCTGCCGCCAGGCGCTGCTCAATGGAGTGGCGCGGGTCCCACGGGCCCATGGCGGGCATCGCGCACTTGAGCCCCGTTTTGTTGCACATGCCGACCAGGTCGGACAGGAAGGTGTTGGTGCCCGTGGGGCCGTCGTTGACAAGGTACTGCGGGTCCACCAGGCTGGTGAAGGCCCACGACTCGATCGTGGAGCCGGAGGGGAACACCACGTCACGCAGGTTCCACGAGCCCTGCGCAGCGCAAGAGAAGCCATCGCAGGGTGCACAGCAGCAGAGCAGCAGTGTCACATTAGACGCGCTGCTCCCTGCTACATAGGTGCATGCACATGGCTGCACATGTGTGCCAAATGAGGGGTTTTGTGCCCTTGCATGCGCTGCGCCCTGCCTCGCCCTCCTCTGCACACCTCGTATGATGCTTGGCAGAGTGGCTGCTCCAAGCCAACCGACTCAGCATCTTCGCAAGGTGGTTTGACATGCCAACTGTCCAGAAACAGGTTCAAGGTTTTGGCAAGCAAAACAACACACATGCCCACGCAATAATTGCCCGCGCACACACATGCCATGATGTAAGATGCTGGTTTCTCTATGCGCTGTCAGCACAGCCGCATTGGTGCAGGGTGGCTGGTCTGTTGGGTGTCAGTGACAACTGTGTCACGCGATGTTTCACTGACACCCAACAGACCAGCCACCCTGCACCAATGCGGCTGTGCTGACAGCGCACAGCAGCATGCTCCAGGCAGCGCATGGGCCCGCCACGCCGCCCCACCCTGCGCCTCACCCGTGTGCCCGGCGTGATGGCCTCAGGCCGCTGGTACGCCAGCAGCGGCGGGTTGAGGATGCGCGCATCAACGGTGCTCATCTGCGTCTCAACCTGGATGCCAAACGCCTTCACAGCAGGGTCTGCGGACAGTGGAGACGGCAGGAGCCAGCAGTCCGCACTGTTGTGCTGCGTGTGCATGTAATGCAAGCCCATCAGCGGCGCTCATGCGTGCAGCCTCAAGCACCACAGCCGCAGCCACAGCCGCAGCCGCACATTGCAACAGCAGCTCCGGCTTGCATAGCGAGAAGCTGTCCACGAGCAGGACTACAAGCAGCGGCAGCAGCAGCAGCAGGCGGCAGCTGGGCCTCACCCTCGTTGAATCCTCCCAGGTCCTTGCGCACCATCACATCCTGCAGGTACTGCCCACGCACGCTTGGGGACAGCCCGGCAAACTGCAGCATGCCTGTCGTCTGCTGCTCGTTCAGCATGCGGCGGCGCTGGCCAGCAACCACGCTGCAGCACAGTGGGTGCGACAGCACAAAAGAGTGCACATGCAGCCAAGGCGGTGTCAGAGCAACAGTGATTTGAGATGCAGGACGCGGCGCAAGGGCACGCAAAGCAGCTACAGCACCCGTAAATGCAGCTGTTCATCGCATACGATGTGCTGAGTGTGCGATGCGGCGCGCTGCACGCTCCAGGCAATGCAGTGGTCGCCTCCATGTGTGCTCAGCACTTATGGACGCCACAGCACATATTCCAATCAGCTCTTTGTGCAGCGCAAACTCATCAGCACTACGCTCAGCGTACGTATCCCCAACCACCCACCCATCCTGAAAAACATTGTGCTGACACACATGTCAGCTACAGCAGGTCGACAGCACGACGCCCCTCCTTGCATCCCCACCACGCCAGCAACACCCCACCCGCTGGCTGCCATGCATAGGCATCCCTGCCTTGGCACCACCTGCCTGCCCACACTCTTCAGACCCTGCATCACAGCTGCGGCACGCCATAGCTCGCCTTGAACTTCAGCGCAGACCCCCCCCCCCCGCGCCCCCCGGCCCCAACCACCACCACCCCACTCACTCGCAGAGCTCCATGGGCACCCACACCTTGCGCCCTCCCTGGCTGGACACGTTGAGCGGGGGCAGGTGGGGGAAGCGCAGGTTCAGCTTGTACGTTGTGCTGTAGTACTGCGCCACGCTCACTTCGCGGCCGTCGTCCAGCTTGAACATGGTCTGGGTGGTGGGGCGCAAGCCCAGCTCGCGGATGAGCTTGTTGCGCACGGTGCCGCTGGGGCAGCGGTACGCCACCTGGGCAGGCGGGGGGGGGGGGAGACAGATATGGGTTGAGGGCGGGGCGTGGAGGCGAGCGCAGAGAAGGAAGGGGGGGGAGAAGGATTGGCTGCAGATTGGCTGCAGACAGCACAGTGAAAACGCCACATGCGCTGCTGATTTCACATCCACAGCCATTTCCTGGCTTGAGCAGAGCAAGAGAAGCCTCATGTGCAACAGCCGGGCCCCAGGGTGCTGCTGTTATGTTCCACCATGCCCAAACATGCGAGAGCAGCGGAGCAAGTACCACACCATAGGTCAAAGTTGCACAACAGCCAAAGGTGCACCTGTGCGTCCTGCCTGTACACCTGCGAAAGCCACACGCAACATACATGCATCCAGCCCCCCATCCCTGCCATGCAACTAGCGGACATAACAACACCAGCAACCCGCCCCAGGAGACAGGACCATGTCTCAGAGTACAGCCTGAGCAGCAGCAGCCCACACGCCGCGCTCACCCTCATGCCCTTCACCACGTCCTTGACCATGCGCAGGGAGCGCGGGTTGAGCGCGTCCCTCAGCTGGCTGGGGTCACGCATGCCCAGCACACTCGCAAGCACCTGGCGGAGGGGAGGCAGGGAGAGGGTGACGCGCCAGGCAGCACAGCGCAGGCAGCAGCGTACAGGGTCAGCAGTGCATGAGCAACTTCCACTAGACCGGTAGCACCGCAGCACCTGCTGCTGCCAGCATCAGAAAAATGCAGGCGATGTGATGCGCGCAGGTACCGGAGACACAGCAGCTCAGCCAAAGCAAGCTCCAGCTGTGCCAAGTCTCGTGCGCTGTTGCTGCGTCACGGCCGCTGCTGGCCCTAACATGCACAGCATGGCAAGGCATGCCCTGCCTTGGCCAGCCACACCTTCTGCAAGCCTGCACAGCCAGATCTTCCGCAGCCGCTTCGAGCAGCACAGTTCAACACATGCACATGAGTGCGCAGCAATGCAGCCCTGTCAGCAGGACCCCATGCACTGCACTCCACTCCTGACAGCGCGGCGCCACCCGCCCTCACCTGCACCAGTGGCCCGGAGGTGAGGAAGGCAGTCGCAGCCAGGTCAATGTTGAAGCTAAGGCCAAACTGGCAGGGCTTCACCGCCTGCCTGTAGCCGGCCCACGCCTCAGCGCCACCCGGCAGCTGCATGTGCAGGCTGTTGTCGCGGGGCACGTGGAAGAACACGCTGCTGCCGATCACCAGCACTTCTCGCGCGCTGCAGCAGCCAGGCAGGCAGGAGAGGGGCAGGTCGCAGAGCAGGCAGCTGTGAGTATGGCAGCCTACCACAACAGCCATCCACTGCAAGCCAACACATCATGCACCACATACCCACTGCTCGCCTGTCCCCCCATGCATGCTGCATCGCACCACATGCACGCCCGCGCCGTCTCCCCTTTTCCCAGTCAGCTGCCCCCCTCCCCCCCCCCCCACCCCCCATGCTGCAGCCGGGCCGCCTCACCGCTGACGCCGCTGCGCATGACCACCTCCAGCACCTGGATGGCGCTGCGGGGCACGTCCTCGTCCGCGTCCTCGCCCGCGATGTAGCGCTGCAGCGCGCCCAGGTCCACCGTGGCGGCGTACTTGACCGTCACCTTCCACGTCTTGTCCACTGCGGTGCCCTCCGGCGACGTGTACTGCGTGCGCACGGTGAAGGTGCGCGGCTCGTCGTTGCCGGCGTCCCCCAGGAAGGCCGTGGGCGCGTAGATGTTCTTGCCCCAGTCGCTCGCCCACCCCACCTTGCCCCAGCCCTCCTGCAGGGACAGCTGCAGCAGCACGCGCCGCACCATGGGGCGTGGCAGGCCGCGGTCCGGGCCTGACGCTGCTGTGGGGGCGGCGCACGGGACAGCAAGCAGCAACAGCACATGCACAAGACGTCGAGGTGAAGACCACGACATCATGGGTGGATGGCAGGGCTTGCAGTAAGTGTGCAAAGCAAAAGGAGCTGAGCAGCATGCAAGTGTAACAGACTGCCGATTGCCTGTGGTATGGGGAAGGCCATGGTGCAGACTTGTGCTGCCTGTTTGCTGCAGGGCGCTCATTGAGCGCTTGAGGAGCGCTTGTCCACAACCTGCCACACCATGGGCCACCCAGCTGCTGGTTTAGCAAGCGTGCCAGCAACTGCCAAGAAACCCCACCGCACCAGCACCGCACCAGCACCGCGCCGCACAGCATGACCCCCCTGCCAATGCATATGGGGGGCCGACGTGCGCCCGCCTGCCGCTCACCCTTCGCCCTGGACTTGCGTGCTGCCTCCCGCTCGGCCTCCTCCTCGCTGAGCAGCCTGTCGATGGCCACGTCGTAGTGGAAGGCCTGGCTGGCGGCCAGTTTCATGCGGAAGTGGTTTGCGGCGACACGGGTGGGCTTGCCGGCCTTGGCCAGGCCGCCCGCGCGTGCACGCAGCGCGCGCGTGGGCTGAATGCTCCCGGCTGGCACTTGACCACCTGCACAGGGGCGGCAGTGCATGCAGGAGGCAGCAGCAGAGGAAACGCATGTGAACAGAAGGCGGTGCATGATGGCACGAGCCTATGTGTGGTGGCAAAGAAAAAAGCGGCACGGGCAGGCAGATATCGCTCATGGTGGGGTTGCCGACTGACAAGCAGTGAGGGGCTCAGTCATGCATGCCGCACAGCAACAGCTCGTAATCCCCAAAGGTCAGCGCGGCAGGGTGTGCCTGACCAGGGGAGAAAAACTGCAGCGGGGTATCTACCAGGCTGCTAGTGCCCAGCAATGAGCACACAAGTGCTGGCGACCAGCAAAAGCACGCTGAACAGACAACTGTAGATTCATTCAGCATGACGGGCGCCGTGGTCATGCAGCCCACAAGGCCAGCTCATCACCATGAGCAGCTGCTGCCAGCGCAAAACATCAGCCCGCCCAGCCAGCCGCGCTGCGCCTGTCCGTGCAGCACCCACCTCGCGCGACTTGATAGACACGCCGGCAAACGCAGCCGTGAGCTGGCCCATGGCCTGCTGCATGCTGATGGCCATGTCGCCGCCTGAGGCGGGGCCGCCCCTGCCGCCGCCACGTCCGCCGCCGTAGTCGCCGCCCCTGCCGCCACCACCCCGGCCGCCGCCATAGTCTCCGCCACGCCCGCCGCCTGCGCAGCAGCGACCATGAGGCCACACACAGCGCAGTGGTTGGCAAGTGCACTGTCAGGCACAGCAATCATGCAGCATGCAAGTGGCTAGCATGCAAGTGGCCAGTTGACGCAAAAGTGCCACTAGCCAGGTAGGCAGGCGGCTGCAGCCTATGCCAAACACCTGGAACGCAGTGATGCTGCAGTGATGCTCAATAACATGCCACCCTGCCACTGCAGCTACGCGGCTACTGCCATCATCCTTGCACCAGCACAGTCATGATATATGTGCCAGAGCAAAGACAGCAGAAGTGCAGTATACCATCAAGACATGCACTGCAACTGCTGAAGTCCCCTGCCGGTTGCTCACCCCCGCGGCCACCACCGCCCTCGTAGCCTCCTGCACAACCACAGCAGAGCAGAGTTCAGCAGGTGCTGCACATACAACTGCATCCATAACAATGTATTTGCAGCTTGAACTACAGCATGCCGCAGGTAGCCAACTGCAATTTTATGCTGCTGCTGCTGCTGCTGCTGCTGTGTCCAATGTACTGCCTGTACCGCCGCTTGTGTCATAGGGTGCTGCTGCTGCTGCTGTTGCTGCTGCTGCTGCTCACCGCCTCCACGGCCACCTCTGTATCCCCCGCCACCGCCATAGCCACCCCCTTCATCACCACCTGCATCGCGCACAACACAGACCAACGCTTGCACAGATAGCAGCAGACAGCATGGCTGCAGCAGCATACTGCGGCATCAAGCAGCACACGCAAGGCTAGCCTGCATCAGCGGTGCTGCAATGCTTTGCTTGACTGCTACAGATGGCATCAGATGATGGCATCTGCAGTGGTTGATCTACTCAATGTTGCCAGATCAGCCTGTCCAAGATGAGGCCCCACCGCTGCTGCAGCCCCCTGCTATTTGCCTCGGAAATGCCAAAAATGGCTGCAGGCACACTGACTAGCCCTGCACTGCACTTCTCATGGTAGCAAACGGCACTGCTGCTGTTTGTTATGTAAACGAGACAGCTGGCAGCTGGCAGCTACCAGCGAGCAGAAACGCATGCCAGCAACAGCAGCAGTGCGCCATGAACTGCATGCTGTGCACCTGCAGCCTCGCTGCTGCTTGCTGGCCAGGGCTCACCTCGGCCACCACCACCCCTGCCACCCCCACGGCCCCCATAGCCTGCAAGCGCACAATCACAATTGATCAGGCCAGTCCACCACCTGAAGCTGTGGAAGCAGCAACACCCTGCGTAGCTGCCCACCAAGCACCGTGACACCCCCAGCTCAACTTGACAATTATTTCAAGCGTACGTTGCCGTATAATCATCGAGCAGCAGTGTGGGCATGACAGGAAGGAGCAGCAGCGTGAAGCCCGTCTCGGCAGAGGCACCCCCAGCGCGTAACAGCACAGGGCCTCACCTCCACCACCTCTGTAACCTCCCCTATCTCCCATGTCGCCCGCTCAACACAGCTGTTCCCCACAGCAAGGCGCTCAACAGCGCCTAGCTACCTCCGCTTCAGCAACGATAAGATATCATGTAAGACCAAGCACCAAAGAACAAGGCAGTGACTGCAACAGAGGTGACAAAATCTGCCAAGTGCACAAAGCTGACGGACAGGTAGTTGATGTACAGCACACGGTGAACCGCAGGCCTGCCCGCGCTCCCCAGCCTGTTGAGCACTTGGCTATTATACTTCGTCCACTGCTATGCAACACCGTGATGGCGTCTTCCGGTCTCGTACCTGGGCCAGGATCGGGTGTGCAGGGGGTAATCTCAATCCCACCTAGGGGGTCTCCCAGTGGGGGCCGAGCTCACTTGCAATTGCATCGGCGGTGCTGCATTTGCTGCAAGGTGTGAGTTCACCAGCATACAGTGCCTAAAATTTTGTACCTGTAGCGGTGCCATGCTGCTGCTGGTGCATGCAGAGAGGCGTACCGTCATCGAGGTGACAAGTAGTAGTACTAGGCCCTAGTGCGGCACCATGCCCACAACAATGCACAGGTTGTATGAGCAAGCCAAGCTGCTGCCACCAGGAAGCGATATTGTCAGCACCAGCTGGGGCACCAGTGGACCATGCAAGGTATGTGTGGTACAACTTTTGTACTACCGAATTACCACCGAATTACCAAAGTAGGGCCACTGGCCCACCCGCAAAGGAGCCAAACACAGCTCATGGGGTCCACAGACACCAGAATTACTACAATGATGTCCATTTCGCACGATTGCATGAACAGCGCTCGTGCTAGCACTTGCAAGTGCTATGGCCTGATAGTCAGGCTGCCGGCTGGCGGCCACCAGTTGCACCCACCTGGTACGTCAGGCTGGCAGACATTCTGGCCTCATTAAACAGGGCTCAGTTGCAGCTACATTGTACAAAGGGAGTATTTGCCGCATTATTGTGTCATTACAACCTGCAGTTCTGCTGCCAGCAGACAAACTAAGACAATAATAAGCGGCTCTGTGTGCGGCCTGCCAAGCATGTGATATGGGCACTGCGGCTGTCATCACTGATGCAATCGTTTGGGTGCTCATCAGTTGTGGGTGGCTACTGGTCGGTGGGAACGGATTGACAACAGCTTGTTGCCCAGACATCAGCGGATGTGCACCTGATGCTCTGCTGGCCAGGTTGAGGATGTGTTCCACATGGTGTTTGAGTGTGTTTTATGTAGCAAAGGCAGAGTAGTGTTGCTGCTTTCATCCACAGTTGCTTACTGGTACGCAACAATCCAGAATTGGCACATTTGTTGCTTTCCAGTGATAGTATGCGTGCTTCTGAAGTTACTGAATCTCTGAGTTTTGAGCTCTTTGAGCTTGTTGAGGTTGCGGTTTCTTTCGGTTGATGGTCTCCCTCTGAATTTTGTGGACCCCATGAGCCTTGTTTGGCTCCTTCGCGGGTGCGCCAGTGGCCCTACTTTGGTAATTTGGTAATATGGTAAGACTGCAAGCGCAGGTCACAAGAAGCCGCACCAGGTGTTGGCTGCAGCATGCCAGTGACAGACAGTGAGTGTCGCCTGCAGGCTACAGGTGCACAACCTCGCGTGAAGTCCGCTGACAAAGCATCAAGGCTTGTGGCAAAACAGCACAGTGTGACATCTGGGCCGCCTGGATGCTGCGGCAGCACGCAGCTAGGCCTCCAGCAACTTTGCTACCATTTGTCGCAGGCAGAACTCCAGCTGCCTAAAATGGGAAACTTGCAATAGAATTGGGTTGCTGTACTATCTATGCAACACACCAAGCTGTTTAGTTCAAATAAGCGTGGCTGCAGCTGGAACTTCTGCATCAAGGCATGTCAGGGGACAAGATTGCTTTGTATGGCGTGGTGACAGTGGTGTTCATCTTGACACTGTGGCAGTATTGTTGAGCAAACGTGCCTAGTCAGCAGTATTCACTGGCACAGCAGTACAGGCAGGCTGCATGGCATCAGGCTGACAATGCAGTATATGCATGCTGCATGAATCAGTCACTTAGTTTGTTGCTGGAGCCGACTTCTGGGATGCAGCTGGAGTGAGCCGAGGCTCTGTTCAATAGAGTCTGTTGCCAACGCCTGCAGGGCCGAGGTGGCTCCAGCAGCCACATGCCATGTGACGCCGCGCATGCGCCGCACCCAGCCACTGGAGCGTGGCACCCCTCACAAAAGGCCAGCCTTGCAGTCACTGCGGTGGCGCAGAGCCTGGCAAAGATGACAAGTCAGGCCAGATTGCCCTGTGCCGCTGCCGCAGCCAGCTCCCGTGTGTTACCGCTGTGTATGCCCAGCCTGAACACCCTGAAAGGACCAGCTTGAGATCAAATGATGTGTGGTCAATGGTTGGCTTGCATTGCCTTGATGCCTCTGATTTGAGCAAAGTACAGAGTGCCTTCCAAGCATGGTTGTACCAGCAGTGGCAGGACTTGCCAGCCAACCCCAGAGTAGCTGGGTCTGATACTGTCATGCACTCTACCTATGAGAACTGGTTTGCATGCTCCCCTTTTGATGAGCTTGATTTGACGACACCATTGAGTTGGTGCCCAGATTATGTGCACAACACAGCTGGCTTAAACAAGATGCACCTGTCATCTTTGATGCGTTGTCGTCTGGGTGCGCATGACTTGCGTGTGGCTACTGGTCGGTGGGAGAGGGCTGATAACGCTATGCTGCCCAGGCCACAGCGACTGTGCTCTCGGTGCGGTGCTGGCCAAGTTGAGGATGAGTTTCACTTTGTGTTTGAGTGTGACGCATATCAGGTTGTTCGCGATCGCTTCTGGCGGCTGTTTGTTGATTTTGGAGGGTGGCAGGGCCCAGCTGTGAGCCCTCTTGGACGGTGTTTGGCTGACTTTATGCAGCAGAGGCAGAGTAGTGTTGCTGCTTTTATCTATTATTGTCTCCTTGTTAAAAATTATCTGGCTATGGCGCTTGCTGTGCTCCCAAGTGACACTAGTGCCTCAGAGACATAATCCTCAGAACTTGTTGAGGCCTCGGATTAGTTGGTTGGATTGGTACTCCTTGGCTGTTGTGGGACCCCATGAGCCTTGTTTGGCTCCTTAGTGGGTGGGCCTGTGGCCCTACTTTGGCATTTGGTTTGGTATTTGGTAGTGTGAGATATGCTGTCACGTGATTAAGACACACAGTTACAGTCTTATCATTGAACACAACTCGCATCGCAAACTTCAAGCACAGAATCACACAAGGGTGACTTGTCAGCAGCTGTCAGAGCAAGGCTTTGCCTACATTCGTGCCGGGAACCTGATTATTCGTGGGTCCCATGCCACACTCACAGATCCATAAACACTGTCAATGCCTTCAGTCCACATCATGAAGACTGCTGCCTCAGAGGGATAGATATACAATGCTCTAGCTATGCACACACAGCGGTTGCATGGCACAGGCTGAACATAGTGCTTCACATGTGGCACGCCACCACTCTCCCCCCTCCCCAAGGGAAGCCTGTGTCAATGCAACAAGCAAAACAAGCAAGCTGCCAGAAAAAACTCAGTATCCCTCACTAAACCTGAGGAAATGGCAGCAAGCCAGGGCGCGCTGACATACAATTAGCCGAGAAATCACAAAATGCAGCACTCAGGGGACCAGCCTGAACACGCATGCAATAGCAATGGTACATTGTAGCTGGTCTGGTCACCAGGACAATGTAACGCACCATAATAACCAGGCTATACACGAAAGCAAAACGCGCCGCCCTGAAACAACAACAGTTGGTATAATGTCAAGAGGCTGACGCTGGTGCCACTGACGAATAGGCCTTCCTAAGAGAGACCATCCAAGGGCCAACAAACCCAATCAGAGTGCCATTTAGCTGGGGGTGGCGACTGTGAACTGCTACATACCTCACAACAGACCCATAGAGCCGCCGGCGTCGCAAACACCAAAGAAACACACCACTGAGCTGTAACAGATCGCATGCTACAGATGTTTGATGGTGCTTAAGCAGTCGCTGCGCAAAAGCGGATGTTGAAATTAAGCTGCAATGTTCATAGGCTAGCAGCTGCTGCCTGTGCTGCTATACAAACGAGCGTCCTGCATCCAATCTAATCAGCAGTCCTAATGAAATTTTGTGTCACCCGGATATACGATGACTGTCATGTGCGCCAATTAGCCGGCAAAGAATATGGTAGACCACTGCGCTGTGGCAACCGCAGCAGCCCGGCTGCAGGCTGCAGCCGGCAGGCCTGCTCAGCTATACTGTGGTGATGCCACAGGCAGATCTGCTCCGAGGTGCAGGCCTTGGAGACGTCTCCTGCCCACCATTGCCAGCAACTTCTGGTTCTGCAGAGCCCCTGCTCCCACAATGTGCCGCGTGATCTGCGCTTATAAAGGAGTCACTGCAGCTACACTGCAGCCTCCAGCGCTGCTAGCAGCAATGCACCTCAAGGCGTGAGGCTTACTGTCATTGTCCTCGCGACTCTCCTCAGAATTTTATCAATTGCTGGCTGTGAACACACCAGCCCTACTTGGTATGCTGTCCACCGTACGGGGATGTGAGGGTCTGGGTGGTCTACCTCACATCAATAAGAGAATAGTCGTTCTAAATTTGCGCCTCCCTAGTAATTTGAGGCGCGTTGCCGATGCCGCAAAGGTATGGCTTACAAAAGTGATTATGTATATTAAGGCGTAAGGCTTGGGTACTGTACCTTTGATGTAATGATTGAAGTGGCATTACCTGGCTGCTGAGGCATCCTGGGGCACCTGCAGCCTGGCTTGTTGTCAATGCTGCCATTCTTGATGCATCGCATGTTTATGCGTAAGGCGGTGACTGCTCACTAAATTGTGGTGCGAAAGTTTTTTTGGAGGAAGGCGCTTTCTTTCATTCAGGTGATTTCAGACATATTGGCACTTTGTCAGGGCAGGCTGCCCTGCCCACTGACTTAACATACACTACACTACAGTGGCAGACCATCCATCAGATGACACCTAAGCCAGGCCTGAAGCTGGATCCATTGACCTTCGCCTGCAAACTGGGGCCGCCCCCAGGCCTGTGACAGGCTGCAGGCTGCTGTGGCCCCGCATGGACTGACTGATCATTGACGTGCGCATGACTCGTTTTGATAGCGTGAGTAGCGTCAATTATTCAGGCTGCCTCTGCTACCATTTGTGCCATTGCTGCCAGAACCTGTGCCCAAAAAGCGGTTTGCACATGTATACATCGGCAGCCTGGCAGGCTCTTGTAGGACGTTTGACACGTGGCTACACTTTGGAGATCATAGATTCCAACACATGACTGTTGCAATAAAGTGGCTTAGGTAAAATGGTCAAGTCCATCTCACACCGAAAGGCTCCTGCAAGACATGAACTGTTATATGGCTTACAGCCTGTAAGCCTGCGGCAGGCTGTACATGTACATGTGTACCGCTTGTAGAGACCTTAACCTACACCCATGCGCATGCGAGGCTGCCTTCGGGTACTGGCTGCCACCGTCATCTCTTGGTGACGTGCCGCACGGGTGGAGTCGTCTCCACGTCCTTGCGTCATGTTGTTGCCAGGTGAAAGGTGACAATGGCCCCAAGCTTGATGGGTAGGTGGTCCAGTCCTGGTCACCATTCACCACCAGATCGCCACGAGTTGTACGGTGTTTTATACTGCGAATCCAGAGTAGATTGCTGGCATTGCGAGGCAGCAGTTCTGGTGGTGATTCGTAGGAGGCCCAGTGAGAGTCTCACCTGGAGCCAAGCACTGTACACTTGCAGAACCAGCAAGTAATCATAGGGATCTGTGGGTAAGCACGGCTTCGAACGCTAGTGAGCGTGATTAGATCGTCTAAGATGACGGTGTGTGCGTGCTTATCGTCCGCCTTTGAAGCAGCCATTTTTGACCTAATCACCACGGAACATGCTCAGCATGTTTAATGCTTTAAGATAGTCACATGTGCCGCACTTGCCACGAGGTGTCGCTCACGACACGTTGAGTTGTCCTGCACAGTCAGTTTGTCGGTGCTCGATCGTTGTGGCTGTTGTAGGTCAGCTCCGCATATCTAACAGAAACACACCGTCTGCAATGATGTTATGCGCTGTCAGCTGTGCTGCATGATGATCCGCTGGCACCACACCTGAGGCAGCATCACCAGGCAGCAGCAGCATGAGTGACCCCAGAGGCAGAGGCCGTGGCTCCAGGCCGCAGGACTTCGGCTCACGACCGCTGGGTCGCATGCCTGACTTTGCTGGTGGCAGGACGGGCGTCACCAGAGGCCCAGGCCCAGGCAGCAGACGTGAGTGGATGCTGGCAGCAGCAACAGCAGCATGTACGCTGGCAGTATGCTTGCAGTCTGGTGCACTAGGTGGTTGTGCATGCATGTTAGTGGCAACCCACAATTCTTTGGCCTGGATAGAATATTGCAGCAGCACCAGCAGCGGCGAAGAGCCATGGCCGAGGAGTCATGACTTTCATGTTTGAGGTGTCAACCAGCTTGCTAAGCATATCATCACTCGGCTGTGCGCTTTCTTCAACGTATGTGCTGCGCAGCACTGGGGAGCGGGTCTGTACGCGCAGGCAGCGGCAGCCTGGCCCCACCGGCGGCAGGCGGCCTCGGCGCAGCGATTGCAGCCGGGCACGGGGGAGCAGGCGCCGCCAGTGCTGCAGCTGCTGCTGCTGCAGCTGCTGCTGCTGCGGGTGCTGGCGGGCGCGGTGCAGGGCCAGACCACAGGGAGGTGCGGTACGCCGATGGCGTGCTGGCCATGATTAACGTGCTGCGCCTGCTCACACTGGGCGGGCCACGCACCTGGGACGCCAACATGCACAAGCAGGTGAGCTGCTGGCGCTGGTGGACCAGGGCGGACACAGAGCTGTGACAGGCCTGTCACAACTCACCACGAGGCAGACGTAAATTGGTGCTGTCTGCATTATGATACAGCCCAGGTGTCACACCTGCCCTGTGGGAGTGCTCCCTGCGCCATGTGTGTGCGCCCCAGCCTCTGCACCTGTGCTGCCTGCTCCACGCTGCCCTGCAGCTGGGCATGCAGGCGGCGCCGCGCCCCAGCCCAGGCGTGGCAGGCAGGGAGGTGCACCTCTTGGCCAACCACTTCGCACTCAACATACGGCCATGCAGCAGCATGGCGGTCTACTCACTTGACATAGCGCGCAGCAGCGGACAGCAGCAGCACAAGGAGCAGCAGCAAGGAGCAGCAGACGGCGCCAAGCGGCAGTTGCCACGTGCTCTTGTGAGGCGCGTTGCAGCGCAGCTGGCTGCAGATGCTGGCTGGTCAGTCAGCTGGCTGCTGCTGGGCAGCCACAGGCTGGCAGCTGCACACGCCTTCCTGCCAACCAATGTGGCAACTGAGGCGCTGGTCACCCTGCAGCAGCAGCAGCAGGCAGAGGAGGCAGCCGTTGGAGGGGGCGACAGCAGCAGTGAGACCTTCAAGGTGTGCAGCGGCGCCGGTTGGGAGCGGCTAGTCTGTCGCCCATGCTGAGGATGGCCAGTCGTCCCAAAACTTATGAAGTCCTCTCAATAAGTGTGCTTGTTTGCACTGACCCTGTGTCTCATGCGTGCTTGCCTTGTTGAAGCAGCTGTATAGCGGCGCTCCCTGGTCTGTCACGCCAGCTGCTGACCACACTGCTGTGTTGCTGCCCTGCGCTGCCGGCACCGCGTGCTAGGTGCGGCTGTCGTACCTGGGCTCCCAGGGCATCAACGCACTGCGCAGCGCGGCGGCAACAGACGCCGCCGCGGACGCAGGCGCAGCAGCAGGCAGCAGCAGCGCTGGACTGCTGGACGGCATCGCCCTGCTCGAGGCGCTGCTGATGGCAGCAGCTCTGCAGCGGTCGCCCAAGCAGCAGGTGCAGCAGCAGCCTTCACCACCAGCAGCAGCGGCAGGCAGCGTGCCTGTGCCGGTGCCTGGTGCTGCAGCAGCAGGTGTAACCGTCCCTGCAGCAGTCGCCTCTGCCCCTCTCGACGCTGCTGGTGGTGGCTTGATGGGTTCAGCAGGAGGGGTGTCAGCAGGCACGCCAGGGCCCAGCAGCAGCAGCTCGGCATGGCCCTGCCTGGCCTGCCAGGCGCGTGCCCAGCAGGGGACGGCCCTGCAGCAGTGGGCCCTGCAGGCTCGCCTGCGACTGGTGCTGGCCTGCTTGCAGCCTCCTTCGCCTCCCTGGCACCACTGGGCGGCCCCCCCAGCGTACCAGGCGCGGCAGCAGGAGCGGTGCCTGCTGTAGCTGGCGGCACTGTGGTGAGCAGCTCAGGCGGCAGCAGCAGCACAGCGGTGTCGGCAGCGCTGGCAGGCGTTCCGCGGCTGCAGGTCGGTCGCGCGTGTTCCTCCACGCACCCGGCAACGCAGAGCTGCATGCGCCGCTGGGTGGCGGGGTTGAAGGCTGGCTGGGCTTCAAGCAGCGGCTTGCCGACACACAGGCGGGCCCAGCCCTGGTGGTCGACCTCACCGCAGCGCCTTTCCTGGAGCCGGGCCCGCTCATCAGCAGCCTGCCTGCGCTGTTGGGCAGGCCGGCGGCGCTGCTGCCGCCCGGGGCTGCGGCGCTGGCTGCTGGCAACCATGCCGGTGCTGGTGTGGAGGATGCACCTGGTGCAGGGGCCGGCACTGCAGCAACGGCAGCGGCCGCATCAGCCCAGGCGGCGCTGAGCCCTGTTGAGCATGCGCGGCTGCAGCAGCAGCTGAAGGGCGTTAAGGTGAGACCCGGACCACGCCACTGGCGTGCGCGTGTAGGCAGGCTCAGTGTGCTCTGAAGACTTTCCTGCCTTGCTTGCTGCATGCCGCTTTGATAACGAGGCGCTCCTTACTGCGCATTGTGGACAAGCGCGCTCAGTCACCTGCGCTGGCTTCCCTGTCCTGCCCTGCCCTGCCCTGCGGCATGCATGTACACGACTGCAGCTGGAGGTGGCCCTGCCTAACCGGCCAGCCAGGCTGTACACAGCAGCTGGGCTGTCGCCAGGCGGCGCATCAGCCACCAGCTTCAGCCTGGGCAGCAGCTGTGCAGCAGGCGAGGCAGGCAGCAGCGTCAGCGTGCAGCAGTACTTCAGGGCAGTGCATGCCCTGGAGCTGGCAGCACCCCAGCTGCCCTGCATAGATGTGGGCAGGAGCAGCAGCAGCAGCAGCAGCAGCAGCAGCAGTGGTGATGGCAGCAGCCAAGGGGAGGGCAGCAGCAGCAGCAGCAGCGGTCATCACATCTGGTTCCCACTGGAGCTGTGCAGGTGAGGCTGCAGGGAGTGGCCACAGAGGCAGGCAGCAGCAGGCAAGCGCAGGTGTTGCAGCTGACCGGCTGCACACATGATGCTGCTGCAGCAGGCGCTAGAAGGTGTGGTCCGTCGACGCGTCCACACCACTGCCGCCTTCTGCTTTGCTGATGCATGAGCTCCGTTCCTCCCTGCTGTTCTCGTCACCGTGCTTGCTGCGGTGCCTGCCCACCCTTCCAGCCTGCCGCCTGGGCAGCGCTACGCGCCACCCCTGGAGCAGCCGCAGCTGGCAGCACTGGCGCGCCTGGGGGCCAAGAAGGCCACAGACAGGAAGGCATGGCTGGAGGCCCTCACTGCGCCACTTTCGGCAGCAGCCAGCAGCGCACCTCTGCCTGTGCCTGGGGCAGCAGCAGAGCCAGGCGCTGCAGCGGGCGCTGGTGCTGGCAGCAGCGACAGCAGTCCGCTGGCTGGCACTGGTGTTGAGGTGTCTGGCATGCTGGGCGTTGTGCGGGGCCGTGTGCTGCCTGCACCCCACTTGGCGTACCAGCAGCCAGAGTGCTGCTACCCCGGCAGCCAGGTGCGTGGCTGGTTTGTTGAGGATCGCTCAGATGTCCATGCGGCTGCCGCTGCTGCAGCCAAGTCCAGCACAGCTATTCCGAATCTTGTCACAACCTCTGGTTGGCTGAGTACGCGCTGGCTGTGATGTGCGCTCTGTCCCTCCCCTTTCCCTCGCGCTGGCCTGCTCCTGCAGGGCCAGTGGAACGTCAAGTCCTGCAAGCTGCCTGGGGCCAGCCGCATTGCCAGCTGGGCGCTGGTGGTGCTGCTGCCGCAGGCGCATGCTGACGTGGAGGGCCCGTCGGGGGTGGTGCCCTTTGTGGCTGACCTGCGCGACAGCCTGCGCAGCCTGGGCCTGGAGTGTGAGGTGCCGCCCATCGTGTACGAGCAGGTGGGGGGCGCCGAGGGCTGAATGCCAGGCAGGCGATGGCTTGCTCTCCTGGACTTGGTGCCTGTCTTCAGAGCTGGTGGCAGTGTGCTGACAAAGGTGCTAAGACAGTTGTGCTTATCGCAGTGCATATCACCTCCGCCAGTGCCCGTACCTTGCGCAGTATGTGAGTGTGTGCGTGCATGCTTGGAAGCTGCCTACTGTTTGTTCAATATGTAGCCGTCCATCACGGCTGCCCTGCTGGCGCTGCTGCCTCAGCCTGGGCTGAGTGTGCTGCAGCACCTGCGCGCCGGCTGCGAGGCGGCACAGAAGCAGTTCAATGCCAGGTGGGCGGCACTGTGCTGTGCTGGGATGGGATGGGCTGCTGGCCACCCCAATGCTGCAACAGACCTGCCGGTCATTGCCTGGCCTGGCTAGCACCTGGCTGAAGCACTGCAGGAGCACAGCAGCCTGCACCAGTCCCCATGATCCTTTCATGCAGCCCACAGTCAGTCCTGATCCAGTGCCTAGCGCAGCACAATTCTGCCTTTGAGCCCTACACTCACCGGACCCGCCATCCCCTCGTCTGCCGCGCCTGCTGCTGCCGCGCCTGCTGCTGCCCCTGCCAACACTGCCCGCCTGCAGCCCTGAGCTGCTGCTGGTGATGCTGCCCAGCCGCAGCAGTGCGCTGTACAGCGAGGTCAAGCTGGCCAGCGACGCAGCGCTGGGCCTGCCCAGCCAGGTGCTGGTGGCGCCAGTGGCGGGCGTGGGGCGGGGCGCAGCGCCGCGGGGGCGGCTGCAGTACTGCGCCAACCTGGGGCTGAAGATCAATGCCAAGCTGGGAGGGGTGAACATGCGCCTCGCTGGCAACCCTGACCAGGTGGGGAGGGGGGGCTGTGTGTATCTGGTTTTGGCGTATAGGCCTGTTGCCCTGCTGCCCTTGAACCCTCCGCAGGTATCTGTGGGGGCTTGTAGGCCTGTCGACCTGCTGCCCTTGCTAGGCTGCCCCCTGTTGCCACACTGCACCCTCTTGCCAGCAAGGTGGTGATGGGTGTCCACCAGCATGTGTGCATGTGCCTGCTGACAGGGCGGCGCTGGTTGCCTGGCTGCAGGTGATCCCCGTAGTTGGTGGCCGGCCCTTCATCCTGTTTGGCCTGGCGTTGGCGCCCCCCACGCCCAACTCGCCACCCGGCAGCCCTGCTGCGGCAGCAGTGGTGGCCAGCAGGGACCGCTCGCTGGGCAGGTACAGCAGCAGGGTGCTGCTGCAGCCATGGCAGCCGCCGCAGCAGCAGGCAGCAGTGCAGCTGGACACCAACTGCACTGACGCCGCCAGCTCATCTGTAGCAGCAGCAGGTGACGGCCAACAGCAGCAGCAGGGTGTCTCGCCATACGTCATCCGGGGCCTGAAGGGTGCTGCCAAGGAGCTGCTGATTGACTTCTACCGCCAGAACGGTGGCCGCAAGCCGGAGGCGCTGCTGTGCTACAGGGCAGCCAGTGAGGAGGGCCAGGGGCAGCAGCTGCTGGCGGCAGAGTACGAGGCACTGCGCGCGTGAGTCAGCGGGCCCAGCGCTGATGTGGCACCGCAAACGACACTGTCATACCATGGCTGGCTGCAATGATAGTGACCCAGCGCATGGTGCCCCCGCCTGTCAGTTTGTTTCTCAAATCAGGCTGTGCGGATCAGGCACCCTGCAATGCCACATCCATGCAGTTGCATGCATCGCTGGCCACGCTGACGGGCAGCCCAGCTTGCAGCTGCAAGGACTGCCACACTGCACACCATGTCCACCCCAGCTTGCGCTGTCGCCCTGTTCCCGCTGTGCAGTGCATGTTCCGAGCTGGAGGAGGGGTACTGCCCGCCAGTCACGTACATCACTGTCAGCCGCGCGCACAGTACGCGCCTGTTCCCTGCAGACAGGGACAACCAGGACAAGTCCGGCAACTGCCTGCCCGGCACTGTGGTGGACAGCGGCATCTGCCACCCCACCCACTTTGACTTCTTCCTCAACAGCCATGCAGGGCTGCAGGGGCACAACAAGCCGGCACACTACCACGTGCTGGTGGATGAGAACAGCTTCTCATCAGATGGCCTGCAGCTGCTGACGTACTGGCTGTGCTACCTGTACTGCCGCTGCACAAGGTGCGCCAACATGTGGGAGTTGCTTGTGTGGTGTGCTGGTGCATGTGTGGTGCTTGAGCAGGCCGCCGAATGCCTGTTTGATGTAGGGGGACACAGCACTGCATGGATGCAGAGGAGTGCCCCTTGATGTGCACTTATGCGTGCATCACAGAGTTCGACAACAGAATGAAGTTGTCACATACCATGCCTGTACGTCGCCTGCGTCTGAGGGGACAGATGGATGAGCCCTGCACATGACCGCGCCTCAACACGTTGCAGGACAGGTGTCGGCGTCTGTCAGCAGTGCCCAACACTTTTGGCGTGGCACTGCAGCCCACGCTTCCTTCTTGTTGCCGCTGTCACTGCCACGTGCTGCCTGCAGGTCTGTGTCTGTGGTGCCGCCAGCCTACTATGCACAGCTGGCTGCTGCGCGAGGCCGACTCATATCAGGCAGCAAGGACTTGATAGGCGGCAGTGGCTCAGCAGCTGATGGTGCTGAGGCAGAAGATGCTGCTGGGCTGCTCAACTTTGATGTACGCGTCAATGCCAGGCTTGGAGGCAGCATGTACTATGTCTAGTGGACTGACAAGGCTGACATGGCAATGGGCAAGTCGCCTGGTAGTTGCTGCATGACAGATATCGGGGAATGCTCTTGGCATGCACTGGCGAGCGAAGCTGAGCACCATTGTGCACGTCAATGACGAGGATATTACAGGCAGCAAGGCACAACGGTTGATGATGATGATGATGATGATGATGATGATGGTGATGATGATGATGATGATGATGATGATGATGATGATGATGATGAACGTTGTTCTGGATAGCGCTGGCCCAGCGCGCAGGGGGTGCCTGCACTTATGCCTGCTGCTGCCCGCACGCTTTTTGACTTCTCCCCTTCAACCATTTGTTCATCCCAACCATAGTTGCAACCATACTACTGTTGCAAATGCAGATGACAACGGTGCATGTAAGTTATAGCAGTTCAGTTCTGTGAGCACAACATCAGTGTTTGTTCTCTTGTGCGGTGTTGGCTGCACCATCAGCGTTTGTTTTCTTGTGCGGTGTTGGCTGCATTATGTAATGGTGACAGCTCTCCCAGTCAAATACTGAGAGCGCAGCGCAAGGACGTTGCCGTCGTCAACCTACAACGCCTGTGGCAAGCTACGAACGCTGCCATGAATGCTTACTGCCAATAGTTCTTTTACCTAGCATCACATAAGCAAACGGGAAAAGGTCGTCCTAGGAGTCCGTATATAGGTCCTACTGCTGTAAACCACGCATGTCAGAGCCTGTCTCAGCCACTCATTGTCTAATTGCTTTCGGGCCAGAGCAACACGCCAGTCGCCTGCTAGCAAGTGCATAGCTCGTTACGCTTGATCGAAAGGAAAAGGTTAACGTAATCTTCCGTTGCGTTCCTTCGGTGCCAAGACCGACTTCGCGCAGCACCCCTTGCACTTGCTAGCAAGCTCAGACAGTAACCCGGCGCAGCTTGATTAAGTTAGGTTTGACAATTCTGCAAGCAGCATGAGCCCTGCGTGCCAGGTTTGCCAGGGCCCTGCTCTGGTCTTCTGCATTCAAGACGCTGCCTTTTTGTGCAAGACCTGCGACACCAGCTGCCATTCCAACGTACTGAGCCAAAGACACACTCGGACGCGTGTTTGCGAGCTGTGCCACAGCAAGCCCAGCGAGGTGGGTGAGGTGTCCGGGCCGGGGCGAGCCAGCGAATGCCACCCGCATCAGAGAGCACGATGCGCTGCAATTTCATCAATTTAATCGCAGCGGATGCTTTTGTAAGGTGCCTGGCACTCTTGCACATGGTGGGTAGCTATGACTTCACGTCTTGAGTCAGGGCCTAACTGACCACCTTATGGAACACAGACTCAACACGTTTGCGTCTTCCGCGATCTCTCTTTGATCATTCGCAGGTCTTCTGCAAGAACGACTCAGCATTCTTGTGCGGTGACTGCAACATAGCAGCCCACAATAACCCCCTCGCAGCTCGCCACACCATCGTGTCTGCAAAGAGGCGATGGGGTCAGCAGCTGCCGCGTCCGCGCCCGATAGTTTTAGCAACACCACCGAGAAGCCCCACCAGCAGCAGCAGATGCCAGCAGTGCCTGCAGGCAAGCTGGACAAGGAAGCACTGACCAAGACGGTGTTTGGAAAGGATCTCGAGGTGAGCAGAATCCTAGGCCTGGCAGCAGAGGCAGAGCAGGCATTGTACAGGACTGATTGCAGTTGCTGAGTACAGCATACCGCATGAGTTGTTGACACCAGCATGTTGGCGGCATCATGTGAGCAGTGTGGGCTGGATTGGAGCTGCGGTGCATGCGCATTGTTAATGTTCGAAGGTGCTGAGCTCATGTAGGCCATCCTGCTTCGTTTTCCACAGCATGGTTCTCCCATCATGTCTGGTGTCCACTTCTGACCTTCTGCTGCTTGCTTGCTGCTGTTTGCTGTGTTCGCTAGGGCTTTGAGCTTGATGCCACCTGGCTCGACCGCTTGGACATGGGCTTTGACTTTGCTGACATCTTGGATGATGCTCCCAGCAGCTTCAGCGCCGATGGCCTGGTGCCTACCATCAGTGACGCAGAGGGTGGCCTGCCCAGCAGTGAGCTGGAGGCAGCAGTGCCCAGCTTTGATGAGCACCAGTTTCCAGTTTGAGCGGTTTCGATGATGACAGCTTCTTCCCACTTCCTGAGCTGGACCTGCCTGACCTGCCTTCAGCAGCGCCTGAAGCACCGCAGCAGCAGCAGCAGGCGGCGGCGGCGGCAGCGGTGGTGGTGCCCAAGCAGGAGCCTGCTGAGGCCTTTGCTGCTGTGCCTGTCATGGTGCCGCAGCAGCAGCAGGTGCAGGTGCAGCAGCAGGAGCCTCAGGTGCCTGTCATTACAATGCCTCAGCAGCAGCAGCAGGTGCAGTACCGTGAGCAGCAGTACTGCCAGCAGCAGCCCCAGCCCTGGATGGTGCCTTCGTATGCACCAGCATCACCCGCAGTTGCTCCTGTGGCTGTGCCTGCTGCGCCTGCCATGCCTGCTGTGGCACACACTGGCACCCGCACCATCACCCTGCGCAGCGGTGCCAGCAGTGGTGTCAGCAGTGCCGGCGGCATCCGCATTGTCAAGTATGGTGACGCGCTGGCGAGAGCCTCAGCCGTGCTGAGCGCGTGGCTCGCTACAGGGAGAAGCGCAAGAACAGGCGCTTTGAGAAGACCATCCGCTACGCCAGCCGTAAGGCCTATGCCGAGGTCCGCCCTCGCATCAAGGGCAGGTTTGCCAAGAAGGAGGAGCTCGAGGCGTGGAGGGCTGCTGAGGTGGCCATGAAGGCGTCAGCAGGCGGCATGGCGGCTGCTTTCCAGCAGCAGGCAGTGGTGCCTGTGCTGTGAAGTGGGCTGTGAGTTGGCAGGCTGGTGGTGTGCATTGACGTAATCACCGCATACCTGTACATATGTCGGCTAGCATATACCATGGTGAGGCATGACAGCCGCCAAGGGTGCATATCTGGGTTGAAGAGCACTGGCTGCATTTTGCTGCGTGCTTGGCTTTGCATCTTTTTGGGCACCGACTGCTGACACTGCTGTTGCAGCAGGGGTGATTTTGTACGTGGTGGCAAGGGCTGTCCTCATGTGCCATCACATTGATGTGAGCTGCTGTTGCCCCTCAGGCTGCTGTGCCCTGTGTGGGTGCGAGTGGGGCTCAGGAAGGGGCCTGGGCAGGTGGTCGGTTCAGTGCTGTGTGATGGCTGAGCTGCAGGTTCATCGCAGCTGCAGACACATATGCTTCGAAGATGGTTTAACATGAATCCCTAATCACATTGGTAGGTCGACCATCAGCAACATTGTACTTTTTGGGGGGCATTGCGAGTGTTGGCAGAGAGTGACATCACTGCCAGGAGGCACGCAGGTTCTTTGGGTGTGCTCCTTGTGTGCGCACGAGCATATGTGAGCAACTCTCTTCTTTGTTTTTTGCCAGCTGGCAACAGCGGCGACTGCATTGCCATGACTGGGCCTAGTGTCCGACACGTGGCGTTTATGTACATTCCTACAGTTGGTGCTGGACAGGCTGGTGCGTGACTCACATGTGGCTCCTTGCAGTCACGCCTGGCGTGCTGCGTGGGCAGCCCGGCGCCTGCTTTGTGGCTGGGCTGGCGGCAAGGTGCCTTGCCATGTGGCTCCTGCTGTGGTGCCTGTGCTGTGCTTTTGCTTTGTGCCGGGTTGCCTTGTGACACATCGTCATGTCCGGTGACTTTACCTTGTGTACAGTTGTGTGATATGGGGATGTTGACGGCGTTTGGTTGTCTTCGCAATGATTGGCTGGCAGTTTGCCTTGTTGCGTAGTAGCTGTGTGTGTGTGGCTGTGCCTGTGCCTGGCAATGGTGAGTAGGGTCTGCGAGAGATGGCTTGCGCACAGGTTGTGAGCAGCGCTACCTTGATTGATTCTGCAAACTTCCCAGGGCAGCGTGAGGCTGTGTCTGTGGCAAGCCTGACTGGGCTGTCAGGCTGTCAAGAGGCGTGGTTTGGTGTGATGGCGGCAGGCATGCTTGGCTGGTTGATGCTGAGGGTGGACATGCCGTATGCGAGAGTGAGAGAGACCTGAAGTGTTTGACCTGCTTCGACCTTGCACCACCTTGTGACGGTGTGGGAGCAGCAACACCTTGTAGCAGCTCCGTAAACTTTGCAGTTTTCCACATGTAGCTGGTGTTGTGTTTGTGTTAAAAGTTGCTTCTCTTTTCAATCAAAGATGGTGCTCTGTTCAGCAACATCACCTCACCCAAGGCTAGCCTGGTATGGAAGGGCAAATCTTCGATTGCGGAGATTGGTCGCTGATGATCCTGCCGGGCAATGCTGGCGGCTACTTTGGCCGATGAATGTATTCACGTGCGCATGTGAGATCGCCAGAGGTCTCTGCCCTGATTGACGGATAATAACGCTGAGTTTTTTATGTTGCATTCCACTCAGTGGTCATGCGTTTCATTGCTTGAAGGATGTGGGCAGTTATTACTTGTGGTTGCAACATGGAAGGTTATGGTGCTGCCTGCATTTGCATGGTGCATGGTTGTGTGTTGCAAAAAGGCCACAGGCCAGCATGGTTGGGTCTGCTGCCAATTTGCTTTGCGCTGGGGCAGCTGCCATGGGCTTGCTACCATGGGGTGACATGCCTTGGTACATATGCAAGCTGTGTTTGTGACAGGTGTGAACTGTCGTGGCGAAGTGGGGTGCGTGCCCGTTGTGATTTTGCTTAGCCAGGTGGTTGCTGTTGTGCAACTCCCAACTCAGTAATGGCGTGAGTGGGAGATGACGTTGTAACAGATCAAGTAGCAACAGATGAACATGAGGGATTGGGCATGGGTGTGAAAAATGGCAGTGGAAACTAGCCGTTGCTCTACTATGACATCGGAGCACTGGATTTGTTACCTTGCGGGAAGAGATGCCCACATCGCCTGCAAACGCTTAACTGCAGCGCTGCAACATACTTTCCTTCTTCCTCCTCATAGCTTCAGCCGCTGACTCATGGCATTTATAACCTTCCTGCTATCACCGTTACGCTGACACAACATAACATCATACCAGCTGTGTCCAGAAGCGCAGTGCATCAGGCTGACTCTTAGTACCGCAGGCATACACACAGAAGCGCTGATACCATTCCATCCCGAACCCACAACTCACGGCTGTAGTAGTTCATACACTAAAGCGCTGTGTGTAGCCTAGCCCTTCACCCCCTCCCAAAAGAGAAGACTGAAGCACAAGCGAGCCATCACAAGCAACACCACACCAACACAATCAACAGCGACACAATAATTCAGGCAACCACCAAAACTCCAGCCAGGGACATGCAGATGCAGCACAGCGGTGGTAACAACCCGCACCCCTAAAAGCCAGCCACCGAGCACCACTGAGAAACACAGACTAAACACCCATCAATGTGCTGTGGCGAGTGTGCTGACTATAGGCAGGCCCAGGAACTGGGCATGTGTTACTGCAGGATATAACAACCCTAGAGCAGAGCACAGCAACAGCACATTACTGCAAATCACACACTACAATATGTAGCACTGGATTTGTTACCACCGCTGCACGCATGTAAGCTGCAGCCCACCAAAATTAGGACGCTGCCAGAGCAGCACGCACAGAGCGCTTGTCCAGGTATCTAGCCAGATTGCTGATGTGGCGCGTAAATGCAGCAGCATCACGAAACCCAGTTCTACCAGTATTAAGCAGAACCACACCATTATCGCGAACTTCAAGCACACGGAAAGGGCCACGAACACCGTCTCCCAAGTTAGCCACAGGACCAGAAACCACCTCCAACACCAGATCGCCTTTATGAAAAGAAACAGAGCTGTCAACAGTGCGACGGGCACCGCGCAGGGGCCAAGCACGCGCATTCCGCTGAAACTGCTGCTTAATTCTGGCAAACACATCCTGATCAACAACTGCCAACTGCTGACGCAGCTGCGCTGCATGCAAGGCTGGATGCTCACACTCAAACAACTCAGGCCACACCCACACCCTAGCAGCTGCTGCTACCGCTAGCACATCACGCGCCAAAGGCAAGACAGGCACTGGCTGCCGGCCAAACACCATCTCCTGCGGTGAAATGCCCAGGGTCGTATGTACACGAGCCCAGTACTGCTGTCGCATCACAGGCACACTCTGCACCCAGTGAATCGGATGAGAATTCACATGGCGTTCCAGCATCCTCTTGAAGGAACCAACCAGCCGCTCCGCCACACCATTAGCAGCAGGATGACATGCCGAAGTGTGAACATGCTTGATGCCCAAACGTGCCAGCAAATGGCCACCTTGAACCTCAAACTCTGTGCCGTTGTCACTCGTCACATGACTAGGCACAAAGTAACGGCAGATCCAACTGAAGTAAAACGCCCGCGCAACTGAAGCTGCTGTCTTATCGTATATCACAGCAAACTCCGCAGCCTTTGTGAAACAGTCAATCCTAACCACCACCCAAGCCTTGAAAACTTTCTCTTGCGCATCAAGCAGATACAACCGCCCATGAATATCCGCACAGGGAGTCACAAAAGGACCACACAAATCAATGTGCACGTGCTCAAACGGTCCCCGAACGACAGGCTCCTGCATGGGGAAAGGTGCAGGCAGCGCCAGCCGCCGGCGCTGACAGGCATCACACTCAGCCACGAACAGTCAGACATCACCAGGCAAGCCACGCCAGTAAAAATGCTGCTGCAGATACGCACACGTCTGCTGAACACCAGCATGACCCAAAGCATCATGCATACAGCGAATCACATCCCATCTGTAAGACACAGGAGGGCAGCACAACCACACAGGATTAGCGCCTTTCCTGTGTCTTAACACCATCAGCCATTCTGGCACAGTGCGGTGAGGCTGCAGAGCAGTAGCTCTGTGCCGTACGGCGCGCACCCTGCCTCGAGCCAAACCCTGGATCACAATATCATCCATTCCACTACGCACATACGCCAGCAAGAAATCATCTACATGGGGATCGCCTGGCGCATACACCAACACCGTCTCAGGATCACACAAGTCAGACACATTGGTAAACCACGGGTCGCATCCAGGGCAAAACCAGTCACCACTGGGGACAGTCGACATGGGTGGCATCACGCACCGCAAGTGATAGCATCGGTCACACCCGGAGCAGATCGCCATGTTATCAAAACCACCCGGATCTGAACACACCTCACACCCTACAGCATCCAAATCAGACTGCTTAACTACACTGCTGGGCCACGCAGTTCCCTCAATCTCCACCACAAAGGTTTGCTTCCAAGTAAGCACGGGTTGTTCAGCTCGTAACCGCAGACGCGCGTGTAAGGGTTGGGTATTGCCAGATACTTTTCGCTTTTTCAAGAAGGCGGCTCAACTGCAAACGCTACGAATGTGCCACAAGTCTACCTTCAATTTAATCTAACACCCAACAATGTGCTGTGGCGAGTGTGCTGACTATAGGCAGGCCCAGGAACTGGGCATGTGTTACTGCAGGATATAACAACCCTAGAGCAGAGCACAGCAACAGCACATTACTGCAAATCACACACTACACACTCGCATAAGGTTGATCTGAAACTGTGAACGCTTTAGTCGCAGCTGCACAAATCACGAAGGGTAAGCTAAGTAAAAGCTTAGAAACATTCATGAACATGTTTACGATTTAGTCTTAAATCTGCAGCCCCTTCTCCCATAGTAACTATGCCGGGCCCAAAAGGAAGAACAGATCTGTTCTAGATCTACTGAGGAGCACCTTCCCTAAGGACGTATCCCCACAGTCACTACCCAAGGCACCAGCCGCAGCTGCAACCCAGTGACGAGCCCCCTGCCGCTGCCCTTTCTATGTCTGCTGCAGGTAATTGAGCAGGCGGTTGAAGATAGGGCAGCCCTCTTGCCTTTGCTTCCTGTACGTGGAAGGGTTGGTGCCCCCCAAGCAACTACTCAGTATATTCAGCATATGGGTTTACTACTCAGCCTGAGTAGAGTCTAGACTTGGATGCTTTCCACGTGATCATCAATGCACCCACTACGTTTGCTTCAGGTAATTGCGCAGGAAGTTTGAAGACAGCCCTCTTGCCAAGGCTTTGCTTCCTGTACGCGGTGGAATTGGTGCCCCCGAAGCAACTACTCTGGACTTAGATGCTTGCTACGTGTTTCTCAGCACAACCAGCGGCGCAGTACAGTGGGTGGAGCCAGCTTTGCTTACATGAGCAGCCTCGCATGCAGGGGTAGTGTGACACTTGCTTGCCTTTCGCTGCTACGTTACAGTGCTTCTTCTTCTTCACAACCAGCGGCGCACGTGGCTGGAGCCAGCTTTGCCAGTTAGTTACATGCGCAGCCTCGCATGCAGGGGTAGGGTGACACTGCTTGCTTGCTTGCCTTTTGCTGCTAGGTCACGCTGCATACATCGACAGCATCAGTGTTCAACACTGTAAAGTTTACACATGATGCTGCGTTCAGAGTGCTGCTGCTTCTTCACATGACTTGTCCAATGATGAGAGCTGGTGGGCAATGGTCTCAGCTGTAGTTGCTGTGGGATTGAGTGCTTGGGATGCCCTAGGTGGCCCAGGCCTGGCCAATATTGGCCAAAGCCTTTTGTCCAAGCGGTGCCGCCTCTGGTGGAAACCGGTGGAAAACCGGTGGAAACTGCCAACTGGTGGTTGCGAGCGCTAGCCCTGCAAACCACCCTGCTTTGCATGAGGAGTGCCATCATCACTTTAAAAATCACCGGTGAATTTAGCGGTTGAAACCGTAGCATCAACAGATAATCATGGTGGTCGTAACTGTGCCCTCAGAACCGTGGAGTCACCGGTCATGGTCAACCCCTTCGCCGGTGAGGCGTAACCCTTCAAGGGTAAATTCCTGTAGGATATGACCGAGTCTTTTTAGTATACGTCCGGTTAGGCTTCGCCCTACACCTAATTAGGTTATTACCTACTCGGTGCGGATATTCATCCTTCGTTGGCTGGCGGAGCCTTCACCGGCAGGGTGCAGCGGCGCTGCAGCGGTTGCTTGATGCCAAGAGACAACAGGCACGGTGTCATCAATCACTTGTACACGTGAACGTTGACTGTACCAGGGAGACCTGCCTGCCAGCGCCTGCCTGCAGTCTGTGCCTCTGTCCAGTGGAAATGCCACTGCTGCCACAGGGTGCGGCAATAATCAGCTGTTGCAATTGTGGAGGTATCTTGTGCATTTATGCATCTACACACGAGCTCGATGCGTGCATAAATTACAGCTGCTGTCGGTGTTGATGCTGCCAGACAGCAGGCATGCCAGCACATCCACATTGGCACAATCACTGTGCATTTTTTGAGGCATTGCTGATAACCTGCAACCATCATTGCAATGCTCGTCACCACAAATGACACCTGCACTCCACCAATGTTGCCCAAATATGGCAGATCACGTACTGGTAACTGACATAGGTGCCAGTAACTGCAGCTGAAGCATCAGTAACAGTGTCAGAGATGCTGCTGCTGCTGCTGCTGCTGCAGCAGCAGCAGCTGCTGCTGCCAAAAAGGCAACAAGTCTGGCAGTCACGCTCTTGTACAGGCATATCACAAAATGCATATGACTCTGCAAGTCAACATTAACATTCACATCTGTCAACTGCACCATTTGTGCTAAGCAGTGAACCACTCAACTTCTGCAGCACGTAATGTGCCACGCCTCACAACCTTGAACTTCTGCAGCACACACTGTGCCAAGCCGCATGCCACTGAACTTCTGCAGCACGTACCGTGCCAAGCCTCACAACCTTGAACTTCTGTAGCACACACTGTGCCAAGCCGCATGCCACTCAACTTCTGCAGCACGTACCGTGACAAGCCTCACAACCTTGAACTTATGCAGCACACATTGTGCCAAGCCGCATGCTACTCAACTTCTGCAGCACATACCGTGCCAAGCCTCACAACCTTGAACTTCTGTAGTACACATTGTGCCGAGCCGCATGCCCTTCAACTGCTGCAGCATGTACCGTGCCAAGCCTCACAACCTTGAACTCATGTAGCACACACTGTGCCAAGCCGCATGCCAGTCAACTTCTGCAGCATGTACCATGCCAAGCCTCACAACCTTGAACTTATGTAGCACACACTGTGCCAAGCTGCATGCCACTGAACTTCTGCAGCATGTACCGTGCCAAGCCTCATGACATTAGACTTCTGTAGCACACACTGTGCCAAGCCGCATGCCACTGAACTTCTGCAGCATGTACCGTGCCAAGCCTCATGACATTGAAATTTATTCTACACAAACTTCCTGGACGCAGCCATCGGATGTGCACGCTGCTTCATTCGTCGAAGAACAGACACTGACCATGATCAGCTTTGAAAGGCATCTAATGGGCAATGTTGTGCCGCTGCCAAGTAATTGGACGCGGCCCAGTGCCTTTTGAGGTAACTTCAACGCTCACACGTTACTTCCCAGTGCAGTTGGTAAGTGGATCCACATGTGTGTTGCTGTGCATGCATGCTGTGCTGTGTCCTAGTACATGTATGACCTTCGTCTACAAGTTAGTTCAGCAATTTACTGTGTACTGCACTTTGAAGTCTGGCTCATCTACAGAGTAGATCTACGCAATTTCAACCGTTGAAACACAAGCAGTTGGTGCCACCAGCATTATTGGCACGACTCACCGGTGGTACCAGACGTAGGTATATGGATGCGGCCACCCGGTGGCCTTGGCAAGGCTGCAACTTCCTGTGACATTTGCACTGGTTTCAAGCACTGTAAGGAGTAACACAATGCAGAGTCTCTCACATGCGTACATTGAAACAGCTCAATAGTCTGCCATGCATGCAGCGGACATGCAACGCAATCGGCACACTTGCATGTGGAAAGTGTTGTTGCGGGGCAGGGCACAACAGCACTGTGCCGCGCCGCCGGCATTGCACCAGGCCAAAGAAAAGACACCAGCTGCCAGGGCAACCCTGCCCAAGTCAATTTTTCTGCAGGACGGCAGAGCCTGCAGGCACTGCAGCATCTCCAGGAGATGAGAAACTGTGTCACACGGCGTTTCACCAGGGTATGCCACAGCAGAGGCCCTGCCGCAGCCAGCGGGCCACTGGCCACAGGTGGGTGTCCTTAATGTGTGCGTGCTGGACACCTTCTAACAACAGACGGGCCAAGCACTGTTACACCGTCAATACTGTTTCAGTACACCATGGCCATCACGGGTTCTCCACCATTCATTGGGTTGCCTCTTCAATTTGTCAAGTGATCCAACCGTACACTCAAGTATTGCCAGCAATGTAGTGTGGCTTGATCCGCTGTGTGCTTGCGGACTGCATGCAGTTCACTACAACACACAACATCCCTGCAACTTGAAGCTGCTGCAGAGGCCGTTCTGGCGCTGTACAGGGGTCGACAGCGCCAGCGCAGCCTGCAGCGTGCCGTGCTGAGGCCAGCCATGAGCCAGCTGCCGATGATGGCTGCACCTTGAAGTCCAGCTGTTGCTGCGCCAGGCTAGTCAGCGCGCAAGTCTATGCGGCTGCCTAGTCGGAGAAGGCTGGGCAGCTGCTGGTGGGGCTGAGGCCTGCGTCGGCATGAGCCCAGGCGGCAGCCAGCTGTGCAGTCACCTGGCAGTGACAGCAGCGGTAGAAGCACAAAGCACGTGAGTCAGCAAAAACAATGTGCAAGGCAGGCACTGCAGTAGTTGCGAAGGCAACTGCTGCCAATTTTTTAAACTGCAAGGCCCGCATAACTGCAGCAAGGGGTAAGACACAATGAAGCAGCAGTTTTCAGAAATGAGCCGGAGCCTGCCAGCTGATTCGACTTCGCACGGCGTCACATGCCTCAATGCAACTCAGCAGCAGCAGGCAGCACATCCCACCCACCTGCTCTAGTTTTTGCGCTGCTGCTGGCGTGGACTGCCTTTCATACACCTGCTGCAGCCCCCTGAGTGCCCAGGGGTTGCGTGGCAGGTCAGCCAAGTCAGAGAGGTACACCTGTGGCAGCGTGGCAGGGCGACACAATCACACAACGCACAGAACACGACAGCAGGCGATCAGCAGTGTCCCGGACACTGGCAGTTCCAGCACAAGCTGTGGGCATGCTGCTGGCAGTTGAAAAATCCAGCCAGATCACCACCCCAGCTCCACACTGCTTGCCACTGGGCGGCCACATTCCTGCTGCTGTACGCTGAACAGCAGCGTCAGCAGCAAGCAGCAGCCGCTCACAAATGCTGCACACCCCGGCGTGGCGCCCTGCCGGCAGCGCACCTGCTCCGCCTCAGCCAGCCGGCCCTGCTGCAGCAGCACCCAGCCCAGGCAGGGCTTGAGGGGCTGGTACTGCCTGGGGGGCTCCGTGTAGCCAAAGCTGCCGTCAAGGCAAGCGCGCGGCGCAGCTTGCCAGCAGCAGACCGCCATTTGCTGTCGAGCGCGTCAGCGCGCGCGCCGGCAGTCTGCAGGCAGGCGCAGCGGAGGGCAGCGGTGCAGATGGAGAAGCATGCAGGCCTGCCACTTCTGTGCATGAGGTGTGTGTGGGATAATGGTGCGTGCTTGATGTGCTGCTGGCTTGCAACACGCACGCACGCACGCACGCAAACACACAGCAGTCTCTCGCCTCACCAGCTGCTCGATCTGCCCCAGCCGCTTGAAGCCTGGCGAGTAGATGCCCAGCCCGTCGCCGGGCTTGGTGATGGGGTCGGCAGGCGTGGCCGCCACTGCGCCATCCAGGCCCACCAGCTCGCCACGCATGCGCTGCTGCAGGGAGGCGGCCACGGACACTGCAAGCAAAGCAACGTTTGCGTCATTGCAGCAAGCCAAGCGGCAGCAGCAGGTACGGGAGCGTCAAGGTTATGGTGCTTAAGCATGCGCCATCTTTAACTACGAACAACGCCCTTGCAGTTTGCTGGCTGTGCATATCCTGTTGGCATGCACCCAGCTAGATGGGCAGACAGTGACGGCACAGCTGCTGCCAGGCTGCTTTGCGGGTGTGCGAGGCACTGGTCGTGTGATCAGCACTACTGCTGCAGCTATCACCAGCTGCGCAGCCGGGCTGCTCCCCAGCACGACATGCTGCTAAACGGCCCCCTCAACACGACCCCCCCCCCCCCCCGCACCATCGCTCTCATGCGCTGCGGCGGAAGCCAGCGCCAGCGCGCGGCCGTAGTGCCACACGCCATCGCCAAACTGCTCAGCGCCCGGCGGCAGCATGACGCCGTCGTCGCTGTAGTCCAGCCAGGACTTGTCCAGCCCCATCAGCTCCTCCCACCTGGCCCAGCGCGCATACAGCATGGGCAGCATGGTGCGCTCGCGCCCTGGTGGCAGCAGCAGCGCCACACGCAGCAAGCGAGCAGGCCTGGTCTTTGTCGATATCCTGCCGATGGCATTCTCCGCATACTCAGCCTGCTTGCTGCGCGCCAGCCTGTGCGCGATGCGACCAGTGCCACGCCCACCGGCACTGTCTTGCAGCGCGCACTGTTGAGACTGCAGGTACCTGCACCTCTCCACCCGGCTGGCCCACACCCGGCTGGCCCACACCACCAAACAACCGCAAGGCTCACCATCGGCCATGTTGGTGGGCCCAAACAGCTCCGGGTAGCGCACCTGCCGCTGCGCAAGAGCCAGGGCCTCGCCATACTCGCCAGACATGGCGGCAGCAAACTGCAGCATCGACGCATTGTGCTGCGGCATGTAGGGCTCAACGCACCTGCCAGGCGCACGCAGGCAGCAGCAGCAACAGCAGCAGCAGTGACGAGCATGCTGTGCCAGCCCAACAGCTTGGTGTGCAATGACTGGATCATGTGTGTCGATGCTGGCAGACCTCCAATGCACAGGTTGCAGCTCAGGCTGTGTTGCATGCCGGCAGGTATACTGCCACAGCAGCAGCATGGGACGCGCAGGGGTGGCAGCAGCGTGCCCCAGTTCGTGGCGGGGATGCAAGCTCTGCCTCGAAAGCATGCACCCACTTCATGGCCTGAGCCTCATCCGCCTGCAGCGCCGCCTTGTTGCTGGCCACCGCGTCGTGCCACCTGCCGGTGCGCAGGTAACGTGGCTGGGCATGTGGCTGAGGTGGCCCATCTGGGGGTAGGCGGGGCCGTCAGCAAGCACGTCAGCACCAGCCTCACCAGCGCTGCGGCAGCAGCAGCAGCAGCAGCAGCAGCAGCAGGGAGGTGCGGGGTGACCCTAACAGCTCTTTGCTGGTGGCCAGACCCTGCATGGCAGCATGCGGTGGCTGCATGCAGCAGGTAACAGGTGGCCGTGGGCATGCCCAGGAACTGACACCCTGTCATATCCAGCGCTGTGCAGCTGGACTGCATGCACAGCATGCCCCTGGCCTGCTTCTCAGCAGCCGTGGGCACTCTGTCTGGCACCTGGGCATGCAGGCCACAGGCACCAGCGACAGCCAGGCTGGCAGCTGCTGTGTGGTGCGGCGCACCTGCAAACCCCGGCTGCATCGTGCGGCTGGTGGCTGGCCCCGGCGTCCCCCCCTCGGTGAGGTGGATCAGCAGGTGGGCGGCCAGCGGGTGGCGGGCCTGGCGCTGCAGTGCTGCGTTGATGCCCTGGAAGGCGGGGATGACCACGGCGTCGCCCTGCACGGGCCTGCGCCTGCCCAGAGGGCCTGCGGACACACCACAGCACGGACACACCACCACAGCACAGCACAGCACAGCACACGGCGGCCGTGACTGGCTGCCTCACAATCCCAGCGCATGATGTTGCCAGAGGTACCGGCTGCTTCGCAAGTAGCATTGGACATGCTGCAGCTGCATTCAGGATGGTGCCAGGTGTTTGCGGCCAAACCAGCTAGCTGCTGCCGCTGCTGTGCCGGGCGCATCAGGCGCACCTTGCCAGTGTATCCAGGGTGACCTGTGAGGCCAGGTGCAGGCAGGAGAGGCAGCGGAAGCACAACATCAGCACAGCACTTCAGCAAACAAACAAACGGCACCAGGCAGGCAAGCAGACGCCTGCTACAAGCTGGCTGATAAGCTCAGAGTCCAAGACCGTGCTGCGCTGACGCTGCATCGGCAGCTGCGCAGGCATGCTGCAGCAGTGGGTGTGGCGCCCAGCCGCAGCACTCACAGGTTCATCCGCGCCTCGGCAGCAAGCGCAGGTGCGTCTGCATCTGTGGGAAAGTCAGCAGCAATGCTCTGAAGCAGCAGCAGCAGCAGCAGCCAGCAGCAGCAGCAGCAGCAGCAGCAGCAGAAAGAGCAGTACTTGGAACGGTGTTGTGCGGAAGGCAGTCGCCAAACACATATCACACACCTGCTTGCCGATCAGCATGCTGCCGCGCCTGTCTTGCTGCATGCCAAAGCCATGGCCCAACAGCAGTCAGTGGTCTGCACACCTGCGCTGTGTAGTGCTGCGGCAGCCTGCCTGCACAGCGCAGCTGCCAGCTCAGCAACGCAGCCCCCCACCTCCAGTGCCTTGGCGTAGCGCTTCAGGGCTGGCGTCCAGGCGGGGTCCCCACACTCCCTGACCGACCCCCACAGCTGTGCTGCTGCGGTTGCGTAGCGCAGCTCGGCCTGCACCAGGGCGTCACTGGGGGCAGCAGCCAGCGCCGACTGGGCAGCTGACAGGCTAGCCTGCTTGATACAGCGGCATGCACAAAGGTTTCGTTATGGTGGCGTTGGGGGGCAGGGCAGGGCAGCCTGCTGGCATGGCTAAGCACTCCCAGCTCAGGAGCGCTTTATCATGGTGAGCAGCCTGCTTGGCAGCAGCTGTGCTGCATTGAGCTGGGGCAGCAGCTGACCATCCCACACACAAGCAGGCCAGGCAAGCCTGCTGCCACACTGCGGGTTGCCACTCACCGCTGCTGCTGCCTGGGCCAGCTTGATGTCTGCTGTTGTAATGACTTCATAGGAGCCATCAGCAGGCGCCGGGCCCCACACAATGTTGGCGTACGGGCTGCAGCCAGCACACCGCAGCACACGGGAGTCGGGCAGCATGCACGCCACACCTGCAGCAGACTGACGCGCGTTCCCGTCGCAAGCGTGCGTGGGCACTTGCCCAGCGGGGAGGAAGCAGGGCACCCTGCACCAAGCCGTGCACTGCTGTGCATGCTGTTGCGCAGCAGAGGGGCGCGCGTGCACCCACCTCAGTGCCTACACCACTCCCACCCACCTCAGTGCGTACACCACGCCCCAGTGCAGCATGGCGGAGTCAGGGTCGGCGCGCAGCCCCGCCTGGAACGACTTGAGCGCCTCGGGGTGGTTGAAGTTGTAGGCCAGCAGCAGGCCCTGGTCAAACAGCGCCTGCGCGGCTGGCGAAGGTGTGTGGATGGGGTGGCTGAAGCCGCGCAGGTCAAAGTAGGACGCACGCTGCGCCTCGGTCAGCGGGCTGCAGCTGAACCTGCACGCGCAGGGGGGGGGGTGGGGGGGTGGGGGGGTTGGGGGGTGGGTGGGTTGGGGGGGGGGGTAGGGGGTAGGGGGAGCGCGGCATGTCAGCAGCCATGTCCGTGAATATGTGTTGTGCTGGAACCGGCATGGGGCATGCGTGGCTGCTGGTGTATTGGTGTGGGTGGCAGCACTGGGTGGTGAAGCTGCGCTGGCTGGGGAGCCAGAACGATGCTGCATGCCAAGGGTAGGGCGACCGCACCGTGTCGTGTACTGGCACAAGCACTGCAGCGCCGTTCCTGCTCAGCGCACCTGCTTGCCATTGTGCCTGGTGCTGCTGTTGCTGACATGTTGTGCTCTGAACCGCCCTGGCCATGCGCAGCAGCTGGCAGCACAGCATCAGGTGAGAACATGGCTGACGTAGCAGCACCGCTGCTAGGGTGACTGCTGCTGCGCGACTTGCCGCCTGACTTGCTAGCTGCTGTGACGCAGCATGGACTTTGCTGCTGCTGCTGCTGCTGCTGGTGCCCCTGATGCTGCTGCTGTTGCTCCTGATACTGTTAATGCTGCTGCCACCTCTGCTTCCATGAGCTGCACAACGAAGTTGTACATTATCTGGGCGCTGCAGCAGGGCAAGCCTTTGACGGTGTTGCTTCCCGTTTGCATTGAACCTGAGCTGTGGATGCCTGCTGCCGCTCTGGACCAGCATCTACAAGCAAACAACAGCAAAAGGCAGCTACAGGTAGACCGAGCTGCAGTCATAGCGCTGTATTGTTTGGTTGTACAAGCAACAACCTATTCAAGGCATAGTTCGGTATCAGCAGCCAGATTGCGCCAGTTCGAGCAAACGTTGCTCAGCACTGAAGGGTGACAACGCCTTCAAGAGACGCCCCACACCGTTGATGAGAAAGAGTGTACAACGTTTCGGTACCTTAATTGATGACCTGATATGGTACTCAGCAGCACGATCTGCGTTTCAACTGCAGGCTGGGGACGATCAACCAAAACTAGAACTGGCTGGTCAGCAGCAGCGCCAATGCGAACGCTAAACAGTGAAGCGCTGCATAAACTCCTTCCCGCTTTGACAGAGTAGTGTCCGCCATGTCACTGCTCACTGGCATCCCCGCTGACTCAGCAGCATGTCACGCCCTTGCAACTCGCCACACATGCCTTGCTGCCTTCACACCTGCCCCCGACACTGCTGGAGCCACAGCGTGCATTGAATCCACCTGCAGCAATACAGAGCCACCCAACACAACCTGAACAATAAACCAGCAAGCAGCCTCCAATGCTATGTATGAAATGTAACCACACTCTGGTATGCGCACTGCATGACAAACGTCCGACACAGTGCACTCAAGGCTGAGCTTTTGTACTGCCGTGCCGAGGAAAAAACAGATGAATTAACACACAAGTATGCTGTGTAATCAAGACATGCTGATGGCGTAAAATGCAGCTGAAACACAGCCACACCCAGGAACAATCCTGATGATCAGAGGTCTCAACTCGGCACCACCCACTCATACAGCTCTGGCTGTCAACTTTACAGAAGGATCAGCAGCCATTTGGTGACAACACGTGTGCTGGGCCTTGAATACCCAGGCTTGCACCACCCTGACTATAACATCTCCAGCAGATTGTGGCAAGGCTGCCATGATGGTGAGTGCGGAGTCATTGGCAGCAGTTGGTGATGGCTGCTGTGTCGAGCGGCTTGCCTCCCCTGCCACCCCACAGCTTGGCAGAGTTCCTGGATCGCATTTGTCCAGCTGGACACCCAACCGCACCGCCAACTGCCCACAGCAGCCCATTCACTCAAACGCCGCCTAGCTGAACAACTTGGAAAAAAAGCCCTGCTTTGTGCTGCTGCTGCTGCTGCTGGCCACCATAATAGCCGCCAGCTTGCTGCTGTGGGTGGTACCCACCCTGCTGCTGAGGTGGGTAGCCGGCGGATGGGTAGCCACTGGGTTGGGCTGCATACTGCTGCTGCTGAGGCTGGGGCTGCGGGTAGCCGCCGTATGCGCCTGGCGGGGGCCCCTGGCGTGGAGGGCCTGCCGTCTCATCCTGCTCGTCATACTCGGGGTCGATCACACCAACCTGCAGCCATGAAGTAGCAGCACACAGACTTACACTCACGAGCCTCACCGATACAGCAGCACTACGCAACACACATCTGCAAAGTGTCGCCTTTGCTACCTCTGCGCTTTGCTGCCACTACCCAGAAGCTGTCACAGACACTGCTAGTTGCTGCTGCTGCTGCTGCTGCTGCTGCTCCCCGCCCGCCCCGCCAGCCCGCCCCTCACCATGAGCTTGACCAGCCACGCCTCCACGCTGAGCTGGATGCCCTTGGCCGCATACTCGGTCTGCTCCAGCTCAAAGTAGCTGGTGCAGTCAATCATCTTGCCAACCTGGACAGCAGCAGCGGCAGCAGATCAGGCAGCAACACAAGTCAGACCTGCACGCAAGCTGCGGCACGCCACAGCCAGTGATGCATCATGAAATCGGCAATCAAAGAATCCTGCCTGTTCAAACGCAGCAAACAGAGCTAGGAATTGCTCTGTAAGCAGTAGTTGGAAATGGGTCAGTTGGTTGAACATGCTTTTGATCACCATGTTGAATGCCATAAGCTCACGCCCCCCAAACACAAGCATGTTGTCTACACTCAACACAGAAGAGAAGAGCACACAAGACGATGCAATGTCTCCATTGAATCGCATGCAAAGTCTCTTGCATCATGCATAATAGCATGCAAGAGAGCATGCCTCACAATATCTGCGGTGTGGCATGGACACACCCCACTCAGCTAGCAGCTTGCTTTGTGCTCAGGTGCTGCTCACGCAGACAGCCACCACGCTGCCCAGCCCCTGCCCCCCCCCACCTGTGGGTGCCTGTCCAGGTATGACAAGAACTCCTGTGCCTCCCTGTCCTTGCCAACCTGCAGCAGCAGCAGCAGCACACCGCCACGCAGCAGTCAGCCGTATGCCAAGGATGCCACATGCACCCGACGCCCGCTGCTCCGAGGCGCTGAACAGCAGCCCTCGCTGTTAACAACCGCAGCGCGCACACTTGGCAGTTTTGCCGGCTGGAACCCAGAAATCCTGCAAGCTGGCGTGACAGCAGCTGCAGCACCGCCCCTGCCCGCCCACCTGTGCGAACTGGAAGGCCACTGCGTTGGGCCCGTAGCGGCTGGCCAGCCTGGCCCTGCAGTCCTGGATGACGCTGACGATCTTGTCGGCGGGCTTGTCGCTGGGCTCGCCGTCAGTGATGGTCAGCACCAGCAGCGGCTTGGCCAGCGCCCTGGAGTAGGCCATGGGGCCCAGGATCTTGGCCTCCAGCTGCGTGGCCAGCTTGGTGTCCCAGCGGTACTCCAGGCGGTGCAGCAGGCGGCTGGCGTCAGACGCGTTCCTGGGCAGCAGCACATGCAGCACGGGAGCGCCAGGGACCAAATGTAAGCACTGGTACTCCTGCTTCTGCTCCTGCTCCCTGCCACCCAGTGGCTATGGCCTACATGGACCATCCTTGTTGTTGCAACAATTACAGGCCGCAGCAAAGGCAGCCGCTGCATGCATGCTGCAGCAGCCAACCGCACCGGCCTGACGCTCCACCCCCGGCCACTCACTTGATGCCGTTGCCCTGTGCGTTAGAGTTGATGAAGCGGACCTCTATGCCATCTTCATCAAACAGCGTGGCTACCTGCAGCAGCAGCGGCAGCAGCAGCAGCAGCAGCATCTTTGCTCAGCATACAGAGTTGAAACCTGGCAGCAGAGGGAAGTGCAGCCCGGCATGCAGCTGTGCAGACTGCAGGCTCCGCACGCAACACAGCAACACCAACAGACCCCTTCAGCCCTGCTGGAGCTGCGCGCATGCCCCTGCCCCTGCCCGCCAACGCACGTCAGCAGCACGCACTGCGCCCCAAGCCTCCTCCAAGTCCTCCCCCCCCACCCCCACCCCACCCTCTGCTTGTGCATGCCACGGCATGCACTACACCCCCCCCCCCCCCGCCCCGCCCACCTCTGCCACCTTGGCCATGATGAGCTCCAGGTCCTTGATGCGCTCACCATCCCCACTCTCCCTGTGTGTGGGTGAGCACATCGCAGGCAGAGCAGCCAGCAAGCAGCGCAGCGCCATTGCATCAGCACCCTGCCTGTCAGCGTAGTAGACACCCCAGACCTGCAGCACACACCCGCAGTGCTCGAGATTGCAGCGACCTGTGAGCTGCCCCTTCCAGACCCCACCCCTCCCGCCACCCGTCCTGCTGAGCCCCAGCTCACATTGATCCTGAGTCATCTGCGTATATGACGACATCATACAGCGCCAAGGCAGCCAGGTCAATGGCAAGCTCGACAGGCATGCGCCACCTGGCCAGCAGCAGCAGCAGCAGCAGCAGCAGCAGGTACAGCAGGCACACAGTTGAGTTATTATGAAACCCATGCACAGGAAACAACAAAAGCACCCTGCCTAAAGCTAAGCTATGTGCTACCGCAAGCATATGAATGCTGACAGCACAGCAGGCTGCCAGCACCTGAGATGCTGGGAGGACCTTGCCCCAAGTGTGTCGCTGTGCAGCCAGCCGCGCGGCCGCCCACCTGGCAGCCAGCGCGTGGAAGTCGACGCGCTGAGTGATGCGCGCCGTGACTCCAGCCAGCTTGTCTGGCGGGTAGAAGGCCTGCAGCTGGTTGGCAGCCACAATCTTGGACAGCTTGGCGCCAACCACACTGGCCATGCCTGCGGCGACAGGGCACATGACAGCGGCAGCAGCAGCAGCACAAACCAGCGGCAGAGCAGCATGAAACATGTTGCAGGACCTGTTACGAAAGCCTGGAACCTCTACCAACAATCTCCGTTCAGCTGAGGCCTACTCCATTCGGACATTGAAGGCTACTCAAGCACACATGCATGCAGTGTCTGAGCTGACAAGCCAGCACCCGCACCAGCGTCCTGAGCAGTGCGCGTCTCACCTTGCTGCTGAGGCTGCATCATCGGCTGCTGTGGGGGATGACCTGGGTAGGCGGGCATGCCTTGCGGCGCTGCTGGGCCACCCATGGCAGGGTAGCCTCCTGCTGCTGGCCCCATGTTGGGGTATGCTGCTGCCTGAGGGCCAAGCCCCTGCATCATAGGGGGGTAGCCTGCTGGCTGTTGCTGGGGTGCACCACCAGGGTATCCAACAGGCTGGTGCTGCTGCGGAGGAGCGCCATAAGCACCGGGCGGGCCTTGGTTGGCAGCCTGGGCTGCTAATGCGCTTGCCAGACCCATGTTCAGTACGAGCAGGCAAGCAGTAGACGGTGACCGTTAGCCTGTCTTGTGCTGTGGTTTTTGATAGTTCGTTGCAAACTGCTGAGACAATTCCTCAACACTCAAATGAACCCACAAGGAAGGGGAAGAGTCTGAACGCAGCTGACGTGCGGCAATGCCGGTGCAGCTGGGATGCAGTATATGCCGGCGTCGTCTGAAAACCAAAAGTATTTAACGTTGCATAACGTGCCTCGTGCAGCTGAGTTGCAGTGATCGGCCCTCTAGCGCGCCTGGTGAAGACCTCCGTGGGTGTAACAGGCACCTTCTCAACTTATGCTTCTGGTTCCTCTGCGTTTTGCAAGTCACACCCACAACTGTTTTGCAATAATTATCATTACACTCTCATTGGGGTCAAACGTCACGAGCAAGTGGTGGAGCATCGTTGCAACGTCGATCACGTCGTTGCTGCCGCACCCGGAACTCTTTCGTTTTTAGGCGGTTCACTACCTCGTTTGCAAGTATTCACATCCGAGCTCCATCCATACCAGGTGACAGCGGGGCACCTTGCATGCCTTTTTTCTCCTGCTGCATCTGATGGTCAGTGGTTGCTGTGCTAAGCGTTCTCTGCATGATTGCACAACTGCCTCATCAAGACATCCAACCCAATCCACCCCCTCATTCCCCTTTGCAGTGCGCGTAGCTAATCTTTTAACCAGCCAAGCTTCACGTGCCAGCGCATGTGCACCACCAACAGCATCAACCATCCACATTCATGCATGCGGCTGCTCCTTGTTCTACTTTTTACACGTATAGGTACACCCTCTGTTAGTTCAAGCTATGGGACTTGCATCCAAACTTCAGGCTGGCGGTGGTGGTGGCATGATGGGGGCTGCGCCACCTGGAGGGGCACCTATGCAGGCAGGGCCTATGCCTGGTGCGCCACCCCTGCCTGTGTTCCCAGGTGGCCCTGGCGCTGGCGGCCCCTCAGCACCACCAGCACCCTACGGCCAGCAGCCCCCACCTGGCATGCCAGGTGGCGCGCCAGGTGGCAGGCCAGGTGGCGCACCCAGCCCATACCCGCCAGGTGCCTTTGGCGCCTATCCAGGTGCACCTGCACCAGGAGCGCCAGCAGCACCCCGCCCAGGAGCAGCGCCACTGCAGGGTGCACCAGGCACGCCCCCCTACGGCCAGCCAGGCATGCCCCCCTATGGCCAGCCAGGCATGCCAGGCCAGCCAGCAGCAGCAGCAGCACCTGGGGGGCTTCCCTGGCCAGCAGCAGCCTGGCGGCTTTGGTGCCCCTCCCCAGCAGGGCTTCCTGCCTCCTGGCCAGCCTGGTGGCATGCCAGGTGGCATGCCCATGATGCAGCAGCAGCCGGGCATGATGATGGGTGGCCCACCAGGAGGCAGCATCCCCCCTCCAATGCAGCAGCAGCAGCCTCAGGGCATGCCAGGCGGGGCGGCTGGGGGCGGCGCGGCAGGTGGCATGGCCGGCCAAATCCATGCCAAGCTGAGTCAGATTGTTGCTGCCAACCAGCTGCAGCGCTTCTACCCACCCCAGGCGCTGCAGGCAGTGGCAGCACGGCTCGATGCGCGCGTCAACTTCAGGGACCTGGCTGCCAGGTGCGGTGCAGGGCGCGGGGCGGCGGGCGGTCACTGTGTGTCGAGAGCTGCATTGCCGGCAAACGCTGTGCATGACGCTTACACAACAGGCTGTTTTCACAACAATGGCATCAGCATGCATCAGCATGTAGGACAGCAGTGTCCTGGGTTGTGTTACTGCTCTTGCACTCAGTGCCTGGCTGTGCTGTTGCTGTGGCGGCTGCTGCAGGTGGCGCATGCCTGTCGAGCTGGCGCTGGACCTGGCCAGCCTGGCACTGTATGACGTCATCCTCTTCGGTGAGTCAGGGCATAACCCATTTGTGTGATGACCTCATACCATAGTTAACCTCATATCATGGGCATGGGCAAAGCGTCCGTGTCTGATGTTCATGCTGCCCTGCATGAGGCAGGCTGCTGCTACATGGCATGCTGGTGCAGATGGCTTCACACACTGTTCTGTTGCTGCCCCTGATGCTGCCGCAGCCGATGACAGTGGCAGCATGGCGTTTGAAGAGAATGGAGAGCGCATTGACGACCTCAAACTCATTGGCAGCAAGGTGAGTCGCTGCTGCTGCTGGCGATGCCTGGCTTCAGATGTTGGGGCCACACTGCATGCGTATGGCTGCGTCAGGCTACACATCTTGCGGGGAATGACACTGATCAAGCCTGCTGCCAGCTGGGGGGCCTTGCACTGCTGCTGCTGCTGGTTGTCTGACTGTGTGGTGTGCCTGGCCGCCCTGCTGCCTTGTCAGGTTGCTGAGATTGCCACGCTGTTTGACGACGACGGCATCCTGGTGCGCTTCATGAACGCCAACACGGAAGGCAACGGCGTCAGGTGGGGCGCCCTTGCGGGCTGCCATGCTGCCTGCTCGCACATGCAGTGCTGGTGGTGATGGCAGCCAGCTGTGCAGTGTGTGCTTGTTCATACTTGCTTTGCGTCAGCTGACAAAGTGCTGCTGCTGCTGCTGCCCCATGCTCCGCTGCCTGCCTGTCCCACTGCTGCAGGTCTGCTTCTGACGTGAATGCGCTGCTGGCTGGTGTGCAGTACAGCGGGCTGACCCCCCTGGCCACCAGCCTGGCCAACAAGGTGCTGCAGCCCATCGTGTACAACCTGGCGAGCAGCGGGCAGCTGGCCAAGCCCGTGCTGGTGCTGACCATCACGGATGGAGAGCCCACCGACAACCCGCGCGACCTGGTGGTGCAGGTGCGCCCCGCACACACGCAGCGCCACACAATGCAGCCACCCGCAAGTTTCAAAAGCCGGGGTGCCATGGGCAGGACAGGTGCCTCGGTCGCAGTCTATGCCCAAGGCGTAAAAAGCACTTTCGTCCACTTGCAGCGTCGTCTCCCAGCACGGCAGCGGGTGTAAGCAGCAGGGTTGCGTCCTGGTTATCTCCACAGGCAGAACACTGACGGCTGTCGCTGCTGCGTCTGCTTCTCCATGCAGGTGATCAAGGATGCCCGCAACAGGCTGGCTGCCCAGTACGGCCCCAAGGCGGTGGCTTTCGAGTTTGCACAGGTGGGCGGCAGCAACACTGGCAAGCAGTGTTGCCTGATGCGCCTCGCTGCCGTGGTGTCTCTGTGCAGAAGGCACTCGCTGAATCGGTGCGAGGGCAGCGCTCAAGCCACTTAAGCACATGTGCTGCGCTGCTGCTGCTGCTGGCTGCTGCTGCTGCTGCAGGTTGGCAAGGACCAACGTGCGCAGGCGTTCCTGGGGCAGCTGGACAAGCACCCAGAGGTCGGCGGCAGGTGAGGCTCGGCCGGGCAGCTGGGGCGGTGGAGGCTGGACGAGGCTGCGGCAGCCGAGTGGCCAGGCTGCTGGTGGCCATGCTGGTGGCAGGAGTGCACGAGCCTGTTCCCATGCGCCGGCTGCGTCGGTGGGCTGCAGGTTTGGTACTTGCGGTGTGCTGACGCCTTGCCACCGCGCTTTGCTGCTGGTATCGCCGCACTGCCCCTGCAGCATTGACTGCACCAGCTACTTTGAGCTGGAGTCTGCCGAGTACCAGAAGCGGGGCATCCAGCTCAGCCCTGAGCTGTGGCTGGTCAAGATGATGGTACGTGGCGGGGGGGAGGGGGATGGAGCTGCCCATGCAGCCCATGCAGCCCATGACAAGGCTGGACCAACTGCTGCTGAGCTCCGTCAGCACTTGCTGGTTTCTGCCTGCTTGTAAGGCATTGCACATGGGAAAGGATTGCACGGCTGAGCTGTGTACTCATGCAGCTGCATTCAGCTGACAAACACTGCCATGCTGCTGCTGCTGCTGCTGCTGCTGCCCCCTTGGCTGCAGGTGGGCAGCATCGACCCCAGCTATGATGAGGGTGATGAGTAAGGAGCGTCTTCAGGTGGCCTTGTGGCCATGGCTGCATGCAGCACGTGGCTGGGCTGAGCACACCTGCAAGGGCAAAGAGTGTTGGTTTGAGGTGCCTTGCAGGTTGCGAGTGTGATATATGCTGGGGCTGTGGCAAGCGGGGTTGTTGCGGCTGCGGCTGTTTACGAGGCTGGCTGCATTGGGCAGCTGCCCTGTTGTATGCAACAGAGCTCTGCCGGCATCACTGCTACTGCGGGTCGCTGTGGTGGTCGCTTCTGTTGCTGATACGGCGGCAAGTATGCCGTGGGTGATGACTTTGACTTGGCTGAATGTTGACAGCATGTATTGCAGCAGACAATGCGCCGCCCAGGCCCTGAGACAGTGGCCGAGGGTGTATGGGGGCACGTTTCATCACACCTATTGCGGGTCTGCCTCTGCTGTACTTACAAATCTAAAGCCGTGCATTGTGCTTAATGGCGCATTGGAGAGGCCTCACAATTGAGGCATGCATGCAGCTTGCTATCTTATGATGCTAAGCGCCCTTGTATGTCAAAGGGAGCAGCACTTTCACACAGCAGCAAACAAAGTGGACCTGGATCTGGACAGCTGCTTTCTACATGTCATCAGTGGCGCCAGCATCGTTTACAGTGGGTGGTCCGCATTGCGTGCATGAGCAGCAGCAGTCATTGGCTTTCATGCGGGGGGTGGGGCTGCCAGTGTACTGCATGCTAGTGCCGTGTCCTCCCACAAAGTATGTATGTATTGCTTGCATTCAGCCATGTCAGCACTGTGCAGGGTGCTCCTTTGCGGTGTGTGTGATGATTATGTGCTTGCTTACCAACCGTGCGTATCAAGATAAATAATTAAATTTTTTGTTGTACTGCAGCAGGATGTCAAACCCAACCTCAGCAGGTCACTGCTGCGTGCTGCGCATTCCTCTGGCATTTCACCGCCTTTCATTCATGGGCACACTTTTATGCGCGCTCTGCTTGCATAGCTGCATGCACACACTTCTGGAACGTTAAGCATGCGATGTTCTGGTAAGCCACCATTTGTGTGGTGTTTTTGATGTGCATTGTCTGAGCTCCCTGTCTGGGGACCCCTGGACAGTATTGGTGGTGGTGGATGTGGGGATTGGCGCATTCGCGCTGCGCAGGGCTGCATGCAGGTCATGTGCTGCAGCATGCCATGTGCAGCCTGAGTCGACATGCAGGCCCTGTGGATAACGACGCTAGTGTTGGAGCTGGTGGTTTATGTAACATTGTGATTAGCCAGAATTCTGCTAGTCAACATGGTATTCAGCAGGCTGCGTTGCTACACCGCTGGGATCCAGGCTGGGTAGTACTGGGGGGTGCCAGTACCACATTTTGGAATTTACATGGGTACCACAAAGGCCGAGCAAGCACAGGGCTGGCACTGCAAACCTGGCAGGCCTTGCTTGTATGCATGGCCCTGAACCTGTGAGCCTTTTATGTGTCTGGGCTTGTGTGTGGGTTGTGAAGTGTGAACCCAACGTAACGCTGCATGTCTGTCGAGTAGGGGTTGCAAGGGCACAATGTCAACGTGGCTCTCAGCAGAGTCTGCTGAGGTGGCAGCCGATGACTGCTGCTGGCGTTATGCAATGGTTTCGCGGAACACCATGTCCTGTTATCCTTGTGTTTGCACCGCATTTTCGCGATCACGGGTTTACCTAGACGGTTGAACATGTAGCACTGTCCCATGCGCACGAAAACGTTGAGCCGGTTCCAGCTGCATGGCAGCTTCAATAATATTGTATCCTTGTTCAAAAGCACTGAATGCTAGATATTTGAGCAGATCATTCATCCAGCCTTCACTTGAGCGCCTCATGCAGAACACCAGCATTATCATGTACCAGCAGCAACAGGAGTGCATGCGTACGCACCCGTATGCTGGTATAGACTTTCATCCGTTCCTGGGCATCCAGAACGTCTGGAAACGAGGCCACATCGCAACAGCGATCGTGCTGTTCTGTGCGCTGTACAGCTTTTTTGTTCTGAAAGCAGTCAGGCCTGGCCTGCCCAGGCTGTTGCTTGGCCTGCCTGTGCTGGCATGCATCCATGCAGTGCCTCTGCTGTTCACCCTGTGCTGGAGCCACTAGCCACCATTTCGGCAACCTTCTTGGCAGTGCGCCTGACGAGTGGCAAGGTGGGTTGGGAAGGTGCACTGCTGCAGCACTGCTGGGCTGAAGCAGGCACCGCGCAGCACAGCATGTGCCTAATCACACTTTGCTTACTTGGAACGCAGTGGGCCTGTAGTGTGGCAGCAGCTGAGCTCAAGGGAGCGCTTTGGTTATCAAACAGGCGTGTGCTTACTCAGGGGCCTAACTTACCAACCCAAGCATCTATTATGACCAACACCAAATGATGAATCATATCAACGACTTGGTTCCTAGTCTCTCCCTGTTACGCGCCCTTGCTGCCTGCTGCTGCTCCTGCCGCCAGGTGCTTGCCTTCATCATAGGGCGTGGCGTGCTCGTGCTGCCACTGTCGCTGCCGCAGTTCACTGCTGTCATGCTGGCGCCCTTCATGCCAGCTCAGATGATGGCGGGACAGCCGCCGCAGCAACAGCCGCTGGCAGCAGCAGCAGCAGATGGGCAAGCTGCACATGCTGTAGAAGCTCTTCCTGCAAAGTCAAGGAAGCCGTCAGCGGCGGTTGGCTGGCAGCAGGTCACGCCCTTGCAGCGCTACAGCATTGACGTGAGGCCCAGCAGCAGCCCGCAACCTCTGGCAGAATCAGCAGCAGCACTAGCAGCCATCACCCAGCAGGCAACCAGGCTCAGCAGGACATCTGCTGCTGCCCCCTCAGCACACCGTTCCACCAGCAGTGGCAGCGCACTGCCAACCTGCTGCTGAACGTTGCAGTGACTGCTGCGTTCATCGGCTACACCTGCAGCAGCAGGCAGCGGTTCCTTGCCTCTGCGCTGCACCTGGGCTCGCTGGGCGTGATGTGGCGGGCCATGGAGCTGCTCATGTTTGCCGCCAGCGTGCCTGCCAGGGACTGGCTAGGTGGGTCGCGCAGCACGCTGGCTTGCCTTTCTACGCTGCAGCGGCATGCTGTGCGTGCAGTGTCCAAAGAGCTGTACTGCTGCCAGCAGCCACGCCGGCAGGTTGCAGCAGGAGCGCTGCAGTGCCATTGTCGAGGGCTGCCTTCACCTGCAAGAGTCCAGCATGATGCGGCAGCAGTACAGTCAGCAGGGGCATGCCTCAACAACTTTCATTTGCAGCCCAGTACTGTCAAAGATGGTGTCTCTTCAGCATGTTGTCGCGCTGCCACCCCTGCTTCCCCCACGCGCGCGCAGGCATGACGCTGGCGCCCCACTTCAAGAACCCCTACGCCGCCTCCTCCCTGACGGACTTCTGGGCGCGACGCTGGAACATCACGCAGGGCCTGGTGCTGCGCTTCTTCGTGTACCAGCCCATCGTGGAGGGCCGCCTGCTACCAGCAGCAGCGGCGGCAGCTGGGCCAGCTCCAGTTGTCAAGGGGCAGGGAGCAGCAGGATCGGCATTTGGAGCAGCTGCTCAGCTGTCACATGGCAGCGCTGGGCGAGGCACGCCCCCACAGGCGCAAGCTGCTGCTGCAGGCACTGCCGCTGCTGCTGGTGGTGGTGGCTGGGCTGGGGGGCTGAGGTACAGGGGCAGCAGCAATTCATTGCAGCCTGCCTGTGCTGCGGCAGCGCCCTCAGCTGCTCAGGTGCAGATGAACGGCAGCTGCAGCGACCTCAACAATGTTGCTGCTGGCAGCGATTGCAGCAGCAGCTCAGCTGGAGCGGCTATGGGGCGAGACAGCGGCAGCGGCGGGGAGGCAGACACTGCTAGCAGTGACAGACAGGCAGCTGGGCAGCAGCACGTCCAGCAGCGGACTTTGAACAGGCAGCAAGCAGACAAGACAGCAGCAGCAGCAGCAGCAGGGCCTGTCATGGGCAAGCCGTCCCCCTCAGGCCCCCAGCCACCGAACCATCCGCTGCTGGCCGGCTCCAGCACCGGCATCGCGCCCCGCTGGCGCAGGCAGCTCGCGGCGGGCGCCACCTTCTTCGTGAGCGGGCTGGAGCACGAGCTGTTCATGGCCTACGCCACGCGGCGGCTGGGCTGGCGCTGGCTGGCCTTCTTCAGCCTGCAGGGGCTGCTGCTGGCAGCGGAGAGTGGCCTGAAGCGGCGCTGCGCTGCAGCCGGGCTGCGCCTGCACCCTGCAGTGGCCAGCCTGGCGGTGCTGCTGGTGCTGGGAGTGACGGCAGACACACTCTTCTGTGAGTAGGCAGTTGCCTGTGCTGTTGAGTGGAGTGCAGCCAGCAGCAGCCTGTGGCATGTTATGATGTGAGGCTGCCTGCTGTGGAAGGTGTGCTGCAACCGTTTGGCAGGCTTTGCTGCGACACGCAGGGCAGACCACGGCACATGATAACTACCATGCACGTGGGTATGGTGGCTGGCACTTCATCAGCTTGTGCGTCCATCAGTCGCTACCACTCCAGGCACTTCACCTTCTTACCAGTAAACGCGTCCATGTGCTGTGCTGCCGGCTGTACGGCCTGCCTGCCCCTGCAGGGCCCGTGCTGGTGCAACCCGCGCTGGTGCAGCCGCTGCTGGCTGGCATGCCCGACTGGATGCTGCAGGTGGTGGGGGGAGCGCCCTGGTGCAGCAGTGCTTGAGGGTGCAGGGGGCGCTGCTGTCATGTTGGTGATGAAGGAGGCTGGCGGGTGGCGGGAGCCAGGTGCAGGGCTCGTGTCGCCACGACCGGGCTGCGGGCACTCAACGCGCCAGCCTGGCAACCTTACGTGTCCTGGTGCTGGTGAGAGCGTGCAGCTCACTGCAATAGTGAACTCATGTCGTTGTGTGTGGTGTGTGGATGGTTTGACGGTGTTTGCGTGATGTAGCCAGAAACCCAGTGACTGACTCACAAATAGGCCTGAGAGCATTTGTAGGATGAGCGCTGTAGCAGCTGGTGCCATACATCATCACGGGCTTGGAGCAGGTGCCCCTGTCCCTGACACTTGGCAAGGCCTGGGAGTTCCTTCCAGTTGCCATCATTGCTGGCTGGCAGCCAGTGCAGTGGCTGCCTGCCAAGTGCCAGCGGCAGGCGCACGCGCAACTGCATTTTGCTGAGCCTTACATAAATTTGCGCTGGCGATTGTTGTCCCACTGGAACGGAAATGTCTGGCAGCAAGCGTGGCAGCTGGGTGTGCCACAAGACGGGCGAATGACCATGAGAAGGGTGCGCGCACAGCAATGGGTGTTGGTGCATACCACCCACCCAGCAATGAGTATGACCAGAAACAGGAGGCTGATTACTGGTGGTTTGCAGGCATGACATAAGTCAAATGGGTTTTGTGCAGCATAGAGGGCACGCGTGTGGCATCCTCAATGTGTGCATGCGCAGCCATCTGCCTGTGCTTCCTGCACTTGAAAGGGCTGGCTGCTCCAGAAGCAGCTGCATTGACCAGTGTGTGCTAGCCCGGTGTGCAACAGGGCATCCACCTCATAGCGTCGCAGTGGGTGAAGCCAGCTGTGCTTGCACGTGGACGGTGGCAGGGTCCATCCTGCTGTGCTGTACCGGCGTTTCCTCTTGCATAGTGCAGATCCACCTAAAATTGCAGCATGAGGAGTAGTAGCAACAGCTGTCCCCTGTGCTCAAATTACAGCACTGCCATTGTACGGCTGCTGGTGCTTTGAGCACATTGTACGCGGTGCAGTTTGTGTTGCCACAAACTGCCAAATGCTGGGCTGCTGATCGTCAGCATGTCCCGGCACAGCACTGAGACATGGTTCATCATCATCATCATCATATTACCCATTCAAGCCATAGCATCAGCGCCATCGGCCCCGCGCCCCATCGGCACAGCACTGAGACATGGTTGTGGTGTCACCCTTGTTGTTTGTTGCGCATCACACAAAGCTTGAACTGCTATCAACTTGTGAATCGTTTGCTGTAGCAGTGCTACCTGGCGCCGCGCTAGCACACATGTTGCTTTGAGGTGCGCAGTTTTTTGCATTTACCTGGAGCCCAGGAGCCGTTGAAAACTCGTCCTATTACATGTTTACAGTCGTACCAAAGCTCATGCGCTCTGCATCTGGTGCCCGAGCAGGTTGCTCTGACGTAACATGCTAGTGCTGCCCTGCAGCAATGGGTGTGTTCGCGGACAGCTAGGCTGGCCCAACACGCTGCATGCCTGACAGTTCTGCTTGCTACTGACCACTTACACTACCTAGTTGCGCCCAAGATTATGCTGTAGACACCCCTCCGCCGTCGATGCCCGCTGCTTGGAATGCACTGTGCTGTCCTGCAGTCGTGGTCAAAGTACTCGGTTACAAAGGTAGTAGTCTACTCCACACAATTCTCGGCGTGCCTCACCAAAGGCACGCCATCGCCCAAGTAAGCCGCCATCTGTTGTCACAACCCCGGAATGATATCCCGGTATAACAGGTTCGGCCCTCTTCCCATTGCCAGCAATGACCAACTCACGGTCCAAGACAATAACCACAATACCATGTGATAACACATGCAAGGGTACTTCTTGCCCTGATGTACCAACGACCGACCCTTGGGGTGACTCATTCAGATTCAATACACTGATGACTCACTGAGCACACAGTGCTCAGCTCACACAACAGAGCTAATCGGGCAAAGAGCTAATCGGTTACGTCAGCTGACGTAACATACTAGCGCTTGCCAGATCGGCGCTAAGGCATGCAGGAGAACAGCAGCCGCATGTATGAACTGCTGCCGTAGTACACACATTGGCCGGACACATCCTGCATTGCAACATTCGTGTGATAACACCTAAGACAATCCTGCTGACGGGGCACGCTGTGCCATGGGAACTAGTCAATTGCTGGCAGGGCACAAGCAACCCCCCAACAAGCATCACGCATGCAAGCAGGTGTGTGATTGTTCCAACTGGACATGCCAGCAACATGGCAACACTCACACCAACAGTTCTCGCTGCATGAAACACAGCCCAAAACACAAGACATGAAAACCGTCCACCTGCTGGCTGTGCTATCTGCTTCACCCTGTCGCGCTCGCTTAGCTGTTGACCATCACCGAGCACAGGTGGCAGCAGCAGCTGCGGCTTAACATACTAGTGCCTTGATGTACCAACGACCAACCCTTGGGGTGACTCATTCAGATTCAATACACTGATGACTCACTGAGCACACAGTGCTCAGCTCACACAACAGAGCTAATCGGGCAAAGAGCTAATCGGTTACGTCAGCTCAGGCGTCTAGGGCCTGAGCACAGAGTGCATGCCCTACCAACGAGAGGGTACCATTATCTTGCAGATAACAGTACTTACCCTGCTGATGATGGAGTTCACCCAGTGTTCATCCAGGGTAATCTCAACTATCAGTCTTAAACGCGATATCTCTCAGATATTTTACTGTCAACTGAAGATAAGTGCATGATAGGTGGTGCGGCTGGCTATCTGCAGGTATCTGACTTAGATACAGATGCTTGAAGCCCACTGCAGCTGCCTGTGTAGGAAGAGTCATGGTGGCTGGGTGCTCCAGTAGTAGGTGGCTAATAGCACCTACTCACGCTCTGGGTACTGCCACTTTCAGAAATAGTACAGAAGCGCCCAGACCGGTACAGACCTGATACAGACTGAGCTACTTGGTCTGACATCAGATGACGCCGGATTACCAAATACCAAATACGAAAGTAGGGCCACAGGCCCACCCACTCAGGAGCCAAACAAGGTTCATGGGGTCCCACAACAGCCACGAAGTACCAATCCACCCAACCAATCCGAGGCCTCAATAAGTTCTGTAGATTCTGTCTCTGAGGCGCTAGTGTCACTTGGGAGCACAGCATGCGCCATAGCCAGATCATTTCTAACCAGGAGACAATAGTAGATGAAAGCAGCAACACTACTCTGCCTCTGCTGCATAAAGTCAGCCGGACACCGCCCAAGAGGGCTCACAGCTGGGATCTGCCACCCTCCAAAATCAACAAACAGCCGCCAGAAGCAAACGCGAACAACCTGATATGCGTCACATTCAAACACAAAGTGGAACTCATCCTCATTACATGGTGCAGACCAAGATATCTGCAACTTGCTGCTGCGTGTCTATGAATGCTCACTAGTGCTGGGATACATGGAAACATGCTTGTGATAGTGTTGGCTGCCTAATTTCGGCGCTAGCAGCTCTCTTGCTGACATTGTCACTGGCTGTGTTAATGACTGCTGGGGCAGCACTGGCAACTGCCTTTGTAGGAACCCTGGGGTGCTGGGCATTGTCTGGCATCATGTAGTGGCACGTAGACATTAGCAAACGTGGTAGGGCCTCAGTAGGTCCGCTGCACAGGCAAGCCCCCTTCAACTTGTGCTGCTGCCTGTTACAGGCTGTGGCACAGTGTGGGCATCGCAAAGGGAGGGTTGCTCTTGACAACGCGTGCTGCACGTGCCCCGGAGCAACGTTAACAATTTTCGTGATGTGAAGTCGCAGGACCCAGCAAGTACGTGGCCGCTGGCCCTCCCACAGGTGTAACAGCCTATTACAAACTTTTGAGCCAGCTGCCCTCTGGACTCATAGTCCATCACTATCATGCGCGCTGATATTGCCTTAAATTCGATTGATTGCATTGATTCAAGCAGTCACTGCCGTGAAACATGCACGCACAAAAAGCAAAAGCCTTGTCGCCTCAGCGCTGGCTGCAACCTCATTCGCTTCTGTCTAACACCCTCGAACATTATTTTAGGACCACTGCGGATTATCATATGGGAGACACGCGTGCTAGTGCACAGAGCAAAGAGCAGCGCCTTCGCAGCAGCTCAGGGGCCTCTGGACGGCTGCAGCACGCTGATCCGCGAGCGATGCTCTTCGAAGATGATGTTTATGATGTGACACATGATTGAGTGCCGGCCGGGCTTGATCCCGCACCTCGTGCATGGCGGTGTGCCCAACAGCAGCATTGCTGCCCAGGAGCTATAACTTGCTGTGCAATACAGCACTGCACCGGCTCTGGTGAGTCGCCGCAAGGTCAGGGCCAGCAGGGGCGTCCCAGCTGCGTGCGTGTGAAGATGCTGACACCTACCATGTTTGCAGGCTGCTGCAACTGTTCCTATTGGCACGTTACTGCTCAGCCAGCGTCTTCCAGGTGGGTGTATGCACACGCCTGGAGCCCAGCAGGCCTCAAGCCTGCCGAGTACGACAGTTGATGAAAGAACTGGTATCACCGCACTGTGTACTGAGGGCAGCAGCACTTGATGTCAGGCTTGCAGTGTGTAGAGCAGCAGGAAGAGTACTAGTGCAAGCAGTATGCCTACTGTAGACCTACTTTCCTGGGTGTGACCAGGGGCTGAGCGAGCTGCTATGTTACACAGGCGTACGTTTGTGGCAACCACCTACACAAGCCAAGGCCAATGCAATCCGTCAACAAGCACCCACTGCACACCAAGGTGAGGGGGCAAGGTACAGCTACCGCCACCATGTCAGTGGACTGTCAGTGCTCTTGCAGCGGGTGCCATCAGAAGCACAGGTTGTGTTTGAATATGAGAACAGTGCTTCGAGCTGTCTGCAGGCTTTTCAATACTTGGGTTTGCTTTGTTTGCATAGTCAAGCAGGTCCTCAACCGCTGGGACATGTTGGGTGTCCGCGCAGGCATGGTGACATGCCCAGCTTTGCACAGCAGAGACAATCAATCAATCAATTACACGTTTTTCTAGCAACAGTGAAAACCCAAAAACAGGGGAGCCGCGCCCAAACCACCTTCAGTGGTTCCTAACCGGTGGGCGCAGGCCCACAAGCTAGGGCCAGATACGGCCAAAACCTTGAACGCAAGAGCGCTCGCGTGACAGATCTCTCATACAATGATCATACCCAAACCCTAATCACTGATGGCCCTGAGCTGGACCACAGCGTCAGTGCACTCCCGCGTGGGATGAATCCTCCCACAAGGGCACTGCCAGCCCACACCAGCAATCATAAACGGCTCACTAGAAACCGGATACATCTGCTGTAGGCGCTGCTGTCTTATGAGTGACTGCTGCTGCCTGTAGTGGGAGGAGGAACGGGAGAACCGCAGGGGAGCCCCCACGGCCTCAGGGTGTGTAATCCTGTAGACCATAGACCGCCATGCGCCCCTCATAAGACAGTAATCACGCAGGTCATCCATCTGATGAGGAAGTCCCAGCCGCTGCAAGTTGCTGTGTACACAATCCTGCCACTGAACTGGAGGCCGGCCCCTAGGCCGCTTCGTCACTCCATGCAATGAAGAATACAAAGCAACTTGGGGGATCCTGCCCTCATCCATGCGCACAACATGCCCCAGCCACCTCAGGCGAGCCGCCGCAAGGTGTTCTGCAAGGCTAACTGTGCCACACTGCTTCCTGATAGTCACCAGACGGTGTCTATCAGAGAGCCGCACGTGTAACAGCTGCCGCAAGCAGCTAGAATGTACACACTCCAGGCGCTCCGTCTGTTGCTTCGTCAAAGCCCATGTCTCACTGGCAAACATGATAACAGGCAAAACATACGCATTGTAGCATCGCATCTTCACACTCACAGACATGTTCTTCATCCCCCAGAGTCTCTGCATCTGAGCAAACCTGCCCTTGGCTTGCTTATGCGGGCACATACTCTTCTGCATCACAAGTGGCAGTTGTATCAACAATGCCACCGAGATACTTGAAGCTAGACACGTAGTTTGCCACCCCTCCTGACAGCTGCACACCTTGCGGCGGAGGACCAGTAGAAGAGGGTGCCAGAGCTAGCAACAGCAGAGACAGCAACAATCATTCACCCTTCCTGCTGATGGTGTACCACTGTTGCCTGTGCTGTGCAGTGACTTGAGCTGCTGTGTAATGAGTTGCTGCTGCGTCCGGGCATTCTGGCTCTGTATCTATCTCAATTGGCGCCTCCGCTGCATGCACCTCCTGAAGCTGGGGGCGCATGCAGCGGAGGCGCCAATTGAGATAGATACAGAGCCAGAATGCCCGGACGCAGCAGCAACGGCAGCTACAGCAGCAGCAACAGCGGCAGCAGCAGCAGGGGCAGCAGCAAATGCTGCTGCTGGCCAGGCAGCAGATGCTGCTGCCGGGGGGCGCATGGGGCAGGCAGCAGCACCAGCTGCTGCACTAGCACCAGCAGCTCCAGCTGCTGGCGCTGGTGCACCAGCCGCCCCAGCTGCTGCGCCAGCAGCAGTGAGACCACGCCAGGATCGTGCGCTTGGCGGCAACAAGACAGGAGCAGGGTCTGCAGCAGCAGGTACAGCAGGCAAGCCGCGCAACGCTGCGCCGAGCGTCTCTAAGCCTGCTGCACAATCGAGGGACAGGAGCCGGCAAGGGGATGGTTCTGGTTCGGTGTGTTTGCGTTTGGACCAGTGTGCTAACCCTTTCAACATCTTGTACTGGAATCTGAATGTGCTCACTGCAGAGCAAGCAGTATCATTGGAGCGCCTTGCGCAGCGGGTGGATATGTTGTTGTGTGTTGAAGTGGGCAGAGAGGATCCCTTTGACATACCAGGGTTCACATGCTTCCCTGGGCTCCCTCGTGTGAATCGATCAGCTGTTGGGGCAGGACGTGGGCAGGGCATGGCAATCTGGGTTCGACAGCAGCATGCTAGGCATTGTGTGAGTGTGAAGCGTACAGATTACTACATGTGGTTACGTGTGGCTGCTCCGGGCTTCCGGGCAATGTATGTGTGTGTAGTATATCTTCCTCCTTCAACGTCGACAGTTGAGGGCAGAACACTAGTGGCTGGTTGCAGGCTTTTGCTGACCTGCAAGTAGGTGTGGTGCATTTTCAGGCTTTGGGCAGCGTTTGTGTTTTTGGTGATTTCAATGCTCGGACGGGCACTGCTGACGAGTCCGGTGCAGGCGCGCAGCAGCTGTTAGATGCGATGGGCCTACCTGCCGGTCCGGTGCAGGGCGCCACGGCCGCTTTGCCCCCACGGCGCAACTCTGACACAGCCACAGTTTGTGTGTTTGGCAAACTTTTGATTCATTTGTGTGCTAGTACGGGGCTCTCCATTTTGAATGGACGGGCTCCAGGCGACCAGCACGGTGCTGCAACCCACCTCTCCAACAGCGGTAATGGTAGTGTCATTGATTATGGCCTCGTGTCCCGCTGTCTTCTGCCTGCTGTGTCCAACTTTGCTGTTTTGTCACAGGGCACAGTGACATTCTCTGATTATCATGCTCTTGTGTGTGTCCTTGACTGGCCAATGGCACTGCAGCAGGGATCTGTAGACGCCGGCTTCACGCCTATCATTACACCGTGTGTGAAGTGGGACCCAGACAAACGTGCGAGGTACATTGGTGCTCTCTCTGCTACCCGCCATGATCAACTGCGTGCGAATATTATTGAGGCTATGCAGGGTGGACAGCTGTCAGTGACTGAGGCCTTTTCTCAGTGGAGTGCGTCTGTGTGTGAAGTTGCTGCAAATGTGTTTGGAGTGTCGACTGGTCGTACCGGTAGAATGAGTGACGGCCGCAAAGCCAATGCTTGGTTTGGCAAGTGCAAACCTGAGTGGCAAGTCCTGCGGCAGGCAGTGCTACGTGGCAACACCCACGCTGCTGCTGCAGCGCGGAGGTCATTCAATGCTGCAAAGCGGCGGGCTAAACGTGTGTGTGAGCGTAAGGCGCATGCCCGTTTACTGCATGATTTGCGGCACAATCCGCGCCGAATTTGGACTGCATATAAGGGCCGTGCTGCCCCAGGTACCGTCCAGGACCCTGCAGGGTTTGATGCGCACTGGCGTCGACTGTATGGCTCCAGTGGCCAACATAGCCTGCCTGAGTGTGCTACGTCTGTGTCTGAGCTAACGGCGTCGCTTGAAAGTCAGGCTGCCCCTGTGACTGACGGATTTGCAGCAGCTTTGAACTCCAGCATCAGTGTTGAAGAAGTGGAGTGTGCACTATTGCGCATGAAGAATGGCCGTATGGCGGCCCCAATGGCATGCGTGGTGAACTGCTAAAAGGTGCATACAGTGAGGTGGAGCTACCAGATGGCACTTTTAAGCATCTTTTTACATTGTCGAGTGAGTTGCGTGACATCCTAGACCATGCTTTCTCCACTGGGGATGTGCCTGCTGTGTGGAGTTCTGCCTACCTGTGTTCTGTGTTCAAGCGTGGTGATGTCAGTGTCAATGATATTTATCGTGGTATTGCCGTTGGTTCAACCATGGGCAAGCTCTACAGCTTGATTTTGGAGAAGCGTCTGTCGGCTTTTTGTGAGCAGCACGGTTTCAGGGCTTCTGGTCAGGCAGGATTTCGGCCTGACCGCCGCACCAGTGACCACGTGTTCGTCCTCAAGCATCTGATCGATAAGAGCAGGTTGGATAAGCAGCATCTGTTTGCGTGCTTTGTGGACTTCAGGAAGGCTTATGACCTTGTGCGTCGCGACCTGCTGATGCAGTGTCTAAGCGACATTAGTGTGCGTGATAACATGCTCCGTGCGATTGTTTTGATGTACTGGCATGCCCCTATGATCACCAAATTTTGGACGCACTGCAGGCCAGCCTTTTGACAGCACCAGGGGCGTGAAGCAGGGCGACCCCCTGTCTCCGCTGCTCTTTGGCATTTTCTTTGATCGCATAGAGCAGTGGCTGGAGGAGCGCGCGCGTGAATGCGGTGTGCAGCTGGGTGGGCGCTTGCTGAGACTGCTGCTGTATCCGGATGACCTGGCCTTGCTAGCCAGCAGCCAGGAGGAGCTGCAACAGCTGCTGGATGCTGTGAGTACCTTCTGCGTGCATTATGATATGCAGGTGAATGTGGGAAAAACAGAGGTGGTAGTATTTGGCCACCAGCGCTACCGGGGTCCTGCGCAGTGGACCTTTGTTGGCAAGGATGGTGTGCGTGTGCCTGTGCCCAGAAGCAGCGAGTTCAGGTATTTGGGATGTGTATTCCATGAGACTAAGGGTGTTACAGCATGTGTTTCGTCCCTGGCAGCTGCTGGCTCACGGGCAATGTGGGGCATGCGCTCCCGCTGCGCTGACCACCACATCACGGGGCTTGGCTTGCAGGTGCACCTGTTCAACTCACTGGTCTCGCCAATCTTGGGCTACTGCTCAGAAGTGTGGGCCCCTGCACTGCTTCATAGCTGCGGAAGTGGGCCGCAGGGCGTTGCCAAGGCGCTTAGCAATGACATGCAAGTGGTGCAGTTCATGTTTTTGCGTATGTTGGCTGGGCGTGTTCGCAAGTCTACTTGCAGGCAGCTGCTGTTGCGTGAATTTGGCTGCAGACCCCTGATCAGTGGTTGGTTCACAGCTTGCTGGGACCTGTGGGACCGGGTGGTCTCACGGCCGCCTAGTGACTGGTTGTTTTTAGCAATGCAGGAGAACAGAGACCTCAGTATGCGCACCTACACAAGCATCGCTGATCAGGGTAGGCAAAAGTCCTTGTGGTTCTGGCAGTTTAGGTCCCTTGTGCGCACGTTGCATACCCGTACGGGCACGTTGGGCGACATACCTGATGCACTGGTCGGTCTGCACTGCCTTGAGGAGTCTGATATGCGCTGTGTGCATGAGGCTTTTCAGTCTTGATTGTATCAGCAATGGCATGATTTACCCACCGATCCCAGAGTTGCTGGTTCTGATACTTTCATGCATTCTACGTACGAGAGCTGGTTTGCATGCACATCATTTGATGAGCTGGACATGACAAAGCCGTCTAGCTGGTGTCCAGACTATGTGCACAACACTGCTGGCCTCAACAAAGTACACCTGTCGTCACTGATGCGTTTTCGTCTGGGTGCACATGACTTGCGCGTGGCTACTGGTCGGTGGGAGAGGGCTGGCAACTCCTTGCTACCTAGACATCAGCGGCTTTGCACCCGATGCGCTGCTGACCAGGTTGAGGATGAGTTCCACGTGGTTTTTGAGTGTGATGCTTACGAGCTAGTCCGGGAGCGTTTTTGGTGTCTGTTTGATGAGTTCGGTGGTTGGCAGAACCCAAGTGCCTTAGCAAACCCGCGCGGGCGATGTCTGGCAGACTTAATGCGGCAAAGACAGAGTAAGGTTGCTGCTTTCATACACAGTTGCTTACTGGTACGTAGCGATCCAGAGTTGGCACATTTGATGCTTCCCAGTGATGGCATTACTAGTAGTGCTTCTGAAGTTACTGATTCTCTGAGTTCTGAGCTCTCTGAGCTTGTTGAGGTTTCGGTTTCTTCCGGTTGATGGTCTTCTTTTGAGTTTTGTGGACCCCATGAGCCTTGTTTGGCTCCTTTGCGGGTGGGCCAGTGGCCCTACTTTGGTAATTCGGTAATTCGGTAATTCACCCAACTACATCCGCAGGTGCGCAACAGCTCCTTAACAGCCTGCAGCAGCTGCAGCAGCAGCCGGCGGTGACTGCCAAGTCTGAGCCCTGCACTGACCACCACAACGCACCCTTGCAGCCAGGTGACTAGGTGATGATCCTCAGCCCCATCTGCCCTTTGCAACTGGCACCATCATGCTGGTGAAGGACTGTGATGACTGCACAGGCGCGTCGGTGAGTACAGGAAGGTGATGGTGCCTAGTTTGTGCATTGGCTTGATCTGCTGTCAATGCAGTGTTTGGCAAGGTAGCATTAAATGCCGTGCCTGAATGCATTGGGAAGATAAATCTGTCACACCTGCAGGCTTCGACTATGTTTGTATGTTGGCACAATACGCCAATAGCCGGGCAGTGTATCAGAGGTGGCTGCTGAAGCTTGCACATGCAGTTGTTCTGTGTTGAAATGCACAGCCACGTGTTGTTCCTTACGCCAATGGCTCTACATGCTCTTCCATCACACGCAATCTCTTGTGGTATTCATACAGTTACATCAACTACAACTTGTCCGTGCCCGCTGCCGCGCTGCTGTCCGCTCATTACATCCACAGCTTGGGTCTGGGTTTGTGGCTGTGGGGAACGTGCTTGTGGGCACCAGCAAGGCGCAGTTGGACGAAGCAGTTAAGACGGTGTTCTGGCGCAGCAACAGGGATGCAGGCCTCAAGCTGGGTCAAGCCAAGTGCAACTTCAGAACAATGCAGAAGGCGGTGGAGGTCCAGGGAGTGGTGGTGCCAATGCCCCAGGACAGGGTAGCAAAGATTGTTGAAGAATCTTGCGCTTCCAAGCGCAAGTGATGTGCTGCATGATTGTGAGATGAACAGCAACCCAAGTTCATGGGTTATGTTGATGGGATGCAGGTGTTGCGTACGGTTCATGGCAGCAGCATGTTGTTGTGAGAAGTGGTTTTACTTAAGCACGCTTGCCATATGGCATGCATGGTGGTTATCATCCGGTAGTGTGCTGAAAGATGCTGGTGTTGTGCACAGCAGTGAGCAACAGCAGCGTGAAGCCACCAGTGAGCTACAACAGCAGCCAGCAGGCCAGTGTTACGTGGAGCTCGAATTGGTCATGAGCCACGGTAACAAAACATCATTGTGAATGTGTGAGTGGGCACCGCTCTACCATGGCAAGCTTGCCTGAGTTGTACCTGAGAGTACCATCGTGATATGTCAGGATATCATATATCCCTGATAATATGCCGTGCAGGACATCCGCAGATACAGCTGGGTACACGCTGATTACCATTCTATGATAACTCGTCATCGTGGCGGTAATCCTGCAAGGCAGATAACGTCGGATACCACTTACCTTGCAGATAGCCTGTGAGATAACTGCACTTTATTTAATCGGCAATGGTAATCTCCTGTCAATCGCTGGTCATCTTAGTGGAGCAGGGTAGATAGGGGTAGATAACCGCCTAAAGCTGTATAGCCGGTTATCCAGATATCCACTGCAGATTTAGCAGATAATGGTACCCTCTCGTTGGTAGGGATGACGCCAGCATGGTGGCGCATGCGGCGGCTGTGCGCATGTCTGGAATATTCCGCAGCTTCCATCAGAGCATGCAGGCTGATGACTTTGTTGCTGTCTGCGGGTCTCTGTCTGAAGTTCAGGCTGTGGCTGCAACTGTTTACAATTACAGTTGCCAGTGGCGCTTCAAGCTCCACAGCTTGAAGTCTGCCGTCATGCATGTGCTGCCAGCAAGACAGACCAGCCAGCTGGTCGACTCCGGCATTGTTTGGAACAATGTCCCTGTGCCTGTTGTATCGGAGTACTGCTATCTTGGCCTGTGGTTCAACAATACCTGTACATGGACCACACATTTTGAGAAGATGCTGGCTAAGGTGCAACGTGTGAAGGGTGCGCTCATGCCAATTTGGAAGAGCCGCAGCATCAGTGTGGAGGTTAAACGCATACTGTTGCTGACGTGTGTCCGTCCCATTGTCGAATATGGCAGTGAGGTTTGGTTTCCGTCCACAGCTAGGCAACTGCAGCTGATTGACAAAGTGCAGACAGACATCATCAAATGCGCAATGCGCTGTGGCAAGGAGCGCCCATGCTCTTCAGCTCTCTTGGCAGAATGGGGTGTGAAACCGTTGCACATGTGGCTTCATCAGAGGGCTTTGGAGTACTACTACAGGATTCAGCGTATGCAGGGCGTTCGGCTGCCAAATCAAGTGTTTACAGCTGAATGGAGGCGTCCTAGTGGTGCTGTGGCGGTGACACCGTGGCACAAGTATGTGCAGAGCCTGCTGTGCAAGTATGGTGTGAATGTTGTGACCGCGGAAGGCAGAGCCAGTGCGTGCAAGAGCCATGTCAACAAGCAGGTCAAGACACTACATGCTGAAAGGATTGCATGTGAAACGTTGGAACACTCCACTCTGAGTCGGTATGTGGCTCATGTGCATCCCTCTCATGTTGATGCTATGGGTTTCAGGAGGCCTAGGCCATACTTACGTTCAGTGGCAATTCCACGTGGTATTGAATTGCTGTTGCGTGTTCGTATGGGTTGTCTGTGTGTACATGAGCGTACTAGTCAGTTTGGCGGTCGCAGAGCTAACTCCACTTCAGGATGTCCTTGTTGTGGTGCAGAAGTTGAGTCTTTGTCACACTTCATGTTTGATTGCCCTGCTACTTCTGCTCAGAGGGATGATATGTTTGCTGAGATCAGATCCCTGCCTGGTTGCGCTGAAAAGTTGCGCAGCGTTTTGTCCATGGCTGATTCGTCAATCAAGGTGTTGCGTTTTGTATCTGATGATATTTGGGGCAGTTCTGGAAGATGTCTGATGGTGTCACCGTGTATTGCTGCTTTTCTTGTCAAGTCTTGGGATGTGCGCAATGCATGCAAACATTCTGGAGCAGTGCTCCCTCCTCTTTCCGCCCCGGTGGGGCGCGGGGCCGATGGCGCTGATGCTATGGCTTGAATGGGTAATATGATGATGATGATGATGATGATCAGAGCATGCACAGAGTGATCCGACCAGGCGTCCTTTTCAAAGGAAATGCGTCTACTGTGCGTCCAGTGTTTTGTGCCACAAACCCCGGCGGGTGTGCGCAGCCGAGCTTGCATGCGGGCGGGTTGTGGACCGTGAGCACTCCTTTGCAGTGCATGCAGTGTGCTCGTTGCTGTGGCTGTTGTAGCGCCTTTGTCAACATTTGTATGTTATGGGATGCCACTTGCTTTCAACCCTGCTGGCTCAGTGTCAATGCATGAATGCCATTATGGCGCTTTGTGTGTTGCGCGCCTGTTAACACAACGTTGTGCTGCTGGCATAGTATGCTGACAGTCGGTGTGGTGTCATGTTGCGCGCCAGGCTGCCAGGCGAAGCTGTGTTGTCACTGTGTTGTAGGGGCAGAGGGTGTGAAGAAGAAGAAGCACTCTAGCATGAAAAGAGGGTGTGACCTGCATAATGTGGTGTGCTAGTAACACTTGCAACTCTTCACAATGGTAATTCAAGTCCAAACACGTTGACTTTGCAGCAAGTGCCCAGGACTATAGTGAAAAGTTGAGGTTTTCTCTCAGATGATGTGCAACACCATGAGCCTTGTTGGCTCTTCAATGGGTGGGCCTGTGGCCCTGCTTTGGTATTTTGTACTTGGCAATGCCTGTTCAGAGGATAAAACATGTGTACACCGTATGCACACAAACCACTGTTACGAGTAGCATAGAACATTGGGCTGTCAACAATCTGCTGACAGCTGGACCCTGGAAGCCCATCATGCTGCATGTATGCCTGCACCATGCATGCACAGTCCCCACGGCAGATCAGACTGTACAAGATCGGTCCCACATGCAACCGCACTACCCTCTCAAGTCAAGAAAGCAACAATTGCTGTGTACGCTGCCCCACCATATGCTTTGTACGGTCGCCAGCATCCTAGAGCATGTGAGAGGACACGGCACTAGCATGCAATACACTGGCAGCCCACCCAACCCCCCGCATGAGAGCGAAAGAGCCTGTGCATGCGGTGTGCCCCCACAAGCACAGCGCTGTGCCGCTGCAGTTGTGCTGCAGGGCGCGGGCGCCCTCAGCGCCGCCGCACCTCAGTCAGCCAGTTCCAGTCGACATACAGGAGGCTGGCGAGCAGGCTCACCCAGCCAGACAGGTACGAGCCCGCGCCCACCACAACCCGCCACACGTCCGTGTAATCCAGGGACCCCACCACAGACACGAAGTAGCCAGCAGCAGCCAGCACACTCCAGTACAGCAGCCTCCACACGGGGTCCCCGCCATTCACATCCAGCACACTGCCAGCGCCCCCTGCTGTGCCAGCGTGCACCAGCCAGCCAGCCTGCACTACTGCGGCTGCAAAGAACCCTACGTTCAGCAAGTCAAACCGGCGGGGTGATACGTGCGGCGGTGCAGGCAGCTGCCCCGACTTCACCTCACGCGCCTCATCTGCCATCACCAGCACCAGCTTCACTGCCGTCTCCGGGCTGACCTTGCGCGTGGAGCCCGCAAACTCTGCCAGCGCCCAGCACTGCAGCGCAGCCAGCAGCAGCCCCACCCCCAGCACCTTGCGCATGTACTGCAGCCCCGGCTCCGCGGCACCGCCCACCACTGCCGCCCAGGGCACTGCACTGACAGCAGCGCTGCTGGTCAGCGCTGTGAAGCCGGCGCCTGCTGCCAGCAGGCTCAGCAGCAGCATCAAGCTGCCTGCAAGCGTGGTGGCGTCGCGCAGCAGGTACACCCACAGCGCACGCACCGCGCCGCCAGGCCCGAGGTAGCCAAGCGCTGAAGCAAACCGCACGCCCTGCCCGCGCCACTGCTGCAGGAACGATGCGCCACACGCTGCTGCGGTTGCAGCGGCGGCCGCGGCCAGCACCAACAGCAACAGCGGCGATGCGCACCCAAATGACAGCGGCTGCAGCAACACGGTGACGGCTGCTGCTGCTGCCAGTCCCAGGTTGATGCGCTGGTAGCGCCACGTGCCCAGCTCACCAGCTGCAGCTCCACCCTGCAGGTGCGTGCGGTGGCGGATGCGGTACGGCACAGGCGGGCACGCTGGGCCACATGCGTCTTGGGAGGGCCCCGCTGCACTAGGTGCTCCAGGGTCACTGCCATGCAGGTGCTTGCAATGCCGTGGTGTGTCTGCGCTGCCTAGGCAATGCAGCAGCAACACCCGCAGCCCGCATCTCCTGCGCTTGTGGTGTGTGCAATGCTTGCAAGCTGTGCCGTGCTGTGCATGCGCTGTACCGACCCGACCTGCCGCACTCACCGCCACGAATGCTGCCAGCGAGCCTGCACGCAGCAGGCTCGCGCCACCACACCCCACCAGCGCTGCTGCCTGCTGCAGCGGTAGGCTGCCTAAATGTAAGCAGGTGGCGGCGATTGGCGCTGCAAACGTAGCAACCAATAGCCCGGCAGCAGCCAAGCCACCACCCAACGCCAAGTACAAGGTTGTAACAAAAGCGTGGCTGCCGTCACTGCGCTGCTCTGTTTGCGAGCTGCTGCCGGCATGTTCCACTGCAGCAGCTGCTGTCAGTTGCTCTCTACCCTGCACTACTGCTGGCTGCGACTGTGACGCTGCTGCTGCTCCTGCTGCTGCTGCTGCTGCCGCTGCCAGTTGCTGCTGGGCATCAGTGGGCTGCTCCGGCTGCTCTTGACCTCCAGACACTGCAAACAGCTGTTTCCTTGGCTTCACAAACGTGTATGGCCGAAGTTCGCCATGCCGTACAAGAGGCTGATGTGACTTGGGTATACTGCTGCTGCAGTTTTTGCTAAGCCGGAGAGCCCGCATTGACGATCCAAATGACACGTTCAGGTAAATAATAGACACCCGTTGCTACCAAGTCAGCATTGCTAGCTCGTACACTGCTCCCTGTTGCAGCAACAAGCTAAGCTCTACTAGAGGTGAGAGTATTTGGTCCGGCTGCGCTCCAAATTAAGACAGTGCAAGATCAAGGGAGGGGTGACCTGAACCATCGTCTTCACGCTTACAGCAACAGGTCACAGCGACAGGTTTCAGGTTTGACAGATTTCAATCGTCGTGCCAGGATCTGTGTAGGTCACATGTGGCGTGTGCGTGCATGCTTCATTGTTGTGTCTCAAAGTGAGCTGTGCAATACACCTGCTAGGACTCACTAGTTGTGTCAGACATCTTCACAAGAAGCTCTCAAAGAGATGCTCGTTGTTTTATCAGCAGCTGTTCCGCACACCTGTCATCACACTTCCCAATATGTCCTGTTGAGCTGCACGGCTCTGCTACTCTCCTGCCCGACACAGTCGACGTTAGCGATACAACAACCTGCGGACGCAGGTGCAGCAGGCCGGGTGCACGTTTCATTGGCCTTTTATTAACTTGAGCAGACTCCGACGCACCCAGGGGCCGTTGGTGTACAGGACTTGCCAGCAGCTGCAGCTGCCTTGCTACAGCACAGCATGGCTCAAAAACCAGCAAGCGTCAAGGTGCTGCACAGGGCCATAGACGGACAGAGCAGTGATGAAGACTCCCCAAATGGCACTGGGAGTCCGCAGCAACAGATTGAGAGGTTCAAAGCTGAAAATAATTCATTGAAGCAGCGGCTGGAACAGGTGAGGCACAGCAACCTACAGGTACCAATGCAATCATTGCGCTGTCATTGCCATCATCAGCTGCTGCATTTTTGGCTTGCAGCGGCTGCTGTGCGTGTAGGCTGCAAACTACAAGGTCGACAGCTTCGTGACTTTAATCTCACACCCCTACAGCAACTGCCAGTTCAATCCAGGCTATGCCCGCAACATCAGGCTCTGCAACACCGTGCAAGCAGTGATGCTGCCAGCTCATGCGTGCCAACCTGGCAGCATTTGAACACGTACAGGTCATGCTCCTCATCACCTCTCTCGATGCGCATGTGTAGCATGACCTGCCTTCCCCACACCTGACGGCAGTGCATGCGCTCACCCGCATGCTGTACATTCTTGGCCGGTTGCACCAGGCCAAGGCTACATCCGCCTCAGAGCGCAAGCGCTTGGCGGATGACCTCAGGATAGAGCGGGCAGGCCGGCAGCGAGCTGAAGAGCTGCTGGTGAAGCAGGTGGGCAGCAGGCAGAGGACTTGCAGGAACACGCATACCCTGGCTGTCACAGCAGCATGCACAGGCCTTAACGCGTCTACCAAACAGGGGCACACAGAGCAACTGGTTCGGCAGCAGGCAACATGCATAGCAATACATCTGCAAGCCTTTGCACTTCCAGCTTTGCAGGACAATTGCAGAGGATGTGTCCACGCTGTTGTGTGTAGTGTGCCTGTGAGTGTCTGCTGGTCTTTAGTGCCATGTTCTGCTCACCCCTCAACTTCCTGCTGTGTATGTGCAGGCGAAGGAACTTGAGTCCGTGACAGCAGCCAAGGGCCGGCTTGAGGATGCCTTCAGCAGGAGCATGGCAGAGCTGCGGTGAGCAAGCCTCAGCCACAGAAGTCCGGCAAGCCACTTCAGCGAAGGACGCGCTGCGTTGCATGCATGCTGCAGGCATGCTGCACCGCCACTCTGTTGTGAGGCGTTGCAGCAGAACAAAGCTGCTGCAAATGTGTATGTCAGGCAGCAGCTGCCGCCAGCATGCGGGCCGCACCTGTGAGCCAGCTCGCCCGTGCTCGTCTCCGCGCAACATATCCGCGCCTGTGCTGCTGCTGCCGTGGCGCATCATTATGCACGCGCAGGTACACGCGCTTGGAATACCAGCAATCAGAACAGACGATTCAGCAGCTGCTGCGGGAGTTGATGCTGTTGCGGGAGATTGTCAACCGCGTGTCTGCGCTCAGCAGCACCGCTGCCAGCAATGGCGGCAGCCAGGCCGACACCGATGCAAGCTCTGGCGGCGGCGCACCCGCAGCTGCCGCTGGCCTGTCCAACAAGCGCATCAGCCGCAGCAAGCTGCTGGGTGAGCTGCAGCAGCTGCGCCAGGCCAAGGCTGCCGCTGAGTCGCGGCAGGTGAGCCTGCTGCAGCGGCTGGGCACGCTGGAGGCTGAGAAGGAGCGCGCCGAGGAGAGCCAGGAGATGATCAGCAGGGAGACGGCCAAGCTGCTGGACGACAAGCACAAGCTGCTCAACGACCTGGGTGCGCGGGCTGGGCAGACGCACGGTTAGAGTGTTGTGGCTGCCAGCTGCTTGGCTGGCGAGCGACGATGCACTGCATGGTGCTGGTGCATGGTGGCGGCGGAGTGTGCTGCTGCTTCACTGCAGCCATGGCTACATCAGTGATTGACGTGTCCCGCACCGGTCGTCTGACATAGTCACTGGAGCATGTGATCATGTGCTGTGATTGTGGGATGCAGTGCATACGCAACAGGCTGCACAGTTTTGTGGCTGGCCCCTTGCATTACAACACACCCGGCACAGGGCAGGTGTGCAGATGCATGCGGGACGATTTTGAGTGCAGCGGTGGACGTGGCAGGTTGTTGCAGCCCGTGAAGCACCCAGCCACCACATCATTGATGTGTTTTGTGTGCTGCTGCTGCTGCTGCTGCTGCTGCCGCCCTGCAGGCTCCAAGGACGACGCTGTGCGCGGGCTTGAGGCTGGGCTGGACCACCTGCAGCACCAGCTGGAGCTTGCACTGACAGACAGGCAGCTGCTGCTTGAGGAGCTGACAAAGGTGGCAGACAAGGGCGAGATGGAGATGCTGCAGCAGGCACTGCAGGAGGAGGGCGGTGTCAGCGGGCGATGCAGCAGCGCTGGGCTCAGCGGCTGTGCGCAGGGCGAGGTGCAGCAGCAGCAGGTGGATGAGCACCAGCTGCTGATGCAGGAGCTGGAGGCGCTGCAGATGCAGATGCAGGCTGAGGGCCTCGGCGACAGCAGCTGCAGCAATCAACCCGTCATGGCGTAAGCACGCTCACTCAGGCGACGGGCTTCAATGTTTATGGCTTGGGGTGGTACTGTCGACACTTGCCCGGCATCAGCAGCAACTGGCAGCAGAGTACACAGCACGGCATGGGCTGCAGGCATGCCGTCGATGCCAGCTGCTCTCGTTGAGTGTGCTGGGTGGGCGCGGGGTGTGGCTGCTGCTCGCCAAGTGTCCGGTGCTGCCGGGGCTGCGGGCATGGGGCCAGGGGAGCGGGCTGTGCAGTGCTGATGGCAGGGTTGGGCTGTCGCAGCAGGATCACACTGTGGTGGGGTTTTGGATGCATGTACTCACATGCTTATGGGTGGTAGCAGTGCACAACCCTAACATCTGTACTGCGTTCTTGTCAGTGCTCATGTACCACTTTGATGTGATTTGACATAGTAGTGAAAGATGGTGCCGATATACACACCTACTTGTCCCTGGGACCTGGGTCCTACACAGCCTGCATACAAGGGCAGATGCAGTAAAAGTGTGTGGTTGCAGCCGAGATATAAGATTGTGGGGACAGTGGTGCATTTAGTAACCCTGTTCAGCTGTGGCAAAGACAGGTGAATGGTGTGCTGCCTATCTGCACCGTGCAGTCTTGGCGGCCACTGGGCCGGTTGTTGTGCTGCATGCTGCTGTGCACCGCATGCTCAACGTAGCGCACTACACAGCAGCGGTGCAGGGAGTGTTGCGGTTTACTATTGTGAGTCCAACGGCATATACAACTTTTGGATAGTCATGTATGAGTAGCAGCGACGGACGTATGCGGGCATGCCTGGTGCAGCACACATATGAGCGCAGTCGTCTGTTTGTGCCGTTGCAGCGATTTTCCCTCCAACCCAAGCCTGGCTTGCAACAGAGGGTCCAGCACAGTTCCCTGTTCAAGGTTTGTTTGGCGACTGCACAGAGGTAGTCCGTGTGCAATTGTGAAGACTCCATTTGTGCAAACGGCTGTTAAACGCACATTTGGTCAAGACAAGCTGCGGCTGCTGCGTTACAGCAGTGGTGATGAGTGAGTGTCTGCGCGACTGAGTCTCGCACATATGCAGGCCGTGCTTGGAAGCTGGTGTTTGCTACAAGGACGGTGACACGGGTGAGGGATGCATCCCCTGAGTGCTGCTAGCACCATGTTATGTCTGTAAAAGGCTGCAGCACTCTTACCCAGCAGGAAAGCCAAGCAGAGTGATGTCTGTGTACAGTTCTGGCTCTTCAGCAGTTGCCTGTGCTTAGATGCATTTGATCGGGTTCAAGCATGATCGATGTGGTGTCAAAGACGCATGGCGCTATGTTTGGATAGCAGTTGAATCTTGCTGCCATCGCGGCAAATTGCTCATATCGTGCAAGTTGCATGGCATGCGTGCATGCTGGGTACCTTCCGTTGGCAGTCCTTTGTGCCATCTGTGCATGCTTGGCCAAAGCTGAGTGGTGTTGCGCTGGTCACCCTGTCTGTGACGGGCCTTGCAGGCCCTGCGCCACGTGCACAGTCACGCAGCAGTTATGCAAACAAGAGGTCGCCAGGCTTCGGGGCACTCCTTTGCATGCAGTGTTGTGTTCTTCCACAAACAGCCTGTCGTATGCATGCACACGCAGGCTGTTCACTGCTTCCAGGCTGTGGCCGTGCAGAGTCCAAGGTGAAGGCACACGTCATGATCAACCCATCATCATCATCATTACCCATTCAAGCCATAGCATCAGCGCCATCGGCCCCGCGCCCCACCGGGGCGGAAAGAGGAGGGAGCACTGGTCCAGAATGTTGCATGATCAATCCATGTGACGTGGTGGCACTCAAACAAAGCATGTGCCCTCATCATCTTGCAGCGGCAGTGCCGGTGCACAGTGCAGCACCAGCACCAGCACCACCAGGCCTTTACAGACTGCAACATTGTACAGGATGCCATAATGTTGCGGGGCTGCCATCTACAGCAGGAGGTAACACAGTTTTGCTTGCAAGTTTCCCTTGATCAACTTGAAGGGGTACTACTGTGCAGCCTAGACTTACCACTGCATGCTTGCCGCATTCCAGACATTGCAAGAAGCCGCCACTGACTGATCGCTATGAAGATCAACGGCGTGCACTCAACAGCCCTGGGCATCGCCCATTAGCAGTCCCGATACTGGGGCGCATCATGCAACTTAAGTTGCATACGCCATCATGCAACTTGCATACGCCAGCACATTGCCGCTGGCTTCAAGCTACGTCAGCTCACAAGCTGGCCGGGTTGCAAACCGTGTGGCACATGATGTGCCAGTGGGGCTGGTAGAGTCAGCCCACCACCACTACTGCCCGCTGGCGGCCGCCGCGCCACATGCTTGGACATACAAGACAGCTTGATGAAATGAATGGCAGGTGTCAACAACGCCGAGGGTGACCTATTGGCACAGTGCAGCTGGTGCCAGGGTGCCTGGCACTGAGCCGGCAGCACTGCGGTGGGATCCAATACTTGGGTGCAGCCTCTTCTTTGCTGAAAATGAGCTGCAGCTGTCAATAAACGGAACTGCATTGTACTGTGACAAATCATTTCAATGCGGTTTAGTTTGTTGAGATCCAGCACAGTAATCGTTGCCAACATCTGCGGCATGCCATGCTTGGTATGCACTGCTAGCAATGCGGTGCAGCTGCTGCCCTGATGAAATCTCAAGTACCAACGACCAAACACGAAATTAGAGCCACAGGCCCACCCACTAAGGAGCCAAACAAGGCTCATGGGGTCCCACAACATCCATGATAGATAAACATCCAACCAACTGATTGGAAGCCTTAACAAGTTTTGAGGATTCTGTCTCTGTGGCACTTGTGTCACTTGAGAAGCACAACCAGAGCTGCTGTTCTGCTGGACAGCCTACTGAGTACTATCTGAAACTTCAGACAACACAATGTACAGTGTGCAGCAACAGGGTGCCCATTCTGGCCTGTGCAAATCAGCACAATTCTGCGCATTGACACCATGCTGCTCCAGACGCCTAAGCAAAGGAGCCTAATGTCTATATAGTCCTTGTGCTGCTGAGTCTGAATCCCAAAACACTGCACTGCAGCGATGCCACAGCCCACCATGCACTCAACCACAAAACCATCCTGTGCAGAGCATGTACGCCGGGCGCTGCAGTGCTGCCCCGATCACTCAAAAGGGCAGCGGCCGCCCGATGAAGGCCAGGTCCTCACTCCCCAGGCTGGCAGCAGCAGCGTCGGGGTGCCCCACGCGCCTCTCAGCTCCTGCCGCGCCCCATGGACAGCGTGCCGTTCCTGTCCAGCGGCGTGTGCCAGTGCCTCAGCTCCACCCTGCTCTGGTGCACCTGGGCGCCAGGGAAGAACACGTTGAACGCATTCGGGTTGAGCAGCGCTGCGCTGATGCTGAATGCTGAGTTGCTCATCACCAGCACATCAGCTGTGGCCATCTGCTGCCAGCTCCAGACCATGTCCTGGCTGACCTGCAGCACCGCGTGCGGGATGGCCTGCTGCAGCTGCTGCAGCTCAGCCCGGCCCGCCTCGCTGCTGGGCGCCTCGCAGTACACCTCGACCGAGTAGTCGCAGCGGGCCTCGTCAAGCACCTGCAGGGCCGCCAACGGCAGCAGCAGGTTCAGGCAATGATCCAGCACACACTTTGGATGGCGCCAGGGCAATTGCGCATGATCGTCTGCAGTCACGCAGCTCAACCAGACCCGGCACACACCTTGCGTCCCTGCATGCTTGCTCTACCAGGCCGAGCATGGTGCTGCCTGCGCTGCCATGCTCAACACTGGAGCAGGAGCACCTGCATTGCTGCATGCACAGGCTTCACGGGGCGTGACAAAGATTGGCACAAGGTGCTTTCAACACACGCTGCAGCTGCCCACCTGTGTGATCTGCTGTGCCAGGTTGATGTAGTAGGTGGGCGGGAACATGCGGTGGGACCAGCGCGAGTTGGTGGCAATGTCGCCGCGCCTGAAGTGGATGGCCAGCCTCAGCGCATTCAGCAGCCACGGCTTGCCCGGTGCCATGCCGTCACCAGCGCTGGGCTGCTGGCACACCAGGCGCGCCTGCAGGCACCCCACCAGCAAGCTGTACGGAGTGAACACATCTGCTGGCACACCGGCTGCGTACGCGGGCTTGGCACATCAGTGAAGCTGCGCAGCAGAGGCATGAGATGCAGCCACATGCCAGCATCTGTACAGCTTTGAGCAGGTGCTTGTTGCCCTTCATCTTTGCTGCTGCCTGCACCTTGTGTGGTTGCCCGTGCAACAAACATCCCGGCTTCAACCAAGCCAGACGCTGCCTGTCAGCTGATCAGGCACTGCAGCATCCCGTCTCATCTAAGTCCCATTTCAGCCGTCCAGCTGTTAGCTGTTTGAGAGCCAGCTGCTGGCAGCCGCCCACTTGCTGCTGTTGCATTGTGGGGCACATAGTTGCTTCGCCGCCAGCACTGCCTCCCCAACTGGGGGCGGCCTCAATCCGCAAGCCCACGTGACCTGAGGCTGGCACTCCTCCAGGCTTGCACTGATGCAAACATGGCTGGGCCGCTGCTGCTGCTGCTGCTGCTGCTGCTGCTGCTGCTGCTGCTGCTGCTGCTGCTGCTGCTGCTGCTGCTGCTGCTGCTGCTGCTGCGCACACTGCGCTAGCTGACACGCCAACCACCCAGATAGCTTTGCAACTGTCTGCATGGCTCCACCGCTGCCGCCTCACCTCGGGGTTGCTGGGCCTGAAGGCGGGCACGGACGCAAACACGCCGGGGAAGGCGTGCGCCACGCTGGTGGCGAACTCAGTGATGAACAGCGTGGGGCGCCTGGCGCGCTGCGCCTCGCCGGCCAGCGCCACAAACTTCCACCAGTTGAACTCGGACACGTAGCGCTGCTCCCAGCCGTGCACCTGCGGCGACACGTCACAGCAAGGCGCAGCTCGCAGGGTGCCCTGGTGCCATGTGCAGTGGCAGCATGTTGGAAGAGGCTACCTGCGCTGCAGCACTTGTATGATATCCAAGTGCTGCTGCTGCTGCTGCTGCTGCTGTTGCTGCCCACAGCTTGAGAGTCGATGAGCCTGCAGGTGTGCAGTTACACCAGATGTCACTGCCTGCTGCGCGCCTTCCTCCATAACTGTGGGTGCAGCAGCTTGCTGGCTTTTTCAGGGCTGTGCAGTGGCCAGCAGCCATGCGCTGCGGTGCTGCTGCTGCCGCGCTGCTGCTGCTGCTGCTGCTGCTGCTGCTGCTGCTGCTGCTGCTGCCCTCAGCACAAGCCCATGGTCAAGTGCAGCCAGAGCTGCACCTGCTGTTCAGCCAGCGGTGCCTGTGTGTCACCTGCTCCTCTGTCACTGTGGAGGGCAGCGTGATCATGCGGCGGATCTTGCTGAGCAGGCGCAGGTCCGCCTCCCGGGTCAGGTTGCAGGCGGACTCGCGGTAGTGCACGAGGTCCCCGATGTGGCCCACACAGGTGATGGGCCTGTGCAGGTAGCCTATCCCCAGGCTGTTTGCGACTGCGTAGATCTCCAGCATGCGCATCGTCTGGGCGCCCACGCCGTCCTTGAGCTGGTGTGCATACGTGATGGCGATGTTGGCCTTGGACCAGGGGTCCTCAAAGACAGGCGCTGCTGGGGGCTTGGGCCAATGCGCTGTGCTGAGGTCAGCAGTGCTTGGAAAGGATGCTGCTGTGCAGTTGCACTGACACTGCTGGTCCTGCATCATGCAGCACAATCACATCCAGGGCAGAGGTTGCATTTGAAGCATGTGTGCTTGCTGCTGCTGCTGCTGCTGCTGCTGCTGCAGTTGCTGCTGCTGGCTGCTGCTGCTGCTGCTGCTGCTCTAGCTGCTGAAGGTTATGTTTCTGCTTGAGCTGCTGTTTCAGGGCTTCTGTGCTGAAGTGAACCTGCTGCATTTGTGTGCCATCATCGTACTTGATGCTGTTGCTGCTATGGGTGGTGCTGCTACTGGTGTTTGGCTGCTGCTGCTGCTGGCCGTGATAGTACAGGCATGGTAGCTTTGAAGCAGCATTTCACCACACTCTATTGCTTTAATACTCAAAAGCACTGACTCAACCCACCTGCTGCAAATGCCGAGCCATAGCCATGCGCAGCAGCAAGAGCAGCAGTGCCAGGCGCACGGCACTGTCCATTCTCCTATTCACCAACTGTTGCAGTGTGTTCTAACATAGCATGCTGGTACTGGCTCGATGAGTTTGCTGCCATGCAGCGAGTTTGTGCAGTACGCCCGCCCTTGTCGCAGGCAGGCAAGACAATCGCGGATGGCCTTCACCTATGGTGTGATTTTTGAGTGATAGGTTGAGCGTGAACAAAGTCTGCATGTATGCGCATGCGGCGGTTGCCTCGTTTGGCGCGTTTTTGAAGCACCAGTGACTTGCACCGTCGCTGTCAATTTTAGCGCAATGCATGTCCAAATAATTTATGTCTGTAAGAAAATGACTGAAAGGTTCGGGACGGCGTTTGTCACATCGTGCTTGAGCCTTGGGCCCTCATGCGGCCACGCTGCATTGCTCGAGCCTTGCTGCCTGTTCCAATGATCTGCTGAACAAGAGGCTAGAGCAATTGAACAAACCTATGATAAGGGTTGCAAGAAGACATGTATTGCACAACCTATATTTGATCACTGTGTGTGATTCAGCCTACTTTGCTGACATGGTTTGGGCATACCAGCGGACACGGTGCTTTCTGAGAGTCTGTCACGTGCTGTCTTGGCACGAGGTTCACTTGGCACGAAACTTGCAGGTGCAGCAGCGGCCCACACAATGCCCGCGCCGATGACTGGTGACCACCAACGGTACGCACATCCATGTCACAGCCTGTTCTTGTACCCTCGGCATACTGCAGCACGATATATGACAGAGTTACACACTGTTGCTGATACTCCCACCAGTGTTGGCAACAGGTTGCATGCTTGTTTGGCACAGCATGCTTGCACACGGCCAACTTCGGCACTCAGTGCGACATTTCAAATTGCTTGGCAGCAACATGCCACAAAACGGCAAACAAAGATCAAAGGTGGTTGACTGGCCATTCATTGTGGAAGCAGCAACTTAGGTAAAGCTTGCACCCATGCGGGCGAGGCGAGGTGTGCATGGACCCAGCGGTAGGGGAGTTGAGCAGTGCACCCTGCCGCATGCCAGTGTCGTGCCGCCAACCCTATTGCGTTGATGATACATGGTACGTGCAAACGACCACACGCAAGCTGTGACACCACGTGGCCACCAATTGAGCCGGCAAACTCAAGGAGCGCGTGAGCAGTGACACCATGCACCACTGCCCAGCATCATGCACACCACTGCTGCTGCAACGTCCTGGCAGCGGCCCACGTGACTCCACGACCACCCACCTCAGGGCTCCCTGCCCTGCTGCTGCATGCGGCTGGGTGCTTGCCGCTGCTGCTGCTGCTGCTGTGGTGGCAGCGGCCGCCCGACCATCTCCCAAGCTCTGCCAACGCTGACCTGCTGGTCGGCGCCTCGCTGGCACAAAGCCAAAGCTGTGCAGCGCGTAGAAGCTGCCAGCCGCAGCCAGCCCAGTCAGCAGCAGGCTACCAGTCAACGCCTTCACCTGCAGCAGCAGCAGCAGCAGCAGCAGCAGCAGCAGCAGCAGTGTGCTAAACCACAGTCGTTCAGGAGTGTTGCCACATGAGCCTATGTCACCACAAGCAGCTCACCTGGACAAAGGTGCATGGCAACCCTTGGGTGCGTCTGCATGATGTTGTATGCTGCAGGAGCATCTGACAGTTTGGCAACCAAAAGATCCCCTGCTTCTTCTGCTTGTAAGCACGGCACGGCTGGCTTCATCCACTGCAACACGTGCTGGATGAAAGGCGCGAGCCAGCACAACCCACTCTGAAACATTGCTTCTTGCCAGCAGCCGCTCACCGCATGCGGTAGGACCTTCCTCCTGATGCTGGCGTCTATGCCCTCAGCGGCCAGCCTGCAGCCACATGCACCACCAGAGGCGCCTGTGATGAGCACGGCCACGCTGCTGTTGCTGTGGCATCACCTATGCCGCGCCGGCACACTGAACACCCCAAACTGCTGATACAAGTATGCAAGCAGTGCACGTGCAGGTCAAAGGGTAGGCTTGTGCAACATGTTCCAGCTGTCTGTGCTTTGCTGCCGGTTTCTCAAGCTGAGCAGCTGGGCTGCTGCTGCTGCCCTGCTATCCCTGCTACCCCTGCTGCCGCAGCTGTCACTGACAGCTGGTGGCACACTGAAGTTGGTGCTCACTGCTTTCCAGCCTGCTTGTAAGAGACAGATGCTGTCAGAATCAAGCCTGCATCAGTTACATTGACAGCGTCAGACGCAGAGCAGCAACAGCAGCAGCAGCAGCAGCAGCAGCAGCAGCAGCAGGTGCAGGCCTACCAGAGCCTAGGATGCCAGCCCCAACCAACAGCACGTGAAATGGTTTGATGTCGACTATTTGTTCCTTGTAATCCTGATTTTCTGGCATCACATGCGTCGTGCTGAGGGCTTCGTTCGGGCCCTGGGGGGTCGCAGCAGCCGATATAATTGGTTTGCATCTACCGTTTGCGCCACCTGGCATTTTATCGCTGCTGGTTCGTTCGTGAACGTCGTTCAAGTGAGCTGGTTTACATGAAACACAGGACAGCAATGCCCTTCGCTTCCACACGCATGATTACTGATGCTGGTGAGGGCGGCATCAAGCAAAGTATCAGCAGAATAAAGCGCAACACATGCAATCAGGTTCACCACACGTCTGAGGTATGGTTTGCTGTGATGTTTTGGGGGGGTGTACTCCTCAGCTGTAGCTGTGCTGATTCTCTGAATTTGCGGTTACGTCCGGCTGCAGCAGTACACTTGCACCAAGTAATTTTATTTGCCGCCGATTCAAGTTGACACCTGAGCTCCCTTTTTACCTTCCCGTACTGCCTGCAGCACCTGCATCCGACATTATCAGGCACAGCAATCATCAGCCACTCCCATCGCCTGTACATCACACCTGTAAACTAATTAACTGCGCATTATCGTCTGGATCGTGTGCATGTTGCCGTCGAGAAGCAAGAGCACGTTTGTAACAGTTACTTCAGTTCCTCCGCCAACCGTTGGAGGAGAAGCCCGTACGGTGCGGAGCGCAGCAACAAAAGTTGCTGCAGTTAATTGTTTGGACGTGTTGGTCTGTTTGGTGTCGGGCAAGCCAGGACTTCCATCTGCTGCAGGAAAGCAGCTTTGGAGCAGACGAACCTGCGTGCAAATCTGCGCAACCGTTCCGGTGAGGATTTTTTATTTGTGGGAAGAGTGTGCAATCCTCAGCAATGTTCAGCCCACGCACAGCAATTGCACTTGAAGTAGCACCACACAGCTTGCCTCAAGCATGCTGATGGCGTTGGGCATTCAAACCATTGTACTGCATATGTCGTGTCAAATTTCACGTCCAACTGTCTTGAATGCGTTCCAGGCGCTGGCATGCTGCCCCTGCCCACAACCCTAGTCACACAGCTTGTTTGCAGCTCCCTGGCATGCTGCTTGCACCCACTGCTGTGCTGCAACTCTCTGCTGCTGCGCACAGAATTGCACACACATGATGTTTCGCATCGGGTACACGCAAGCTGCAGCAGCAGCAGCACCAGGCAGCTAGCACACAGCGGCCAGTGCTGTCACCACGCCACGCACGCAGCAGCAGGGCCGTGCGTGTTGCGGCCACTGCTACTGCGCCTGCTCCAGCGTCCGCAGCAGCCACAGACTTGACCAAGCAAGTTGTTGCAGATGAGGCGCAGTACGTGCTCCAGACGTACGCGCGCCCCGCAGACATTGTGTTTGTGAAGGGTGAGGGCAGCAAGCTGTATGATGCCAACGGCAAGGAGTATCTGGACATGGCTGCAGGTGCGGCTTGCAGGACACAGCAGCATGTGGCTGCTGCGACGTTGCTTCCTGCCGGGTGCTGCCCATGGCGTGATGCTCCGACAGTGCAGCCTGGGGTGGGCCGTGCGTGCTGACCGGGCGTGTTGCTGTGCATGGGCACCACTGCTGGCAGATGGTTTATACAACGCTTAATGCGGTTTGGCTATGCTGTTTTCTGTTGTTTGCTTGTGGCATGTGTCACAGTGTGCTGCTGCGTCCTGCCAGGCGATGATTGAAGTGGTGTGAGCAGCATGCATCTTCCCTGTCCTGCAAGCTGTCCTGTCGCAACAGCACTGCCCACGTAGCCAAAGTGCACACAGCATCCCCACTCAAGTGCTTTTCTACGTACTGCCATGTGGACCTTTGGTGACGATTCAGCATTTGTAGTGCTGGCTGACTGGCAGTGAGTGTTCGAGGCTGGCCCCACGTAGCAGCGTTCCCGACTGTGCTTCCGTGTGGTGTCTCGCGCCTCTGCCTGCAGGCATTGCCGTGAACGCCCTGGGCCACAGCGACCCCCGATGGTGTGCAGCACTTGCAGCACAGGCGCAGCAGCTGACACACACCAGCAACCTCTTCCACACAGCACCGCAGGTGGGCTGCATGCGGTGGCCGCAGCACTGCAGCTGCGCAGCTGCTGCTGGCAAGTGTGACTCATGCCGTCTGTAAGCAGCCACGTCAGCATGCACCATGCATTTGCTGCAGCAGCCTGGGCAGGTCTGCTCTCAGGCACCGCCAGCCCCCCACCCCGGTGGCCAGGTGCTGGCGCGGCGCGACACACATGCATGCACCCCGCTGGGGCTGATCACTGCTCCCGCAGGTCGAGCTGGCAAAGCGGCTGGTGCACAACAGCTTTGCCGACAAGGCCTTCTTCTGCAACAGCGGCACCGAGGCCAACGAGGGCGCCATCAAGTTTGCGCGCAAGTTTGCGCGCGTGCAGGCGGGCATCGACCCGTACGATGCCCAGGTGCGCGCACAGCAGCAGCAGCAGCAGCCTGGCCAGCAGCCCACAGCCGCTCCACGTACACATGCATGCTTAGGGCAGCAGTACAGCAACGCTCTTCCCTGCGCAGCAGTCAGGCAGGCGTGGCTGGCGTGGCATGCGCGCCGGCAGCTCCTGCAGGACACCCGGCCACCTGGCTGCATGCTCATGCAGCGCGCTGCTGGCTCAGGCGTACTGCTGTTTCTGTTGTTTTTGTTATATTTGGGTTCGTGCCACTCTTCCTCGTTGTGAGTCAAGCAATGCCCCCCGCCTGCTGCGCCCTCCCCCGCAGGCGGAGGCGCCGCACGAGCTGGTGTCCTTCAGCAACTGCTTCCACGGCCGCACGATGGGCGCGCTGGCGCTCACCTACAAGGAGCAGTACAAGAGCCCCTTCCTGCCCGTGATGCCCGGCCACGTGCTGGCGGAGTACAACAACCTGGACAGCGCGGCAGCCGTCATCAAGAAGGGCAAGACAGCAGCAGTGTTCGTGGAGCCGGTGCAGGTGCGCATGCAGCGGGGCGCAGCTGCAGCACTGAGTTGATACTTGTTGCCAGCTGTGTGCTCTTCATGACAGCGTGCCACGGCAATGTTGCTGAGTGTGGCGAGTGAGAGTGATTCAGCTCAGAGCCATGCATGTTGCCGTCAAGCACAATGCTGGACCACCCAGTGTCCGCCAGCTACACCAGCGAGCTGGCTGCAGACTCGTGCTCCAGCGCACAGCACCTCGGAGGCCTCTCGCAATGCCCCGCATGCATGCCCACCCCAACCACTCACCTGCTGCACGTGCCGCTGCTGCTGCTGCTGCTGCTGCTGCTGCTGCTGCTGCTGCTGCTCTGCTGCCTGTGCGCCCGCCACCGCTCCCTGCAGGGCGAGGGCGGCTGCACGCCCAGCCAGCAGGCCTTCCTGTCGGGCCTGCGCCAGCTGTGCGATGAGGCCGGCGCGCTGCTGGTGTTTGACGAGGTGCAGTGCGGCCTGGGGCGCACCGGCAAGCTGTGGGGCTACGAGCACTACGGCGTGGAGCCCGACCTGATGAGCCTGGCCAAGCCCCTGGCCGGCGGGCTGCCGATCGGCGCGGTGCTGCTGAAGCAGAAGGTGGCAGACGTGATGAAGCCAGGTGAGGGGGAACGATGTTGAGGTTGTGCATGTGCCAGCCGTTTGAGTTGTGGGACGTGGTGTGCTGGCCCCATGTGTGCTGGTTGTGGCTTGCAGCAGGTTGGCTGGCGTTCAAGCAGCAGGCGGCACATGCCCTCAGCAGATGCGTTGGTGCATGTCACAAGTGGAGCATGGCGCAAGGCAGGCAGTCTTGCTGTCACCTGGCCCGAATTTCGTTTACTTACTAGTGCACACTGCCCTGTCTTGTCGCTCACGGTTCTGCTGCCATGACTGCTGCTGCTGCTGCTGCTGCTTTCGCCAGGTGACCACGGCTCCACCTTTGCCGGCAACCCGCTGGTGTGTGCCACCGCCTGCACCGTTTTTGACACCATCGCCGACCCCGCCTTCCTGGCCGGCGTGGTGGCCAAGGGCGAGCGCCTGCGCACTGGGCTGCGGCAGGCGACAGCTGGCAACACGCACGTCAAGGAGGTGCGGCTGGCTGTGGGGTGTCGTCATGCCCCAGTGCTGGACCTGCTGCATCGCCATCTGCTGCACAACGGCGCTGTGCTGAGCATGCAGGGCAGGGTTGTTGTTGTTTCATGGAACGCAGCTATCTAAGGTGTGACCTGATGTAAGGCGGAATGCTCAGCATATGTCAGGTCACACCAAATACCAAGCAGCTCTATGCTGTTTGTCGCGAGCAGCACAACGCTGCTGGCGAGCGCAAGTGTGCCAGGGCGGTGCCGCCTCTGATGCATATATTTCAAGGGACATACTTGCTACTGGAATGCGAGCCTGCATGGCAGCCCACTCGGAGCATCAACAGAACTTAGGCTGGGGTATCCTGGTCCAGCATTGCGTGAGGTACGCATCTGTGCATTCACCGGGAGCCCGGGAGCCATTGAGATTCTGTTCTTGTACACTCGCTGGTTGCAAACACTTGAACCTGCTGCCTGCTTGTGACTGCTGACACCTTCCAAACCCCATGCTGTGTTGTGTGTCCTGTTTCTTTGGCCACTGCTGCTGCTGCTACAGGTGCGTGGGCTGGGCCTGCTGGTTGGCGTGCAGCTGGACTTCATGGCCGGCCCTGTGGTGGATGCTGCACGTGCAGCAGGCCTGCTGGTCATCACCGCGGGCAAGGGTGACGTGGTGCGGCTGGTGCCCCCGCTGACGGTGACCGAGCAGGAGATCGACCACTGCTGCAAGGTGCTGGCCAAGGTGCTGGCTGAGGCGGCGCCATCCAGCTGAGGCTGCGTGGTGCAGCACTGGGTGGTTGTGGCAGCGCGCAGGCGGCTGCAGGGCAGCCTGGATCCGGTGTCACTGGGCCGCAGCTGCACGGGCGTGCCGCTGCTGTCAAGGCCTGGGGCAGGGGCCTGGCTGAGGCACCACGGTGCAAGCCGAGTGGCGTGGCATGGCAGTGCTGAGGAGCTGATGGGCAGCCTGCGGCAGGGAGTGCCGACTTGCTGTTACGCCCTCCGTCACCGGCTCGCTGCTGTCTCTGAGACGCGTGCTGGACAGGCTGGGGGTCAGCAGCAGCAGCAGCAGCAGCAGCAGCTGCACAGCCACTTTTGGCAAGGCAGAGGAGCTGCGCCATGGCTGGGGTATACGTAGTGCGTGTGTGCGTGTGTGTGTGCAACATAGGCGCAGGGCATTACTGTTGGGTGTTTTTAACCGCAGCAGTGCGAGTGCCATTTGCGTAGCGTGTAGGGCTGGATGACAGGGACACAGTTCTCTGTGCTAGTGCCTGGCTTTGTGGCTTGAGCTGTGGTGTAGGCCGTGAGGCCACTGCGACGTCCAAAGCCGCTCGACGGCGTGGGGTGGAGAGGCTGTTCTGGACACCGGATTATGTACTTTACGGACTAGGCTGGGCTTGGCACTGTGAATGTATAGTGTCAGTGGTAATTATAAGTTCGAGAGGCTCGGAGGCTACTGCATTGCTTTGAGTAGCCACAAACCAGTCTGAACCTTTGCATGCATCACGTGCTGTGTCTTCATGCAAACCCTGGACCTAGTGAGAGGACACGGCACTAGCATGCAGTACATTGGCAGCCCACCCTAGTGTCACAAAACAACACCCATTGATGTCCGACTACCCCGCTCTCAACATCAGCTCCTTTCCGGCTAGGTTCGAGTGCTGTAGCTTTTTGCATCAGATCCTGCTAGACCAACAGACCTGAAGGAACCTTACTCTCCAAGAGCAACACTTTGTCACAGTGCAACAGACTGGCAGATGACGATTAACTGCACTTTAATGAATACCGTGCATTTGATACTGCTGCTTGGAAGGTCTCATGGGCTGACAGCCCCGCACTGAGAACGCTTTCAAATGCCAATCACCACACCCAAGGTATGAATGCGTGCCTGCTGGCAGGGTAAGCTGCTCCAAACGTCTGCTTGTACCAGGCATGGTGTGACCTGGCACGGGGCGCCAAATTGCAGGCGGTGGCCAGCGCGAATGCCCAGGGCGCCAGAGAGGCGGCGCCGCATGCGATTGCGTACCCCAGCCACTCCAGCGTCTCTGCAGTGTAGTTTGCTGCTGATACATACTCAAACAGGCCGCCGCGGGGAATCTTGTAGCCTTGCAGCAGCCATTCAACAAACACACCAAATACAGTGCTGTGAGTTCAGCAGGCAGAGAAGGTCAGCAGAATGGCACAAGGGGCAGCTCATCCTGCCATAAATGCCACGGCACTGCTGTGCATGAAGGCGCAGTAAATATTGCACCTTATCCAACAGTGAGCCAGTTTTTATGGAGCAAGCATCGCACAGTGCTTCTGGCATGCGGCAACCTACGTGCACACTGTCTCTGGCACTGGCTGGCTGTGAATGCATGCATCGCCACTGGAACGCAGCACATCACACATCCAGCGCTGCCTGCCTGTCCGTCTCAGTTGCAACATGGTGCAGCTGCATTGGGAACCTGTTGGTGCTGCTGCTGGCTGCCAGCATGCAGCTGCTGCACTGCCACCAGCTCGCCCCACCTGTGTCAGCCGCTGAACTGCGCAGGCTGCGCAGCAGGCTGTCGCAGTGCATGTTGGCCAGCCAGCCGGCAGCCCACAGCCCCAGCCCCAACGCGTGGCGGCGCTGCCAGCCGAGGCGGCAGGCAGGTGCGCCAGCAGGCACCACCCCTGCAGGCACGCCCCAGCCGGTGCGCACCGTGCTGAGTTGGGGGGCAGCAGCCTGTACGCGGCTTACGCTTGCAGTGCTGCAAGCCACGGCGGCAGCCGTACTTGCATGCAGGATGGGCGCGGGGTACGCGATGAGTTCAGCAAAATAGCGCCGTGCCCTGGCCCACTGCGCCACAGGGCACTCATGCATTGCAACCAGAAAGAGCTGCAGACATAGGAGAAAAAGCTTGCACGCCTGTCGCAAGGGATGGTGCAGCACACCAGGCGTGCTTCATGATAGGCTTGCTGCAGCCGTGCAGCAGTGGGTTCAAGGCAGCGCCTCAGCACCTTGTGCCACAAGCATGCAAGTGGCAGCTGGCTGCCCCAAACCCCTGCAGGGGAGCCAGGTGGGTCACCTGCAGGAAGCCATTGCACGCGCAGAACAGCGTGGCCATGGCCCACACTGTCAGCGCGGTGCGCTTGCCGCCCCTCATGCGCAGCGGGTAGATGAGGCTGCGGTTGATGTAATGCAGCAGGAAGGCAGCCGCTGTGCAGGTCCTGGGGTCAGCCCGCAGCTGCAGCTGCCCCCTGTGAGATGCTGCCAGGTACACGGGGATGAGCAGAGATGGAAGTTCTTGAGTCTGTTGATGGCATCAGCAACACGGCAGCGGCACAATACAGGTTAGTTGTGTGCAGCACACAGGCACCAACCGGCACCTTGCTCAGCCCTGTACTGATATTCCAGTAACGGAACAACACTGCACATGTGACATGAAGTAGCTCTTGTGTGTTCTTGAAAACAAAATACCCCTCAATGTTTGACAGCCTCTGGCCATACCACACAGAGTGGCTGCAAGCAGCAAAGGCTCACCATCCATGCCGCCTTTGCTGGCAGGGAGGCCCTGCCCCACCACCAGGCCTGCTGGTTGACAACAAACCACCTGAGCTCAAAAGGCGGGAAACTGGAGCTTGTTTACTGTGATACCTGATGCAGTCACCTAGTTTTGTTTGCTGATACCAGTACATCAGCAAATCCTGATCCATCAAGATAGGCGTCTGCCTTTGCTGCTGTTATGCCGCTGCGCCGTGTGCTGCCTTGCTCTTGCACCCTCCTCCTGGAATCAGCAGGTACGCCAGCAAGTATGGCTCACCAGGTTTGTAATGAGCTAATGCACGCACCTGCCGTAAGGAGCCTGCAAGTCGCTGCAGAGCAGAAGAGCCCCGAGACACGCCGCATGCACAAGCCCCCAGCAGAGTTGTTCGTGCAGCTCTTCAGTAGCACTGTCCCATTCCATTGCAGGCATCAACCTGTTCGCTGCTGCTCTGCACTGCACTGCGAAGGTGGGTCCAATGCTTTTATGCGCATGAGTCTCGCGCTTGGGCAGCTAGATTGTGGCAGGCACCTTTGACAGCAATAGTGAGGCATCTTCGGCAGCAACAATGAGGCAGAGCGCTGGACTGCTGGCATACCGACTCAGCAGTATTGATGCTGTAATTACAGCATCAATATATTATATGTGATAGTTAGCCGTTTACTACTGACGCAATGGCATAGTTAGGCTTGACCACAATGGTCAACGTGGTTGCAAAGTGTCGCTGGCGGTGTTGATCCCCGCTGACAGCAGAACGGCGTCTGCGAGGTGGCAGCCAGCCTCTATCTCAGCAGGCTGTCTGTGGCCGCCTCTGCTCATGAACTAAAAGAAGCAGCTGGTACACTAGTGGCATGTAGCAACGCAGTTGAAATGTAGAGGCACCTGCTGTGCTTGTCATGTCTGGTTCAGTGCTGCAGCTGGTTACGCCCCGTTTCTGTCAACCGAGATCAAGGACGTTCATCTGCTGGCAGCCTGGGCTGGCATTGTTTGTTCTGTGTTCAACCACCAGTGCATGTCAACAACTAAAGTGCAACGCACCCTAGCCATCTCATTCTTCTGTGTTGAAAAGGTGTTGCTGGCTACAGTCCCAAGCCGCCGCCGCCACAGCAGCTGGACATAGCATGCTGCATGGTAAGCAGCAGCACTGTAAGCTGTCAGGGAAGCAAGGATAGCACAGTCAGGGACAAAGAGACAGCATAGTCATCCAATGCTGCATGTGCACTGTCAGTTCAGATCTTCAAGTGTTGCTGTAGGTCGATGCGGTGGACAATCACAGATGGCAATGTAGGCTGTTCCATATTCTATCTGGTTGCACATTTCAATCTTTGGCCCTGCTGCACCACACGGAAGTAAATATCAGCAGCATGTTACATGGTTAAACAAAGCTCAAGAATGCGCATGTATGTATCTTTGCCAATGAGCAACGGCATCACACGCTGAAGTGCAGCTGCTGTAATGATATGCACAATGCCACCTATGGCGCCCCAGCCAAAGAGCAACAATGTTCTCACAGCTGCCCAAGGTTATTTGTGCACAACACACAAGGTCATAATGCAGCTGACTTGGCAACAATGCAATATGTGTGCATGCCATGACCAAGCAACAAGTGGATTGCTAAACTGCAGGAGGCCTATGCTACTGAGGCAACAGCACAATGATGCACACAAGAATAGCTGACGGGGCTGCACGTGTGCATTGCAGCCGACAAGTATGCACCTGATTGCCTCGGCAGTAACATAACATGCCTGATGTGTGACATGCTTTGCAGCAGCATCAGATTGCATGAACCAGCCGCTGGCAATTCCTGTTGGAAGTGCTTCCAGGCATGCAAGCAGCACATGCCTCCGCAACAATGAAAGATTTGTACACAGCCTGACATATTGAGCTGAAAAGAATGGTGCTGCGCCCAAAGATTTACATACAATTGAACAACCTATACTACAATGACGAATATAAGACAGCTGCCACAGCCTGTATGAAAGCTAGCAACCTGGCATACACCTGCGGCTGGTCAAAACTCAACCTGATCACAACCAACCAGCTCTCAGCGCATGCCAGCTGCTTAGGGCGTGGCGTTCACGGCCTGCACGGCAGCGCCAGCCACGGCAGCCTTGGCGTGAATGCCGGTGCCAGCAGCAGCAGCACCCAGGGCCAGCAGGTTGGGGCTGAGCTTGGTCTCCACCGTCACACCGTTGGGGCACTTGCACACCTTCTTGCAGGAGGAGTGCACCACCTTCTCCTCGCAGTCGTAGTTGGTCTTGGGCACCTCCTCGCAGGCCTGCTCCACCACGGTGCGGGTGCCTGGGGCGCAGATCTCACGGCAGATCTCCTTGGGTGCCTTGCCAGCACCGCCGGCAGCAGCACCGCCGGCAGCAGCACCTGCGGCAGCGCCACCGCCCAGGGGTGGCCCAGAGGGTGCTGCACCACAACCTGGCCGTTCTTGGTCACGGGCTCAGACTCAAACAGGCGCCCTGGGGGGTTGGGTTGCAGGCGGGACAGCAGCAGGGACGAGCGGAGCAGGCAGCAGGCAGCAAGGTGCTCAGCGTGTGACAGGGACAGGTGGCATGTGTCTGGCAGCTGCTGCAGCCGAGGCGGTAATGCAGCACAACCTGCAGATGGGCTGCCACATGAGCATGGCTTCCTTGCAACTACTGGCTCACTGTCAGGCTGTGGGTTGTGCATCTTCCTGACAGCATGTTGCGTATGATGTCGAACCAGCTGCATACAGCGCAAGGCCCAGCAGCGACACTCAGCCACCAACTGCTGCTGCTGCTGCTGCTGCTGCTGCTGCTGCTGCTGCTCTGCTCTGCTGCTACTGTTCAGAGGTGTGTAACACAGCAAGCCTGCAGAGCATGCACAAATCACAGCAAGTGCCAGCCAGGTACTCACTGCCCTTGTTGTTCAGGTCAATGGTGGGCACGTTGACCTCGATCACTTTGTCGGCGGTGAAGCACTTAGTCTTGCACTCGATGAACTCCTTGGTGACCTCAACATCCTTGCACTCCTCGACCATCTCGGTGGTGGTCTTGCAGTACTCCTGCTTCTTGTCGTCACACAGGTCCGCGCATTCGCACCCTGACATATCCAGTTTCGCTGCAGCCAGCAGGGAACTGTGCAGCCCGCCGATGCTGGCGGATATGCTGTTGACGGCAGCAAGTGGGTTGGGCACGTTGATGCTCGCGCTGCCGTTGGCTGCCACCAGGGCAGCTGTCGCGAACAGCAGAGCGATGCTGAGAGCCTGCAGGACAGAGAAGGAAGATAGTTAGCATTGTGTTGACGTGTGACGATTGCCAGGTTGCATACACCGGCATACGTCGTGCCGAGAGCACCAAGCACCACAGCACTACCTTCAAGCACTACCTTCAACAACTGATACGCCCTGCTGAACCATATAAAAGACGCCTGCGGTCTCTGAATTATCACGAACCATAGCCTGCACATCAGCTGGACACGGTGGTTGGTTGGTGCTGCTGCAGTCCCGCGCACACCATCAGCGCTGCCCAAGCATTGGCCTTAATGTGATAATTGAACAATGACAGTAAGTCCTGACAACCAGGTTAACCAGCTTCATTGGTGCGTGGACGTGCTCCTCACCTTGTTCATCCTGCCTGGTTGATCGGAATGCGAGAGCGTGAGACACAACGAATCACCTGCAAGCAACCAAAAGTGATCAAACAGCGTCAGCGAATGATCTTGAATTGTGCGCAGGCAAAGACGAGCAGCAAAGCGGTCGCGCAAGCGTGCACACTGCATCGTGCGGGAGCTGCGATAGATCAATTCTCAGTTATAGAGACACACCTGAATTGCATATAATGGCCTGAGTGATCTGAGAACTCGAGGGCTGAGCATTTAAGTCGTGAACAGCCGGCTGAGAAGCTGGATCGTCGCGCGGACAGGACCGTTGTGGGCTACATGCAGAATTACAGCGGCAGGTGCAGTTTTTTTGTCGTAATATTAAGAAAAAGTATTTTGCACGTTCACCTGTTACCAACTAAGAGACAATCACCGCAGTAGAATCCTTTCTCGCTGTTCCTGCTTGGCCGCTCAAACTGCTCCAATTTATATGGTGCAATGCGCTTTTCTGATTTTCAAGACCTTATTAAATACGAAGGCCTGGACAAATCCATTGGTGGTTACTTCAGTTAGCGCAGTGCTGGCCTGCGCCGAGGTTACCGAGCAAAAGCGGCAACAACGGAAGCTGCAAACCTGCAGCGTGGCAAATATACTGACATTTGTGAACTTGTAGTTACTACCAATGACGGGAACCCGCGGCAGTACATGCGTGCGTACACCTATTACAGCACACAGCGGACAGCATGTCAAACACTTCCAAAACCCCTGCTACTGAAATGAAAAAAAGTCACATGCACCATGTGTGCAACAATGCCAGCGAGATTAATGGGTGCGCGGCAACGTCAAGCAGCTCCTCACTCGGCGATGCGGCCAGTGGGTTGCCTGAGCATTGCAAGGTGTGCAATGTCGGCCACTGACAGATGCATGTCACGGCCATGCAGCACTGACTGGTTCTTCAGGATCAGCTCCACAATCTCCTCCTTAGGTGCATTGAGCTCGTAGCAGATAGCACGGATCCCCAGCTTCAGCGCCTCAGCTTGTTTCTGTGCAGCAGGGGGAGCGCGGGCAACATGCAGGACAGGGGCGTGGCAGCGCCAGCGTCACTTGTGCTGCAAGGAAGTCAACAAGCGACACCTGCACACCATGCTGTGGCAGTGTGCATCCTACACACGCGCACACCCCATCACCAGCAAACCCTTTGACCAACTGTCCAGGCACCAACCAAAAACCCCTGCCCCAACACGCTGCCAGTACCAGCAACTGATAGCCGCGGTCAGCATGCCGCTTGCCTCGTCTGTGGTGCCACCAGCGCAAGCACCACCCCCAAGGCTGTCCCATGTATTCGTTGCTGTGCCATGTTTTCAGGCGCCTCAAAACACCATATTCCAGCAGACACAAGCACTGCTTACCGTCCTGCAGCACCGCTGCTCTCTGCCGTGTTGGGCACTGGTGAGCAGGACAGTAGACTGCAGGTCGCATGCACGCCACCCCACACACGGCACTCCCTGGCGCCCTGCTGCTCCCCGTCCCCCCCCCCACCTGCGTGTCAAACAGCAGCCCCGGCTGGATGGTGACCATGTCGATGGCCTGGTCCGTGGTCACGCCCACCACATCAGCCACCGTGCGCACACGGTCCAGCAGCTCGCCGGGCGCCATGGCCAGCAGGCCGCGCTTCTTGAACACCATGGCCTTGGCGGTGCCCAGCGGCACGCCCAGCGTGTTGGTCAGCACCTCAAGGCTGGTGCGCTCTGTGTCAGCAGCAGCAGCAGCAGCAGCAGCAAATAGCATGTTGAATTGATGCAGCTGGTGCACTGAAGGCTGCCTAATGACGGTGTGGAGGGGTGTGCCACAGAGCAGCGCAGCTGGGGTGAACACCACTGCTCACATTGCCCTGAGGGTAGTCAAGCAGGTTGGTGGGCAGCTCAGTGTTGCCACGCTTGTGTTGTCGCTGAGTGATGGCCAGGCCGTGAGGCGTGCACAGCAGGCCATGCAGTGATGCGGGGCCAAGGGCAGCAGCAGCAGCTGCCTGATGTAGCGCTAATTAAACAAGAAAAAATGGGTGCAAAGAGGTAGGCGCAGGGCTGGGCAGCAGCAGGGCATGCAGGGTGACTCAAACTTGGGGTGTGGAGCGACCACGGCAGCTGCAACAGCAGCAGCAGTGGAAAGCGCTGTTACAAGAGCGCATGCAGCATTGCTAACACTGCGCATGCTGCCAGCTGCTGGGCACTTTACCCGCGGTCTGGCACACACCAGCTAGGCCAGCACAGCAGCATCCTGCATCTGCTCAACTGCAGCGCATGGCCTAGTGGAGCATGGACACCTGCTGCTGCACGGCAGGCCACCTGTTCCATTGCAGTCACTGACGCGCCCTGCGAGCCGGTCATGTGCTGACAGCCATTCACAAGAGGCAAGGCTGGCGGGCGCCAAAAAGCTAGCATGCAAGCTGGGGTGCACTCTACTGCTGGGCCTGGGGCATAGCCAGCTGCCCTGAATGCTGCAGCAGCAGAGGCGTGCTCACGTTCATCATCCAGAGGTTGCGCTGCGATGATGTCCGCCACCTGCTCCACGTCTAGCGTGTTGGCTGCCTCTGGTAGCGCGCATAGCTGCCCGGCCCTGCTGCATCTGCGTGCGTGGCGGGTGCTGCCTGCAGCTGTAGAGCAGCAGCAGCGGAGCAGCAACACATCAGGAAGAGCAGCAACTTTGCGGAGGTAGCATACGCAGTGTGCAGCCACAATACACGCACGACCAATATGTGCTACTTAATATGGCTCAAGCAGTGCATGGATACAAGCAGCAGGAAGGAGCACTGATCAGCACTGCACAGGGCCACAGGACATGTCTCCTACCTGTCAGTCTGCTACTTGCACTGATGCTGGCGTTGCTCCGTTGGCACTGCGTTCATGAAAGCTTCGTGTCAGCTGTAGATAAACCAGGATGCAACGATCTGTGCACCTGCATCAGCTCAGCACCTTGCAAGCGTTGAAAGAACGGGAGAGCAGCATAGCTGTTGCGCAGTTTCGCAAGCACGATCTTCTTCAGCTGTTCAAAAGTAAATCAGCGACGTTGTCAGTACTGGCGAACAAATGCTTAGAGCGGAAGGCTCCGTGTAGGTTACTCTGTACTTCCTGACGTCATCTGGCACGCAGGGTTTGGTGTGGAGAAGTAGCAGACAGGTCTTGACTTCTGGGCCAAAAATCAAGCAGGAGGTATGCCAGGTTGCAAGCATACACTGCTTCTGACCCACTCATATTGCTGATATGCTCATTACAAAGCAGGAAACCTTGACGATGCACCATTGCAAGCAGGTCCGCAATGTGCCTGCTGTGGCAGTGCAGAGGCTGCCTTGGCTTCACTCCTCAGCAGCGCCAGGAGTGAACGTACGTAACAGTACCGGAGTGCTGTAAACCTCTGACCTGCTGAGTGCCACTAGTGCCAGTACCGCTATCTACAGCGCCGCAGGCCCTGAGGGAGGCGCTCTCAACATGCACCTGCATGGCTCCAGCTGGCAAGAGGAACTGCAGAGGGACCGCTGGGCATGCGTGGTGCTGAACAAAACCACCTCGGCAAATCCAACATATAATACTATAGTACATAAATAATAGTATATATATATACATATATAAAGGCAAGAATCCGGAACTGCACGTGTCACTCTCCATGCATATAAAGTTGCTCCATGCATGTGGGTGGGTGGTGGGCATTTGGCATGTACTGAATACTACTGCCGTGTGCGTTCACGTATCCGATGCTGGGCCAACAAATGGCAGACAGCTGCCTTGCAATGCCAACATTCAGCCGAGCAGCCAGCACAGGCCTTGGCGCGGCACCACTGGCAGGCACACCAGCCTGTGCCGCCCTGTACATGCAGCAAGTGTTGTGCCACTCTCAAAGGCACCAAGTGCTCAACCACCGCCTTTTTGGCAGACACATTGACTGTTGTATCTCTGAATCAAACAAGCCATCACCATTCACCCCTTCATGGAGCTCTCATTTGCCGACACGCGGCGCTGCAGCAGTGTTTCATGCTGAGTGCGGACCATGGCAGCAGGCAGCCTCCCATATGGGCAGCAGCAGACAAGGTCAAATGCACAGCAGCACACCTGCACATCATTGAACATGCGCTGGCACCCGGGGCCCCGGTCAACACTGCTGCATCCTGCTGCAGCAGGTGACTGAGTCAATATCTGCCAGCTATGTTGGCAAATCAATTCTCAATTCATCAAAGCACAACCGTTAAAGTTTGCCAGCTACAGCACTTTGCAGAACAACAGCAATGCACCAGAGGAGTGAACACCGAGCAGCAACCAACACGCAAACCTGCCATACACGAGTCCATTTGTAACGTTTCATGCTCATCGACCACCACAACACAACCTCTTACCACTCGCCTCAGCGCCTGTCACAGCGGCTGCACACCTAAGCAGTCGTCTGATGCGACATGGGCGGCCCCCATGCAGGCAGGGCACCCGCTCCAGCCGCGTCACAATTACACAGTGAAACTCGCACGCGGCGCACCACGCATGCCCAGCAGCATGCTCAGCGCGCGCCATACCGCACACGCGCCGCGCCCGTGCAGGCATGGCTGCGCGCCTCATAGGAACTTGAGGCGCGCGGCGGCCTCCAGCAGCGCCAGGCACAGCGCCCTGCAGCCCAGCGTCATGCCCAGCAGCACGGCCAGGTTGCCGCCCACGCTCAGCCCGCTGTGCACCGCGCCCGGCACCAGGCTGAGGCCGGGCACGCCGTCAGGGCCCGCCCCGGGCCCCGTGAAGGTGAGCCCGGCAAACTCGTTGGTGACGAGGGCGTCCGTGGCGTAGGAGAAGTAGCTGATGCGCGGGATCCACGCGAAGTACACCGGGATGCTGCGCACCTGCGGGCGTGAGAAAAGAGGGCAGTTTGGAGACGCAGCAGCGGCGGCGGGGCGCGTTGAGCAGCGGCCATGATGTGGCGCGGAGCAAGAAGCCCGGCAGGTGGCGCGTGCGCAAACAGCAGAGCAGTTCAAAGTGGCAGGTGGCTGGCCTGCGGCACATCACTGCTTGACAGGCACACGGCAGCTCCACCTGCCGATGTACTCGACAGCCTAGCAGCACGGCAGCAGCACAGCAATCCTTGGTTCACAGCTGGAGCTGAGCAGCAGCAACAGCAGCATGCACGGCACCACCACTGACCTGATGTACACCACATGGGCCCGAGCCTTGCTGCTGTCACCGCTTCCCAGACCCCACACCCGTCTGCGCTGTACCTGGCACCCCCCTCGCCCCACCCCCCACGCCTCACCAGGTAGCCGCTGAAGCTGAGCAGGAAGACCAGCAGGATGGACAGCACCGCCACGCCGACCTTGCTGTCAGGGGTGGCGATGGCGGCCATGTAGCCCAGCGTCTCAGAGGCCAGCGCAAACAGCACCAGCACCGCCCACCACACCGCAAACTTGGACGCAGCGGCCTGGAAGCCCATCATGTAGTAACACGCGACGGCAAACACCGTCACCTGCACCACCTCGATGGGGGTACTGGTCAGCGTCTTGGCCAGGAAGAAGGATGACCTGCGCAGCAGCAGCAGGGGGGGGGCACCCAGCAGGAAGCCAGAGCATGCATGGCTGATGGGGTGACAATCACAACTAGAGTTGCCAATCTGCTGGCGTAGCTCCCAGCACCTGCACATGTCCGGCAGTGCCACACGCACGGCGCACGCCAATGCTGCTGCCACCGCTGCAACACGGTGCGCATGCAGCAGCACATGCAGTGGCCTGCATCAGGCCAGGCAGCGCAGCCACGCGCTGCACACAGCCGGCAGCCACGCGCTGCACACAGCCGGCAGCCACGCGCTGCACACAGCCGGCAGCCACGCGCTGCACACAGCCGGCAGCCACGCACTGCACACAGCCGGCAGCCACGCGCTGCACACAGCCGGCAGCCACGCACTGCACACAGCCGGCAGCCACGCGCTGCACACAGCCGGCAGCCACGCACTGCACACAGCCGGCAGCCCGCCGGCGCTGCCCGCACCTGCGGTACATGTTGGTGCCGCTCTCGCGCCGCAGCAGCTGCCGCTCGTGGTCCCACACCACCAGCACCGTGTAGCTGGGCGTGAAGGCCAGCATCGTCAGCACCAGGAACACCGCGCTCATCTTGTCGTAGGGCGCGTGTGGCAGCGTGGCGGGCATGCGCAGGTACAGCAGGCCCAGGAACACTGCCAGCACCAGGTACTGCGCTGCCTCGGCCGTGGCCATGATGGGCGTGCGCAGCCAGCAGCGGAAGAAGCGCACCATCAACACCCACACCTCGGCCAGAACGGCGCTGCGCTGCCGCCGCTGCCGCCGCTGCCGCCGCGGAGCATGCGGTACAGGAAGCCCCCCTTGTCGCCCTCCCCTGCTGCCGCCCCCTGGCTGCACTCGCTGCAGCTCAGCGAGCTGGGCGTGGCGCGGAGCCTGAAGGAGCCGATGCCGTTGCTGCGGCTGCGTGCTGCTCCCCGCAGGCCCTGCTCCACGTCCGCCGACTTTGCTGCTGCCGGCTGCCAGAGCTGCACGTCGCTGCCGCTGATGCTGCAGGTGTCGTGCTGCGGCTGGCTGTCGAGCTGCCTGGACGCTGCGGCTGCTGCTGCGCCCTCACGCTGGTCCGCCTGCACGCCACACCAGCAGGCAGGCAGGCAGGCAGGCATGCAGGCAGATCAAAAGAGCAACGATGCTGTTGCTGACGCAGGCGGCGGATGGAGACACTTGCAGAGCACACAAGAATTGTGCAATATCACTGCACGACCATTCAACAGGTGATCACACAAACCATCCCCCTGCAGATGGCTGGCAGCAGCAGCACAGCAGCACACCCAGTTGGAGCCGCCTGGGGCTGCCCCACCCCTGCCGCCCACCTGCCGTGCCGCCCAGGCGTCGGCCAGTGCGGCCAGGGTGGCCGCGCTGCTGGCCAGGCTCATGAAGAAGTCGGTGGGGTTGCGGTACAGCGGGCAGGCTGGCCCGCCGCCTCAAAGTAGGGCAGCGCGCCCGACCAGGGCCCCGCGTACAGCAGCCGCCCCTGGCCAGCAGCGCCCAGTCGTCAAAGGCGTCGGTGATGGCCGAGTTGGGCTGGTGGATGGTGGCCACCACCTGCAGCAGCGGCGTGCGCGCGGGCGCGGTGGGCGGACACACGTCAGTTGCATCGTGAGCGACGACCCGCATGGTCCGTGCCCCTGGACCCAGCGGCACAATTCTGCTGAACATTCAGACGCGATTCCCGCATGGCGATGCAGGTGCGTGCGCCATGCCGCAGAGTAAAACTGCTCGCTTGAAGCTGCTGTTACGGCTGCTGTTAATTCCACGCATGCTGACGCAGCATGTGGCAGCCCTCCCGCCAGGCCAGGCCTCACCAGCCTGCTGGCCACCTTGCTGAGTTGGCCGACGGGCCTGCGAGGCGTTGGGGGCCGTGCAGCTCACCAGCCAGCAACACCGGCAGCAGCAAAGCTGCCACAGCTGCACAACCCCAACCCCCTCCCACATACACACAGGGCCTGCCAGCAGTGCTGTTGACCTCCCTGCTCTCCTGCTTGGTAGGCTCGCGGCCTTCAGGCTTGCTGCGACAGCCAGCAGCAGCAGCAGCCCCAGGACAGCCCCGCCATCAGCGCCGCCCAGCCCTCACCATCTTCCCCGCCTTGGCCATCGCCTTGAGGCTGGTGGTGACGCCCAGCGCCATCTCGCTGTCCAGGCCCGTGGTGGGCTCGTCCAGGAAGATGATGGCGGGGTCCTTCACCACCTCGATGCCCACAGACACGCGCCTGCGCGAGCCAGCCGCCACAGCACGCATATGTGGTTGCATTGACGGTTCATAAGCAGCTGCACAGTGCAAAGGTGGGACGGCTGCTGCTGCACACGTTGAACCAAACCTGACGACACGCGCACCAGCACCCACCAGCGGTGCCCTGCACCCTGCTACCCTGACTCGGCTCCTACCGAGCAGAGCAGGACGTGTGGGAGGGCAGCCAGCACAGCAAGCATGTGGATGGCTGTGCTGCACAAGTGCAAACTCAGCAGCGTACGGTATGGTCAACCCTGGTGACATTTGCATCCCCACACGCTGACAATGCCCTGCTCCCTGGCACCCTGCACAACAATTTGCAATACAACTGTATCTACGCTACAGATATGTTTGATGTTGAAGCCTTGCTGCCGGACTGGGTGCCTGCATGGCAGCCCACTCGGAGCACAAGGAGAACTTGGGCGGGGGTCTCCTGTCCAGCGTTGCTTGAAGTACACAGCTGTGCATTTACCTGGAGCCCTGGAGCCGTTTTAAACTCGTTCTTTTGAAATTGCCGGCAACGCACCAGCTTTAAAACAGCACAGCGCAGCCGCCGCTCACCGCTTCTCCCCTCCGCTGATGCCCTTGATGCCCATCGCCTCGTCACCGATGTAGCTGTCGGCAACGTGACTCAGCTCCTGCGCGGGCACCACAGCAGCAGCAGCAGCAGCAGCAGCAGCAGCAGCAGCAGCAGCAGCAGCAGCAGCAGCAGCAGCAGTGGTACAACTACGCGACGCCCCGCACAAGCACCCACAGCAACGGCTGCTGCCAGCAGCGTGCCGGCTGCCTAAGTCGCAACATGACCAAAGCGCAGGTAGCAGTGGCATGCTGCATGACAATGCACCAGCTGATCAGCCGAGTAGCACAGCACGTAGGCAGCACACAGCCCCCCCCCCCCCAACAACACACGTTGCTGCCCAACTCCGTCAACTCCCCAATCCTGCTCAGACCATGGCAGTCCGGCAGCTAGTGCACACGCACAGCAGCGGCATCCCTGACTGCAGCCACCATGCCTGGTGCATGTGCCTGCAGAGCAGACACAGAGCTGCCGCTCATTGATGTTCAGGTGGGCTCACCAGCAGGTCCAGCAGCTGGTCCACACGTGCCAGCTTCTGCGACTTGCTCATGCTGTGGGGCAGCTTCAGCAGCGCTGATGTCACCAGTGCCTCACGCACCTGACCCCAGCAGCAGCAGCAGCAGCAGCAGCAGCAGCAGCAGCAGCAAAACTGCTCAGCCGAATATGACATGTCGGCGGACTGCAAGGCAGCTGGCGGGTGTTTGCTCAGGAGCGCCTTGCCCTGCTGCGGCGGCAGCAGCCATGTACTGCCCAGCCCAGCATGTTGCCCACGAACGTCAACAGCGATGGCCGGCATTGCCTGAGCCCAACTCGATGCCAGCTGCTGCACCGGGCGGCAATTGCAGGCCCACGGCGGCCTCGTGGCCACTGCTGCAACGACGCCCCCCGCCCCTCCCCGGTGCCCTGCTCAGCTCAGCCAGCTGAGCCCACCAGGCGTACAGCAGGGCCCCGCCACACCACAGTCCAGCCCCGCCCCGCTGCTCACCGTGGCGCTGGGCACCAGCACGTCCTTCTGCTGCACGTAGCTGCACAGGCTGGCAAAGGCGGCGCTCCTGCGTGGTGAGCCGTTCAGCAGCACCTGCCCGCGTGCCTTGCCCACGACCTTGACACCTGCCAGAATGTCCAGCTGGCGGCAGCAGCAGCAGCAGCAGCAGCAGGGGCAAAGGCAGGGTGATCAGGCAGCTGGGCACGTGCAGGGTGGACAGGCAGCATGCGGGGCAGGGCCTGGGCGGGTGCACTGAGTACACGCTGCTGTCATTGGTGTGGGACTGCTGCTGAGCTGCTGACCATACCGAGCTCTGCCTTGACTGAAGAGTGAAGGCAACAACGGGTATGCCAGAGGGTGCAAAAACATTGCTGCAGTACTGCTGGCTGAGTGCTGCGTGCTGAGTGTTGAGGGCTGAGTGCTGGACTGCTGCAGCAGCTGCCCCTCCGCAATTGGCCAGACTGCTGGCAGGGCAGCTGGCGGGAACTCCAATGCCAATGTAGTGCTGGGACGTCAATCAGCAACTGATGTAGCCGCTCATTGCTGCTGCTGCTGCTGCTGCTGCTGCTGCTGCTGCTGGGCTCACCAGGGAGCTTTTGCCTGCACCGGATGGGCCCATCAGAGCAGTCAGCTTGCCTGACACGCAGCTGCTGCTGATGTCATGCAGGATCTGCAAGAACACCAAACAATGCACACAGCGACGTAATGGTCTGGAATGTCAGATGCAAGACTTCTCCTTGTTGATACATGGTCGAGACTGCTGCTACTGGCAGCGCAAGCTGGCAAGCAGGCCACAGGTGCAGGCAGAGCTGGCTAGGCTGGCTTGCCTACATGTCAAGCGAGGGTAAACACGTGGTCACAAAGGAACAGGTTGGGATACTAGAAACGTTTGGAAGATGTTAGCCCCTGCTACCATTTGATATAATCGGCAGCAGCGGCCTGGCAGCAGCAGCATCAGCAGGCTCACCCTCTTGGTCTGCCCAGCATCCTTGCCAGCTTTCAAAACAACATCATAAGTGATATCTTTGAACTCAAGAGTGAAGTTAGGCACCTCCATGTCATGCGCTGATCAACTTGGTACAGTTGTGGTGCTGATGGGGCTGTCCAGCCAGTGTGCATGCCAAGAGGACGATCCCGCAATCAGGCAGAGAATGTCAAGAGGGATGCGCAGGGATGCGGTGTGCCGCTGCTTGGGAACTCAGCACCTGCCTGGAGTTGCACTCGCAGGAGGGTGTGACTTGAGTGAGATACATCGAAGGGAGTTTGATGGGGGCAGCCAGAGGATGCAGAGGTGCGTGTATTCAACAAGTACTTTGTTTTAACATTTTATAACGTGGTCCGCCAAAATCACTTCATCCAAGGTGACAGGCAGACACCTGAAGTCCCACCTGTACACCAGGTGCTCCAGATTCTGGGCGGGTAAGAGAGAGCATTGACGCTACAGACTATGAAATGTGTATATGGAGTATAATTTTTGCATCTAAGCACGCTTGGCATGGATGCTTAGCAGTAGCTTGCACACTGATGCCGCCAACTACTACATGTAGAAGTCCTGCATCGAACATGATTGAGCAGAACCGGAGGTATCACAACAAGATCATGCCTATACCTGTAAGCTGTGAGAAGTTGCCCGCAGGCATCAGGGAGGGTACTGGCCGGCATCTGAAACGTCGACTTTCCGTTTTCATCTTGCATACCGCTTATGCAGCTCAGCTCAAACACAGCAGCCTGATTACTGGGAGCAGCAACCGGAAATGTTGTGACACGGCACAGCACTGCATGCATGCAAAGGAGTGCCCCACTACTATGAAAACACTGCTGCAGAAAACGTTCAGTGATATGGCGGTACTGCAGGAAACTGCTAGCAGCAAGGCCCCCTTCTGTTCATGTGCTTCTGTCCAAGGACACAGCACTGCATGCATGCGAAGGAGTCCTATGTGGAAAGCAGCACTGCTGCCACTAGACTACACGGTAGTGACGCCAGTACTGTGCGGCACTGCTCCAAACTATTGCTGACAATAAATTATCAATGCGGCTTTCCAGCAAAATACAGAAGTTCAGATAATAAGTTGATGGCTTCCGGACGATCAAGTAAACCACAAAATTCTTGCCGGCAAAACAAAGCATATGGTACTTTATACATGATAGTGGAATCACACCCAGCGCAGGGGATGCATGTCCAGTACTGCATGCGGTGCACAGTGCAAGTGAAACGCTCTCAAGCTGCTGGTGCTGCCAGCAGCATACTATTCCTTCAGCACAAAAACTGCAGGTGCTAGCACCGCCTGTCGATGAGCCGCCTGCTCGGGGGCAGGGAATGGGGGAGAGGGTTGCAATCCCAGATTAATGTATTTTTTGTCAAGCAAACAGTGATAGGTGGCAGTTCTGTGGCAGCTTCAAGTTACACCATGCCCTGCAAATGTGTCCGGTGCATGATCAGGAGCCCGCTGACACAGTACCTCAAAGCACCGCTCACTTGACTGGCATACGAGAGGGTGCCACCAGCCTTGAAGGCTTCAAGCAGGCATGCATGCAATGCTGTGTCCGTTTCCAGTCAAATCTTGGCTCGTCTACCCACACTCGGCAGGGTTGGAGTGTTGCTGCATTTCACACTCGGCTGGCCCAGTGCAAAATGCCAATCCATTGGGGGCTGTTAGGGTTTTTGAATTTGAACCTAATGGTGTGAAGATCTGCAGTCATGACTCTGAGAGGTTGGCACTTGACTGTGACCTCTAATGTCGTGTTTGAGACCATCCAGGCGGTCTGGAGATGCCAGCTGGTGTAAAGGGCGGAAGCTGGCAACAGGCCCCAAGTGGTCACACTAGAACACCTTCGCACTGGCACAGCATGGACACATCTACATTGCAGGCTTGCACACACTGCAACGGACAGTGACAACATCGCAGCAATCGCCGCACTCACAGGCTGCAGTGGGCGGGGCCGATGGCGCTGATGCTATGGCTTGAATGGGTAATATGATGATGATGATGAGGCTGCAGTGGGGCCCGTACATTGCTGTGGAAATGGTCAATCAGACCAGACATGCAACTCACTGAGGGCAATGATGGTATTTACAGTAGATTATTGCTCTGCTCTGTATTAAATTAGTGCTGCAGATACATATCAAGTTTCGGTCTGCATACATTTTTTTGGATAGGATCTAACATGCATGGGTTCAGCGCGGGTGACATCCTGGACTATAAGACCAGCAGCAAGCGTGGGGGGTGGTTGGCACCAGCGCACCTCACACTGTGCTTGTCCTTCTGGAGCAGTGCTCCCTCCTCTTTCCGCCCCAGTGGGGCGCGGGGCCGATGGCGCTGATGCTATGGCTTGAATGGGTAATATGATGATGATGACGTGCTTGTCCGCTGACCTTCTGCTTGCATCAGGCAACTTTTGGGGATGTTCAAGGGCGTGCGTGCGTAGCCTCTACATTGGCTTCCTGGACGTGGAAGGGCTGGTGCCCCGGCAGCGGTTCCATTGACCTCAACATGCTTCATGTTCATCAGTACAACCAGCGGCGCAGTGCAGTGGGTGCACCCACGTGGAGCCAGCTTTGCTTACATGCGCAGCCTCGCATGCCGGGGTAGGGTGACACTGCTTGCCTTTTGCTGCTGCGTTAGAGTGCTTCTTCTTCTTGACAGTAGATAAGCCAAGGCAGCGCCCATACAACGGCTCAGGGCCATGAACCTCAGCCCAATAATGCATGCCAAACAATGCGCACAGGTGCATGAGGGGGGCAAAAATCTGCTTATCTTTTGCTTTGCTTCCCTGCTAGGTCTCTGTGCTGCTGCTGATTAAAGGTGCTGCGTGTAGTGGGGCCCTGGCAGGATGCCAAAGCACTGCGTTTGAATACCACATAATACCAAAAAAAGTTTTAAAGTAAAGTACAGCCCGGCTCTATTGGTTCACCAGCCGCACCACCTGCCTGTCAGCAGCGTCGTAACATGGTGACCCCATGCCCATTGCATGGCCTGGTGACAACGGTACTCTAGTGTGCACCAGTCTTGCCTACGCAGAGTGACCTGGCATATTTGGACCATCACTTCTGAACAGTACCAGGGCAGCGGGGGGTGGGGGCTGCGGTGCTGTGTCATGAACACATGCATGTGCAGCACCAAGCATGCCGCGCCACAAGTGCTTCCCCTGTAAGCAGTATTGTGCATATTGCAACGCTCCACACACATTGTGCTAAACTTGAAGAAGCCCGTGCTATGTACAATGCAATGGCCTACAACCATGTATCAACTTCAGCCTTGGAATGCAATGCGCCAACGGTGCACGTGGCAAGGCAGGGATGCGTGCAACCCCTGACGCCGCCCTCAAGCCGCAGCAGCACACTCTGCCAGATGCTGCCGCCTAACCTAACCACCACCTGATTGTCACTCCAGCACCCACAGCCCTGCTGGCCGCGGCTGCAGCCATGCTAGCTGGCCACCCCGCCTAGCTACCTGATTGTTTGCCTGCCCTCTGGTGCCCCACAACAGCACTATCGTTGTGTGTGCAGCAGCAGCCTAGCTAGGATGGCGCTGCTGTACTGAACAGCCAACCTGCTGCTGCATGTCCCAACAGCTGCAGCTGCACTGCTCAGTTGACGTTGCTGAGCAGCCCACTGTCGCCGATGGCCTGCACCACCTCATAGCCAACACCAGACGCAGGGTACGGCAGCCCAGCAACAGCCGGCCTCCGCTGGTCACTGCTGCTGGCAGCAGCAGCACCTGCAGCCTCCGCGGCGGCCGCAGCACCGCCGCGAGACGCCCGCCGGCCGCCCCTGCTTTTCGCTGCCTTGGCCTTGCTGCCGCCTTCTGCATCGCTGCTGCCTGCGCTGGCCGCCTGCTGCTGCTGCTGCTGCAGCTGCCGCTCCTCCGGCGTCAGCATCCAGCTCCTGTCCAGCAGCTGGTTGAGCATCGCATCGTCCACGCAGCCGCTCTGTGGCACGTCGTCCATGCTGATGTCTGAGCGCAGCAGCGCCAGCAGCTCGGCAGCAGACATGCTGGTGCTGGCAGCGGACGCCTGCGCAGCGCGACGCAGTGAGCGGGTGGCGGTGGCACAGTCACAGCAGGGTCAGGAAGCAGGCTCGGCCAAGGCACATAGCGTGACGCAACAAAGACGCAGCGCACCAAAGCAGCTTGGCTCACCCCTAGGAGCACTGGCTCAACCACAGCTAGACTGTAAACGACACATCATACACACGTACCCCGGTGGGGCGCGGGGCCGATGGCGCTGACGCAATGGCTAGAATAAGTGATATGATGCTGCTGAGACACGTACCCCAGCAAACGCAGCACTAAGTTGCATCTCGCGATAACACTATCACAGGACCCATTGCCGCTGGCACCACATCCACCCACCCAGCATGCCTGACACCAGCAGTGCCGCACGTACATGCACACAGGCATGCATGCACACAAGAGCCTCGCCGCCGGTGCCCCCATTTGACCATCACACCCACGCCACACCCACACACACGGTCAAAACGCAGCGGCGCCGCCAGCGCAGCGCGGCGCACCTTGCCGGACGTGTCCAGCACCTCCTTGAAGACGCCCTTCTTGATGACCAGGCGCTCCAGCGCCATCTTGCCGCAGGCGCGCGCCAGCATCTTGCCCTCCACGCTGTTGCTGGTGGCCAGGCGGAACACCATCACGGGCCGCTGCTGCCCAATGCGGTGGCAGCGGTCCATGGCCTGCAGGTCCTGGTGCTGCGGGCAGCAAGGCGACAACACGCGCACAAAAGTGCAGAAGACAGCACGCAAACCAGACAAAGTGTGAGCGAGTGAAAGGGGCAACCAAGCAGCCCCACACATTCCTGGCAGCCCAGTCGCTGTTTGTGGCACGACGAGAACGGCAGGCAGGGGCTAGCTCAGGAACAACACACCACACCCCTGTCAGCGCCACACCTCCGCATCGCCAGGCTGCATGCGTGTGCTGGTGCAGCTCACCGGGTTCCAGTCGCTGTCGTAGATGATGACCGTGTCTGCTGCCGTGAGGTTGATGCCCAGACCGCCAGCACGCGTGGACAGCAGGAACACCCAGCGCTGGGGGTCGCTGTTAAACGCGTCGATGGACGCCTGGCGGTCCTGCGTGGACAGCACGCACACGTTGGGGCAGGCCCGTGACGACAAGCAGGGCAGCAGGGCGGCAGGCAGGCAGGCAGTGGTCAGCTTGCGTGAACTGACTTGAGCCTGCATTGTCAGATGTCAGGCAAGGGGTGACAGTACAGAAGCCACACGTCTGGACATGAACATATCGCGGCGCATCGGCCATGCGCCCTTGAGCTTCACGGCTGCCACGAGGGCTGCCGCTGCGCACCTCGAAGGGCATGGAGCCGTCGATGCGGCAGGGCTGGTGGCCGTTCTGCTCCAGGTACGACTCGATCAGGTCCAGCATCTTGGTCATCTGGGGCAGGAGGGCGGGAGGCGCGGGTGTGCAGTCAGCAGCATTGCTTTGGTGCCCCTGCTGCAGTCATACGACCTGGCAAACCATGCACAGTGCAAGCGCACGGGGCTGCTGCAGCACGCATCCTGGGCAGGATATGAAAAGCAGTACAAGCAGCAGACGGCCCTGCCATCCTTGTACAGCCGCACTCCGCTGTGCCAGCTGCCCACACGGCCCTGCAGCCCTGTTGGCCAGCGCTCGTGCATGCACAAGGGCGTGATCTTGCGGCAGCACCAGGTGACTTGGGCTGCATGGCGTGCTGCTGGCAAATTGATGTGCCCCGGCCGGCGCGCCGCAGCCTCACCTGGCTGAAGATGAGCACCTTGTGCCCGCCCGCCTGCAGCTTCCTCAGCAGCCGGTCAAGCAGGCCCATCTTGCCAGACTGCGCCGCCAGCACCTGCACGCTCGAGCAGGGGCAGCGGCGGCAGCAACACACTTCAACGCACACATAAGAAAGGAAGTTGCTGCCACGGCTGCAAGGACAGGACAGATGTAAGACACGCCGATGCCAGCAATCCAGCAAGTCGCAAAGACACAGTGTGCAAGCAGGCATCAGCATCGTGCGACGTTCTACCTCAATCCCTTGAAGTTACATTGACCCCAGAGGCACTCGTCACCAGTGGTGAAGCGCACCTGCACCCATGCACCAGCACTGTCGTGACAGCAACCCCAGGACTGGACCGCAGCTGCGTCTGGCGCTCACCTCCGGTGTCGGGTAGTCCAGGTCAGCGGTAAACGCACTGGTGATGAGGTCCGGGTGGTTGCAGTTCTTGCGCATCTGCATCAGCACGTTGTTCAGCTTGGCCTTGGCGTTGCCGCTGCTGCTGTTGGTGCCCTCCTGCTCAGCCAGCTTGGCCATCTCGTCCTGCAGTCCAGTTGCATGCCAGCCGTGCCGTGTTGAGATGGGGCAAAAGACAGCTGGCATAGGCAGCACAGCATCACAGCAGCTGCACATGTATGCCAGCAAACGCATGGCTACCACAGGTGCTGCAACCCTTTGCCACAGCTGCCCAGTTGGCCAACAAACACAACTCCGCACATGCGCCCTGCCAATAAATGCAGCCCTCTGCTGCTGCTCACCCCAAGCGTCTTCTCCAGCAGCTGGCTGTTGATGGTCTGCTGCTGCTGGCTCATGGGCGCGTACAGCAGCACCTCCTGCTTGCGCGGCAGGCAGATCTCCACGTCAGCCTTCAGCCGCCGCAGCATGAAGGGCTTCAGCAGTTGTGCAGCTTGCTCACAACCTGCAGTGGCATGGTCCAGGAAAGGCACAGGGAACCACGATGTGCAGGTTCAACCAGGCATGCCTCAGCTGGAGGGCAGTACCTGCCACCTGCGGAGGTGCTGCTGTAACACACTTGTGTTACGACGCCGCTAATGCTTCAACAACAAAAAATAATACAACCACACAGCACTCAGCTCAGCGCAGCTGCAGCCGCTCACGTTGTTGCGCTGCTCCGCAGCCAGGATCTCCTTGTCCGCCGTCTCGCTGCCAACCGCGGCGCTGAAGTCAAACCAGGCCTGGAAGTCTGCCAGGCTGCCAAAGATGTCTGGCAGCAGGAAGTTGAGCAGGCTCCACAGCTCGCCCAGGTTGTTCTGCAGCGGCGTGCCTGCACGGGTGCAAGGGGGGAGAGGCGCCAGGCACAGGGGTCCGGGGCCGGGGATGCAAGGGCAGGTTCATCATCATCATTACCCATTCGAGCCAGCGTTCAGGGCAGCTGAGTGCATGCAAGCCCGGGTCGCACCTGTGAGCAGCAGCTTGTTGTCGGCCGGCAGCATGCGCAGGTCCCTGATGAGCTTGCACTCGAAATTCTTCAGGCGGTGACCCTCGTCCACCACCACGTACTTCCAGTTGTAGCGCGCCAGCGCCTTGATGTCAGCCATGACGATCTCGTACGTCGAGACGATGCAGGGGAAGTCGGGGCCAGCGGGGCCTGCACACACGTTGGCACAGCAACGCCAGCACAGGGCGGTGATGAGGCTTGTTGTACAACGGCAGCCATGGGGGTAGGCATACCACATGGTGCAGCTTGGGTGTGCAGGCCCGCTTGCTCCCGCATGGCAAAGCTCTTCCCGCCAGTCACGCCAGTCGCACGCAGCTGCGATCCGTTGCCAAAACCCACTCTGCGCAGCTCACCCAGCGGCATGTGCTTCTGGCGCAGCTCTGCCCGCGCCTTGGCTCCCTTGCCGTGGTACTCCAGCACCGGCATGCTGGGGCACCAGCGCTTGACCTGCAGCCACACAGACGGCGTGGCGGCAGGAGTTGCAGGCACAAAATCATGCAAAACATTCAAGACTTTTGGATTTTGTAGAATGTTCATGAACGGAGCTGCTATGGTGGCGCATGGCAGCAGGAGCTGGCCACAGCGCAGCTGGCGTCTGCGCTGCACGCAAGCATGCTGCTGAGCCGCTGTCACGTGCGCTGCGCGCCTGCATGACCGGTGTCAGCGCTTGCAGGACGTTGCTGCTGCTGCTGCTGCGCCGCCCCACCTCTGCCACCCAGTTGCGCAGCGTTGACAGCGGCCCGATGATGAGGAAGGGCCCGTACACCTCCTTGGAGCGCAGGTGGCTGAAGAAGGAGATGGTCTGCACCTGCGGGCACACCCACCCAGCCGGCACACACAGCAACACTGCTCAGCAATGAGTATGACCCGCCATGCGTTTTTGCGACTTGTACCGCTGTGCTGTGCAAACCTTGCCATCACTGCTTCCACCTTCACAAAGCCCACTGCACGTGTCCAGGCACACACTGTTGGGCATGCATGCAGGCCGCTGCAGGCGGGCGCTGGCGCGCACCGTCTTGCCCAGGCCCATCTGGTCGGCCAGGATGCCGTTGAGGCCGTTCTGGTAGAGGCTGATGAGCCAGGTCACGCCAGCCAGCTGGTACTGCCGCAGCTCACCCTGAATCAGCGGCAGCAGCGCCTGCAGGACAGCGCCAGCGGCCATTGCGCGTTGAATGGGTGGCAAGATGCGCAAGACGGGTAGCAAAGCCAGCCGCTAGCACGCATGCTGCTGTCCTCTGCATCAGCACAGGTGCCCATGCGCATGTGCAGGCGGCTGCTGCCGTTGCAAGAACCGCCAGCGCTGCACACATGCCGAGGCTGCATCGCAGCATTGCTCACCTTCTGCTTCTCAGCCAGAGTGCCTGCAGCGCTGACCGCACCCGCAGCCGCCTGCGCGGCAGCCACGCCCTTGGCTGCTGCTGCAGCAGCAGCCTCGGCAGCCTTGGTGCGCTTCGCGGCACTGCCAGCTGCCTTGGCCCCGCGCTTGCGCTTGCCGCCCTTGCCCTTGCTGCCGGCAGCAGCCTCCGGCTCTTCCTCCTCATCTGCCTGCTGCTGCTCGCCCTGCTGCTGCTGCTGTGGTGCGTCTGGCGCGTGGTAGGTCTTCATCTGCTCTGTGAGGAACTTGGTGTACATGCCCGCCCTGTTCAGCAGCGCGTCCAGCTGCGCAAAGCGCTCCCGGTTCAGCACGGACTCGCTCTGCACGGCGGCCTGCGGTCACACACAGCAGCAGACAAGGAGACAGGGTGTGGGCGCCAGCACCGCATGCGGCACGCGCGGCGCAGCGCAGGCATGGACGGGCTGCTGAGCAGCGCCAGGCCGCCGCCCAGCTGACCTGCCTGAGGCACGGCTGTGGCAGCCGTGTGGTCACTGTCTCCAGTGAGCGCATGCTGTTGTCAGGTGTGCAAGTGATGCTAGCTGGGTGGCCACTGCTGCTGCTGGTGCTGTGTCGTGCCCGCTGCTGCTGCTGCTGCTGCTGCTGCTGCTCGCACCTGTGCTGCAGCTTCCTCCTCGCGCTCCTTGCGCAGCTGCTCCTCCTCTGCGTAGTAGTCCTCAGGGGCCATCACCTGCTCAGCCTCCTGTTCCTGCAAGCAGGTTTGCAGGCAGGGCGGTAGCAGGACAACATGTTCAGTAGCTGATGCTTGAGCAGACGATAAGCAGGGGATTCGTGGGTGTGTCATGTACTCGTCACTCGGTGGTGACAGCAGGAGGTGGCTATACATGCTGACACCGCTCGCCAGCCACATTATGCACACAACAACTGCTGCAAGATGATCGTGGCTGCAGCAAGACATGCCAATGGGCAGCTGAGATGCAGGAAGGCAGCGGGATCTGTCAGATACTGTGCTAGGGGAGAGGGCCACTTACTGTGAGGGGCTGCGTATTGTTCACGACGCCGCCCGATGTAGTGACGCTGTCGCTCTTTGTTGGTGCGTTCTGGTCCATCTTCACGTCTGTATCTGTGCTGATGGGCGACTGCCTGCTGGCAGGCTCGACCTTGCTGTCTACTGCTGCCAGGGAGGAGCCTGCTCCTGCTGCCTGCATGAGGCAAAGCCGCAGCTCCGTTGGCTGCAGGCACTAAAAATCACAGACCTGTACCATTCAAATACTCTGGTACGCTCGTACCTTTGCCGTATCAGCCATCTCAGCTAGGCGCCAAGCTGGTCTTGAGCTGCAAACGGCCTCTATCTAGCTCCTGCCGAAAGCCAGCTTCGAGCTTATGAAAGAAGCAGATACAACTGAAAAGTCGAATGTCAACCAGACGACGGCCCACAGTGTGGTGATAGCGGTGTGATCACGCGGAACTGTGCTGTGGCTCCCAAGCGACTGAGGTCAGCACATGTCGGCACCGCTGCCGGTGATGGTACTGGAGCAGACGAAAGTGCTCGGTCATGTCCTCGGTTGCTGATCATGACGACAAGGTTCGCGCTTTTCTTGAATTCGAACATCGTCCGTAACACCACAAGCACTCACCGGCAGAAACATCAGACCAACTCAAACAGTTCCAAATGCTAGCAAATAATACTTTGTATTTTACGGTCAGCTGGCTTGCACAACACACATAGTCACCGGCTGAGTGACACTGCAGCCAGTTCGTGCCTAATCAACGGCCCCTTCTGCTGCAGTACTGTAAGGCCCTCCTAGTCTCAGCATCCTTTGTCTCATGCCTTGCTTACAATGTTGATACCAGCATACGAGTCCGAAGCACCTACAGTTCACATACAGTAACCACTGCCTGTGATATTTCAAACAGTAGAAGTGGTTGCTGTGATGCCATTGTAACTATCTGGTGAAGGCTCGTGCACCGCAGCCAGCACCCTTAGCATGCAGCAGCAGGAGCAGCAGCATCATGACCAGCAGCAGCAGCAACAGCAGCAGCAGCAGCAGCAGCACGACCAACACGGTTTGCCTCAGGCCAAGCAAGCAGAGCAGGATGTCCAGCAGGATGCTGCTGCTGCAGCTGCATCCGGTGGCGCTTACCTCACAGCAGCCACAGCAGCACACACGCCTGCGAGAGACCTGCAAGGAGATGATACGGAAGCAGAACAGTTGGGCAGCAGCGGCAGTGGCGACTATGAAGACGCAGATGCTGACATAGACGACTATGAAGATGAGGTTGAAGATGTTAGCAGTGAAAGCGGCAGCCAGCAATCGCTGCCGCTGATGCAGCAAGCCTGGAAGCCAGACTACACCTTCAAGGTGTGCTGCTGATGCACAGCCTGCTTGCAAGAAAGCATGGCGGGGCCTGCGTGAAGTGTTTTAGACAACGCTGACAACGCGCACCCGCTGCCTCTGTGCCAGGCACTAGGCAGACTTTGCAGGACATACTTGGGTCTTCAGTGCTGCTGCACACGGGTGGCAGCTGCAGCAATGCTGCATGCCCGTGCAAGCTGATCTGGCACCTCGCTCCAGTGACCACCACCGACCCCTGTGCACTCGGCTGTGTCACAGCACGCCCCATCCCCACCGCTGCTGCCTGGGCTGCTGCTGCTGCTGTGCGCCCTGCCAGGTGCTGCTGGTGGGGGACAGCGGCGTGGGCAAGACGTGCCTGGTGATGCGCTTCATCAGCGACAGGTTTGAGGACCACCTGCCTGCAACAGTGGGTGGGTAGGCACTGCTGCCAGCAGCAGCACACCAGCACTGCTGTGCGGCACAGCCGCTAGTGGCAGGCATGCCGCTGATCAGGCCGCCAACCCCTGCCCCGGCAGCAGCGCGTAAGCTACTGGCTGCTGCTGCTGCCTCACACACTGGGGTTTGACGAAGCCCAGCTGCTGTTGAGGTCGCCTCACCATTGCACACATGCAGCGTGAACAGCCAGGCGATGCTGACCTGCAGCAGAAGCCGTCCGCAGCTTGTCCAGCAATGGCAGGCCAGAGCTAGCATTCTTGGTGGGCCACAGGGCAGCGCTCTCAGTTGCGCACAGCGCCTGTGCTCACTCAGCATTACATTTGAAGCCAGGAAGAGAGCAGTTGTCCAGGCACGTGGGTGGGCAGGCACTGCTTCTCGACAGGGCGTTTCTGCAGCTACTTCTGCTGCTGCTACTGCTGCTGCTGCTGCTGCAGGCGTCGACTTCTGCGTGAAGCGCATGGTGGTGCATGACCTGCAGGTGGGCCGCAGGCACTGGCCTGGTGGCAGCAACAGCCGCAAGACGCTGCTGCTCATTCTTTTGCAGCAGCAAGTCGCACGCTGGCTGGCGCCAGGGTCTCAGCTGCAGCATGGGCGCACGAAGCTGAGCAGCAATAATCAGCGTCGTCGGATTGGTCCTGCTGGTGCTGCTGAATTGCTGAGTCCTTCTTCAAATACATACATGCACTGCTGCTGCTGCTGCTGCTGCTGCCGCTGCTGCTGCTGGCGCTCAGGTCAAGTGCACCATCTGGGACACCGCAGGACAGGAGCGCTTCCGTGCGCTGACCAGCACCTTCTACAGGGGAGCCAAGGGCATCATCTTTGGTGAGCAGCAGCAGCAGCAGCTGGCTGCATGCACACGCGCAACACTAGTTCTTAGGCTTGTGCCTGAACAACAGCAGACTTACTGGAATACCAGCAGTAGTGGGAGGAAGTAGGACATGACCTCTGGGTTGGTTGGGCTGATTGTCGGCTGCTGCTGTGCCCTGCGTCCTGCGCCCGCAGTGTACGACGTCACGCGCCGCCAGACGCTGGAGAGCCTGTCAGGCAGCTGGCTGGACGAGCTGGAGAGCTACCAGCCGCACCCCCACGTGGCCCGCATGGTGGTGGCCAACAAGGTGGACGCGGTGAGCCGCTGGCGGGAGGCTGTGCGGTTCTTGCCCTGGCAAATCGGCGTGTTTGTGTGTGGGCGCCGGCTTCAGGGCTGCCAGGCCAGCAGTTGTAAGCGGCATGCAATGTGTTGGTGATCCAGCAGGGTGAGGCTCTCGTGCCCAATGCCTGCCTCCCTGCTGCTGCTGCTGCTGCTGCTGCTGCTGCTGCTGCTGCTGCTGCTGCAGCATGATGCGCGCGAGGTCAGCTGGCAGGAGGGGGCCGACTTTGCCAAGCAGCACGGCTGCCTGTTTGTGGAGACCTCGGCCAAGCAGAACATCGCTGTGGGCGTGGCCTTTGAGGAGCTGGTGCTGCGCATACTCGACACGCCAGAGCTGCTGGCTGAGGCGGAGGAGGAGGAGCAGCAGCTGCTGCAGCAGGCCACCCGCAGCGTAAACCTGGCTGCACCGGCAGCTGCGGGTGCTGGCTATGCAGTCAGCTGCAGCTGCTGACAGCATTTCAGTGACCAGCATCCGTCAGCGTGAGGCTGCGGCTGATCATGGCTCGGCCAGCGTGAGGTCGTTGCTGCAGGCAGTCCAGTGTCATTGCATCTGCGTCTCAGTGTGGCTGACTGCAAGCGTGCCTGCGCGGGGTTACCCAAGGGGCTTGCGCGTGCACACCATGCAGGTTGATGCAGCTGACCTGAACCTTGCCAGCAATGGTAGTGCAGTAAAATTATCGTGTGCTGCGTACATGTTTATAGCTGCAGCGGCGGTGGTGGCGGCAATGGCAGCTTGTACAGTATGAAAGGGTCCTGGCAGCACATCGACCACAGGCCAGGAACGTAATGCTCTGTTGCGTGGTACCTGTCAGTGTGGGACCCAGTGAGCTGTCCACACACAGCGACTTGTCAAACACGTCAGGCCCCGCAGCCTCTACCAAGGTGGTGGCATCACATACATGTTTGTTCAAGAGGTGCTTCTGTCTGTGCACATGCGCAGCTTTGCTTTGAGATGTTGGTGCAGCATGTTGGCAGTACACGTACTGTGTTTTCTTTTTCATGCACCGTGTGCAAGTTACAGCATGCCTGCTGGCGGGTGTGGCCATGATGGCGTGCAGTGCCCCGTGAGGTGCAACACATGTGTCCAAGGTGGCACCTTGGGCAGATGTGTGTTGTCCCTGGAGACAGCACACATGTGCGGCACGTATGCTGACAGCACACATGTGCGGCACGTATGCTGGCATGTGTGCTGCAGCATGTGCCTGGGTGCCGGCGTGGTCAAGGCCGTGGTATGAGCCCTGCATGACGTGCAGGAAACATCGCATGCAAGGCTTTCCACGGCAATGTTCTTCTGCTTGTGTAATGGAGTGTGGTTTTACTGCTGCATGCAGTGCATGTGTACATCCTCGGCCGCTGGACCTACAGGTGGTTGACTGTTGCTGGTTGTCCTGTGACGTGACAGTCTGTTGAATCTGCGCACAAACGCGCAATGGTTGGTCTGGCTAATGCCTTGCCACTGAGAGTTCTCTGCTGGCTGCAGGTGCCCTGTGCAGGGCGTGTGCCTTGTTGCCAGCTCACTGCCAGCCTGGCAAATTTGTGTTTGCATGACGTGCTGGGCACATGGCTGTTGTAGGAACATGGTTGGATTTCACTATCCCTGTAGTGCAATCAGATCATCATCATCATCATCATCATCATCATCATCATATTACGCTTTCAAGCCATAGCATCAGCGCCATCGGCCCCGCGCCCCACCGGGGCAGAAAGAGGAGGGAGCACTGCTCCAGAATGTTTGCATGCATTGCGCACATCCCAAGACTTGACAAGAAAAGCAGCAATACACGATGACACCATCCGACATCTTCCAGAACCGCCCCAAATATCATCAGATACAAAACGCAACACCTTGATAGATGAATCAGCCATCGACAAAACGCAATCAGATCATATGACAGATCCTGTCAGACTTACACTGTGACTGATGCTAGACAGCATGCAGAGATGGGGCATGTCAGTCGGTGCTAAGGCATGTTGCTGGTTATCTTGTGCAGGCCTGGGATGCAAAAGCAGCAGCACTGTTACCTTGTGATGTGCATTACAGATGTAACAATGCAGCAGTGCTCCCTCTTCCTTGGACTCCTGTGAGGCATGGCCAATGACGTTTACGCTCTGACGAAAATAGGTACATGATGATGACGATGATGTTGTAGTGATGCTGCAGATGTGCCAGCACCTCTTCCTTGCCTTGCAGCCATGCTGCCACCTTGTGGCCAAACTGGTCATCGCATCAAGTGTGTTTTGCAAGCCTCCTGCAGCCAGACAGCCACCAGGGGTTTATGGTTACCCAGCGATAACTTCGGCTTGAGTTTTTTGCCGGAGAAAAGTGGGCTGATCTGTTTTGGCGGGTCGCATGATTGGGTGAGGCAGTGCATCTCAGTCAAGCAATGCCACTTGGAAGACACCGGACTGAGCATAACAGGTCTTTCCAGCCATTTTCTGCCTTTTGGAACGTCAGCTGCGGCTTGGCCTACCAGGCGCAGCAGTACCCTACCTGGCCAGCAACCTGCTTGCAGCCTGCCGAACCTATAACCTGCCGTCGAGATGTCTGCTGGAGGCATCCTAGCAGTTGATAGTGATAATTAAGACAACCACAGGCATTTAGGGTCAGATCAAGGCAGTAGTCGGCAACTGCTGCCCAGGATGCTTCATAGTAGCCCAAACAGCGACAGCTTCGCACAGTATCTTGCGATCGCCATTGATTTGGTTGGTAGATCTATTATAGCGTGCTGAAAGGGGCAGTCACCCGGCCCGACTTCTCACACTGGCAGCTTCAACAGGATGCTGGCCATCCTGTTATTCGTCGCCGGGGCTGTGCTGTGCCTGATCCACTCAATAGTAGTGCTGTATGCGATCGTGTTACGGGCAGCTCGTAGTCTGATCCAGCAACTGACCCGGCGGGTCCGCAAGCCAGCCCAATGCAGTGCCGCGGCCGGCATAGATGGGTCGCATGAGGTTGTGCGCAGCGTTAAGGTACAAGGCCTGCAAGTTGAGGCCGAAGGTAAGCTAGCGGAAGGCAGTTGGCGCTGGTGCAGTACATGTCACAGGAAGACCACCTGGCAGTCCCACCAGGTGCATGTGTCTCACGTTTGCATGTCAACCTGGCCGGCAGCCTTACCATCCACAGCAGCCAGTGCACTGAGGTTGATAAGGGGTATGTTTTTCACCTGCTCCTGCTGCTGATCCTGCTGCTGCAGGGTGCATCTTGGTGCGTGATGACAAACACTCCCGCCAGCAGCAAGAGGTGCTGCACTTGATAGAGGCTTACGGGTCAGCCAACGCCAACTGCTACACGGCTTTTTCCAACCCGGAGATCCAGGTGTTCCTGGCACCAGGCCTGGGCTGCATGCTATACACAGTTGCCCAGCATTGGGGCCACACCATCGTGTGCGCAACGGGCGACCCCCTGTGCGACCCAGCGGGCGCGCTGCGCATGCTGCGCCTGTTCAGGGCCGCCTTCCCCGCCGCAATCTTCATCGACCTGAGCAAGGCTACTGCGCAGCTGCTGGCTGCTGAGGGAGGCGTCACCGTCACAGACCTGGGGTGCGAGACAACAATCAGCGTGCAGGACTTCCACTTTGAGTTCAACAAGGTGCGCTGCCAAACCCTGCTGTCGCACAAATTTGCAGGCACCGGTACTCATGGTCGAGTTTCACTGGGCAGGCAGCATGTTCTTGGCTGCCAGAATGAGTCCTGCAGTGCAGCAAGGGCTCCTCATTGTGTGGTGATTCCAGCACCACAAGGCGCTCAGCCGCTCTGCGTATTGGGGAAAGCCAGCAGTACGCCCTGCCATGCTGAATTTACCCCGCTGCTGCCTCCTGCAGAAGACCAAGCACATCCGCCGCCGTGCTGAGGTGGCAGCTAACAGTGGCTTGGTGGTGGAGGAGGTGGGGCCCGGCAGCAGCGCCAGCATCAGGCAGGACCTGCGCCAGATGGCTCTGGAGTGGTGAGTGGGGCGCTGCATGCTGACCTTGCAGCACTGCAGCTCGCGCCGCTGCAGGGCGGACCTCTCCCTGCAGGCAGACCTGGCGGCGCATGAGGCAGGCCTGGCGGCGCATGAGACGGGCAGCCAAGTCAACAGCAGCAGCGCCAAGCTTGTTTGCTTAAAACAAGGCGCGACTTGATACTGGAATCCTGGGACTTGACTCAAAACAACAGCCGCATTGCTGCGTTCTTTGCCCATCTGTCAGTGCAGCCAGCTCATGCTGTGTGCACCTCCCACTGTTTGTTGTGCAGCCAGCTTGCAGCGCGTGCAACCCTTGCGCATCTCCTGCTGTTCGTCCCGCAGGCAGCAGGGCAAGGCCTGCAGTGACGACATCAAGGTCTTCAGCAGGGCGCTGCCCTGGGAGCACGTGGGCGAGGAGCGGGGCGTGCGCGTGTTCGTCGCGCGCGCGCTGGCCCCGGGCGAGGCGCTACCGCCACCACCACGCACCGCTGCCAAGGGGACGGCAGGCAAGGGGCCAGCACAGCAGCAGCAGCAGGCGTCTGGCGCTGTTGCGCCAGCAGGGCAGCCGCACCAGGGCCCCGCCCAGCTGAGCAGGAAGCAGCGCAAGCTGAGGGAGAGGGCTGCACGCAGCAGAGCCCTGCAGGAGGCAGCAGGCAGCACAGCCGGCGGTGATGCTGCAGGTGCTGCAGGTGCTACAGCTGGCGATGCAGGTGAAGCACTTAAAAGTCCGCCAACAGATTATGGCAGCAGAGATACTGTTGTGATAATCGTTGACCAAGAGCCAAGCACGCAGCAGAAGAAGGAAGTCAAGCAGCTGCCAGGCAGTCAGGCAGCAGCAGGCTGTGCTGGCGGCAAGCTGCCTGCACCGCAGAATGACGCAGTAGTGCTAGAGCTGTCGTCCTTCGCTGTGAGCAGCCAAGGCCCCTCGTCCAGTGCAGCAAGCAGCAGCAGTGGCACCCACAGCAGCAGCGGCACAAGCAGCTCCGCCACATTGGCTGCAGCACCGCCAGCGGCTGGCCCGCGCCCTCGTATCCACGCCTGCATAGTGCTGGACCCCATCTACCGCAAGGGCCATGTGGTCGGCTACACGGCTGAGCGCAGCTTCCTGCACCCTCAGGGTGTGAAGGGGGCGGTGAAGCTGCTGCAGCGGCATGCGCTGGCTGTGCTGAGGGCGGAGGGCGTGTCGCTGCTCAACCTGGGCCTGGCTGTGGGCTACGAGGTCAAGCCAGGTGCGCGGGGCGGACGCAAGTGCCGGCAGTGCAGGCCTGGACGGTGGCATGCTGCAGCGTTCTGCCTTGGAAAAGCCTGCTGTGGTGGTAGCCTACCGCCGCACGGCCTGTGAAGGTTGCAAAACTTGCATGTTGCCAGCACTGCCGGGAGAAGGTGCCTGGCGCACGTCCGAGCGAACTCCAGAGTCCCTGGCAGCACTCTGCTGCTGCGCCTGCCTCGTGCTGGTACGGCGAGCTCCCAAAACGGCTGCACGGCAGTACTTCAGCCATGCTGCACGGCCCAGCCTGGGTGGTGGCGTGCCTGGCTCTGCCGCCTGCTGTGTGGTGCTGCAGGCGCCTGCCATGGCTTCAAGGACTGCGCCTGGCTGACACGCTCCCTGCAGCTGTGCTACAAGTATGCCAACAGCCTGTACGCCTTCCACAACCTGGCACACACCAAGGCATGGTGAGGGCAGCAGCAGGAGGCGAGAGCGGCATTAGCTTCGCGTGCAAGATGCAGCGCTGCTGTGCCGCCTGTTGTGCAGCGCCAGCTAACCTGCTGGTCACATTCTGTGGACAACACAGGGTGGCGCGAGTCCGTGCCCCAGCACGGTGTGCTGCTGCTGCTGCCTGCACGTCGCATGCGTGCGATGCTGGCCCGCTGTGTTGGCAGACATGCACAGCATGTTGTACATCGTCAGAGCGCCATTTTGCTGTGTGCACGACGGACGCCGTCACCTGCATGAACAGCAACACAACTGCTTCGTGTTTGCTTCAAATGCGCACGTGTGGCAATGCTCCTGGCTTGTTGCTGCTGCTGCTGCAGCTGGGGCGGCGGCTATGCTGGCGAGTCTGACGCCTACAAGTTCAGCGGCGCGGTGCTGCTGGTGCGCAAGTTTGCGGCGCTGCCGGCTGCTTGGAGCTGCCCCATCGGGGACGGGCCCTTCAACGCCGGGGTGTGCTTCCGACACTTTGGGCTGTATGGGGACCCCTGGGAGCTGCTGCTGTTCTGGCGCTACATGGCGGGCAGCAGGCAGGTGCCAGCAGCAACGCTGGACAATGAATGATGCATGCGGGACGGCGCCTGCCGCTGCTGGCAGCTGGCATGTCAAACGGGGCGTGTGTGCGGTATGCAGGTGAATGCGTCAGGTTAGTTCTAGGGGCAATGTTGGGCTTTCAACTGCAGCAGGCATTCTTTGCGTGTTAGTTGGCTGAAAGCAGGTATGCGGCTGGAGCGTCAGGCAGTGATGTCGTTGTATTCTACATGAGGTTCCTGGCAGCTGCTGCTGCTGCTCCTCCGGTTTCACACCTGGCAAAGCAGCTCGGCAGCAGCAGCAGCACCAACAACATTTGGACACAACAACTGAACTGCAATGAGTGAACACACGTGGTTGCAGCCAGCTGGCTATGCAGGAGGTGCACGCATGAGGTGTGCATGCAGCTGCGGGTGGCAGGCACAACAGCACCCACTTGGCATGTTGTTTTGGGGGGGGGGGCTGGGTGAACTTCTCGGGTGAGGTGCTTCAGCTTAGGCTGCTGGTGATGGGGCAGGGTGGTGCTGTGTGTGGCACAGGGTGGGGCTGGGACAGACAGTTGTGCGGAGTGGATCAAGAAACATGCAATTCCACGGCTGCCTGCTAAGCCCTCTGTATCGAGTTGTCAAGGCGCAGGCATGCTTGCTGTAGGAATGGTGCAACATGGTAGCTGTGCTGCGAGCAGCATCCCCTGTTGGCAGACAGAGCTGGCGCTGGTTGGTGGCCCACAAGGCTGGTGTAGTTGGGGCTGGCAATGTGTGTGATAGTTTAGGTGCCGGTCTCATGGTAACAGCTGTTGTGCTGGTGCTAGGTCAAAGTAGGAAGTCCATGCACACAGGGACACCAGTGCCACACCACGCACGGCGCTGGCAAGCTATGCACTTACAGTTGCTGCTGAGTTTGTCGACACTAGTAGGTGTTTGTCTGGCGGCTCCTTAAAGTTGCGGCCTGCAGCCTGTGCGGGCTTGCATTCCTCCTGCCTACCTTGGTGCTGATGCAGTGCTAGATCAGCAGGTGTCGTGTCTGCTGGGCGGAAGTTGCTGCAGCTTGTTCAGCCCACACCTGGCGTTGCACCAGCGCTTTGGGCAGGATTTGTGCCACATCGTGTTGTGGCTGCCTCGGCCGTTTGTCTCAGGAGCCCACTGTGGTCACTGTGCGGGAGGGGTCTGGCACACGCGTGTGGCAGTTGCAGTTGTCAGCCTACTTTGCAGTGGCTGTAAGTCATGCAAATGGTGTTCTGCGCAGCACGGCCATTGCTTTGCTGAAGCTGGTATGTGAATGGGCAGCCCCTTGAACAGTGATGCCATGTTGCGTGGATGCATGCTGGTCATCCAAGTCGACTTCCAACTCACTTCAAAGGTACAGGTGGTGATTTCCTGCAGGTATAATGTTGCCATATACATAGGACATCAGAGCACAACAAGTTACACATCATACTGCATCACAACGCGTGCGCTCGCCTGCAGATCAAGTTTTATGCATGCCATCAACCAACTGGTTATGTGCAATAAGTTTCACACCGTGGCGGACTTATGGATGCATGTGCCCTCATGCCGCAGCTGCAGCATACAAGGGCTAGGCTATTCAGCAATCTGGTTGAATTCTATTCGGATGAAAACGTAATGTTCCATCAGTGGTGTTGTGAAATGTCCTGGACAACACATCGTTGGTGGCACGTGTGTTGGTGTTGCAGAGATGCTGCACCGTTGCACAGTTGGTAAGGTTGTGCTAGCTGCAAACCTGGAGCTGCATGTTGTTCGCGTGTGTTGTCATCATGACGCAATGATTGCAGGAGTACAAGGTCACAGCCTGACTCCATGGCGCAAGGTGCATTCCGTGCCTTCTTTGATGACTGCACCAGCATTCTGTTGTTGCTGAAGCAGGCACCGTGTGTTGTTGATGCTGTGTCAACGTTGAAGCATCTCGTGATGCATGCGTGCTGGTAAAGCCTGTGCTTGCCAATGACTGACTGCTGCACGCATTGTCGTCGGCAACTGTTGTGTGGGACTGCATCAGCTCAAGGTCGAGCGTTTGTTACGTCTGTTATACACGAGCAAGGCACACAGCCGTGCGCGTGTTGGTGTGGCACACAGGAGGGGCCTGCTTGCCCTCAAGTTGACCTACTGGCTGACGCTGGTGCAGACACGCCGCGGCTGAAACTGTCTGTGATTGACCGTTGTTGCAACGGTTTGGTGGCTGCAGGTGGTGGGCACTGCACTGTATTACTGTGCTGCTGCCAGTTGCACTTGCAGCAGGGTGTCATGTGGGGGTGCTGTGCCTGCCACGCCTGCTTCAGCGCTGCAGCTTGTTACGCATGCCTGCATGTGCCTGTCACCACGCGGCATCCCCGCCACTGGCAGCTGGTTCCATTGTATCATCATCATCATATTACCCATTCAAGCCATAGCATCAGCGCCATCGGCCCCGCGCCCCACTTGGTTCCATTGTATGTGTGCTCATCACGTCAGATACGCTGCGCGAGCCGTACCCTCTTGTGAAAAGAAGCTTGGTACAGTGTGCCACCAGCAGACGATGGCAAACCTTTGCACAGCCTTTGAATATCATGCCTGTGTGTTGTGGCAGTACGGTGGCCGCTGCAGCAAAGGGTGGGTGGGGGGGACGGCGCAGGGTGATTTGTTTACAAGCAGTACATGGCGCTCAGAGCCAAAGCGCCTGCACAACATGTTTCTTTTAAAGGCCGTGTGGTCCTCCCTCTGCCGCACTGCGACCTCTGTTGTTACTGCACTGGTACCCTGCTGCAGATATTGTTCATCTCAGACGGGCGTGTGTGCATTAGATTGTGCTGAATCAACAGACTCGGTGCAGTCATGAATACTGGAGGGCACTTTGGGTAACACTTGGATGAGAGGAAGGGCCCGCTGACTGGCTGGCTCTAGACCCCTGACAACAAGCCATCCATTGGGAGACTTCCAGGCTGGAAGTTCCAGCTCAGCCACTGGGTAAGTGCGGTTCAAGGCTAGGTCTTGGTGGTTGCAACCAGTGCTCTTACTTACGCGCGTGCAACGAGCCCACAGTACCACACTTTCAATCAACCGTGATTCCCACAACACGGCATCAGTTGACTGACCCAACACGGTGTCCCGTCGAAGCTTCCCGTACTGTTGGGCAGGAAACTTCTAACACAGCAGTACCCGCTACGGAGGTATTGACTCTGTACTTGAGTGGGTTTTTTGCAAGATTCTGGTCATTTGGCCCAAACCTTCACGTGCCGAAGCCTGCACACCCCTGTGGTGCCTGCAGCTGCTGCTGTGCTTCACATACAAGGTACGCAGGAATGCAGCAGCATACAGCAACAGTTGATCCCTGTGGGCAGCCGTAACAATGCATCTGGTCAACCAGTAGGTGGTATGTTGCAGCTGAGTGGCTGGCTGAACACTTATGTCAGGATCCGATGTTAAGTGAGCAGGATGAATCAGAAGCAGTTGGCATACAGCGCAGTATGACCTGCAGGATGTAGAGTCACCTGGAAAGGTGCGTAGACCGTCACCTTCAATGACAGTTACCCCCAGCACTGTAACAACTGGCTGCCTTGCAGGCAGCACACCCTTGAGCCACCAGCAGCAGCACGCAGACAGCAGGCAGCATGTATCGCCAGCGGCGGCGTGGCCCGGCAGATGCCTACATGATGCTGCTGCTGGCGCAGCTGGTGCAGCGCATCGCCCAGCTGGAGTACAAACCGCCTGTGACGCTGGGCATTGTAGGAGGTAACATGATGCTGTTCACTTGGTGCCTGCTGCATATGGCTGTGGAGCCACAAGTGCTGCATCCTGACTGATACAGCTGAGCAATGCCGGGCCAGTGGTGTTGGTGCCTGCATTAGCATGTACACGACACCCACTAATACAGAGCTTTTCTGCATCACGCACAGCATAGTATAGCAGCGGTACCAACCCCACTACCTGCTGTATGTCGGTGCCCTGCCCAGCGCAGCCTGCTTCCTCACGTTCTATGAAGAGGTGCTGCCCCCTCAGCTCCGCGCCCTCATACCTTCAGTCAGCAAGGGCTGCCTGCAGCCATACATGATCTTCCAGGTACCTGCACACAGGCTGACAGGCGCAGCTGCTTCTGCACAGAGACATGCGTGTGTAGTCCATCCGTCGCAATGCAGTGCAACTTTGCAGCAGTCTTGGAAGGCCAGCGTGCTGCAGCACGGCAGCACGCGTGCATGCTGCGCATGCACAGCCTGACATGGCAACCGCAGCCATGCCCGCCATGAATATTTAGGCAAGCAGCCCTGGTGTGCGCTGTCTGTGTGGCACTGCCCCTGTGCGCCCACGTGTGTGGTGCGCTGCAGGTGACACAAGCAGCAACTGATGGCAACTGATGTACGACTGTGCTAGGCAGCTCGCCTGACAGCGTGTGTGCTCCTCAGTGCTGTCGGCTGTGTTCATGCCTGCCTGCTGCTGCTGCCTGCAGAACCGTCAGTGGAGCCGCCTGCTGTGGGCAGCCATGCTGCACGCGGATGAGGTGCGCAGCCCTGCTCGGCTGGCGGCGCTCCTTGGCCGGCCGCACTCCGGCAGCCAGCTGCATGCATCAGACCACCACCACAGATTGGCAGCAGCTGCCGCTGCAATCTGGCTAGCTCTGCTGCTTAACAGGATGTGGCATCAGGAAGCCAGCTGGGCTCAGCTCAGCAGCAGGCCGCACGCATGACGTGCCGCAGCATGGCCTCAAGTGATGGGCAGCACAGCAACCTCCCATGTGCACAGCCCTCATCTGTATGTTGCCACGTGATGAGCTCCTGCGTACCCTGGCTGCTGCTGCTGCCGTGCCGCGCAGATGCACCTGTACTACAACATGTCCTCCATGGTGTACAAGGGCGTGCTGCTGGAGCGGCGCTTTGGCAGCGCCAAGTTTGCCGCGCTGCTGGCTGAGCTGCTGCTGCTGAGCCACGGGCTGTTTGTGGGGCTGGCTTGGCTGGCGGCGTACTACGTGCCCGAGTACACGTGAGCGGCTGTGCTTGGCATGCCCTGCAGACTGCCCGGCAAGGCTGGCTGGACAATTGCAAACCCAACAGAAGGATTATGTCTACAAGCAGCTGTCCTGCAGCAACCCAGGCGCTGCCTTGGCTCGGTGCATCACGTAATACGTGATGCACAAATATTGCGGCATGCACGGTGTGTGCTTGGGTTCCTGCCGCACAGCTGCGGACAGCAGGCATGTAACACCACCTGTGTTGCTGCCTGGCTGCCTGCTGGCTGCAGGCACCTGTACATCAGCAATTGCGCTGTTGGCATTTCAGCGGTGCTGTTTGCGCTCAAGGTGGTGCTCAACCATGATGCACCCACATACAGCAGCATCATGGGCTTTAGGCTGCCAACAAAGGTGGGTCGACTGAGCACCCATTGCAGCAGCGCTTTGTCTGCTGACTTGTTGACAAGACATTCAGCTGAAGCTTGGCTGTGTAGATTGTGCAGACACACATGCAGCCTGGGACGATGGGGTAAATGCTGCACAGCCTGCTGACCACTTGGAGACCACGCCGCGCTCGCCTCGCTCGCTGTCGCATGTACCGCCTGCATGTCTGCCGGCCTGCAGTACATGGCTTGGGCCGAGCTGCTGCTGGCGTCGGCGCTCAACCCCCAGGCCAGCTTCTTGGGGCACCTGGCAGGCATCCTTGCGGGACTGCTGCACGTGCGGCTGCTGGCGCCAGCCCTGCCCTACCCCGCACGCACCTGGTGGCGCCTGCAGCTGCAGGCACGCATGCGGCTGAACCCTGGACAGGCCAGGTTCGCAGCAGCAGATAGCCAGCAGCAGCAGCAGCAGCAGCAGCAATTTCGGCAGCATGCGCGGGCTGCAAACGTTGCAGGTGTGCAGCGGCAACAGGCTGCAGAGCCTGTCAGGCAGCGGGCAGCAGCAGCACAGCAAGCACCTGCAGCTGCGATACAGCAGCAGCGGCCTGCTGTCAGCAGTGGCAACCGCCTGGGGGTTTCTGGCACTGCAGCCGAAAACGGCGCTGCCCGTGGTGCTGGTGTTGGTGATGAGGTGGTTGTTGAGTCGAGTAGCAGAGCGCAGCTGAGCACAGAGGAGCTGAGGCAGCGGCGCTTGCAGCGGTTTGCGTGAGGCAGTGCTTGCTGTCTATGGCAGCCTGCTGTGGTCGTGCCCAGGCGCCCGCACTGTGAGCTGCTGCTGCATGGTCAAGGACACCGTGCTCAGTGTAACTTATGGTTGGCCTGCAAGTGTTCTTCAGTCATGATCACCCAGCTGGTGTCCCTAGGCTATCACCGTTTGCTATGATGCCTGGCCTGCAATATGACTAGCACAGCACAAATATAGTGCAGCATGCCCTAGCTGTTGCAACTCAGCGACAACGGCCTGCTTTCCGCACAGCACAACCACTTCAGGTGGCACTGTTGGGATTGCTGATGTCCATGGTAATAATCTGTGTGCTGGCAAGTGCTACTAGCCTGCATGCAACAATTAATGACACGGTCAACCAAAGTAAGCCATGAAGCTGGCCAGAGGCTAACAAGCACACAGCATAACAGCAACAGCTGTGACCGTCATTTCGCACTGGGTGCCTCCGGATGTAGAGGATCGGGGCGTTGGCGCATCACACATTCGATTTTAGGCTGTACGTATAGATACAAAGTGACCGGTTGTAAGGTCTGCGGCTGTTGGCGCTGGCTGGGTAACACCGCTGGTGTGTATTGCCCACCACCATGGCAGTAGGCATGCTGGGCCTTCTGGCTCACCGCGTAAGTCGGGGCGCTCACAGTGCGATTCCAGCACTTCAAGCAGTGCTAAGGTGCGCTGATATGCTTCGCATCTGTCAGATCGCATGTTTACTGCTGCTCGGTTCTCAGTAGGCTCACATACTCTACCTGCAGGCAAGGCGCATGGCATCCGGCGCTTCTGCAGCAGTCGCAGCGTTCATTCAGCTACGACATTAACAGCAGAACGAAGCCCCATGTCAACGTGGGAACCATTGGTCACGTCGACCACGGCAAGACCACCCTGACTGCTGCAATTACCAAGGTGTGCATGCATCAGAACAGGACAGCTGAATGCCTTCATAGCATCACATACGGTGCTGCTGGCGTGCTGGCAGCCTCTGGAATGCTGAGCGCCTGTTCATGGATTGCTGGGCGCCTGTTCACGAGCCTGGGCATGCGGTTGCTGCTGTCGCAGGTGCTTGCAGAGACACAGGGCAACACCAGTGCAGTGCCATTTGACCAGATTGACAAGGTGAGCGAAAACAACACAGTTGCCGTCTACTGATAGCCAAACAGCTGAACTAGTGGCAAAGCAGTCTCTGCAGTCCTTCCTAACTGTGTCAGGGCAGCAGACTGGCTGCCCATGCAGCTGTGCCAAACAGGCACATTGTTCATGTTCACATAGCCAGGCGTGATGAGGCATGCTCCTGCAAATGAACGCACTGCAGCATTTGCTGAGTCGTGCTGCAAGCAACGCAGTGACCACTGCACCTCAGGCACAGGGTGCAAGCATATAAAGTGTGTTATCTGCTGCCTTGTGTGCGCCCAGTGAACCTGGGGTGAATTGCCGAGTTGCTCTGCCATGATGGCTGGAGCGAGTGTGTCTGCTGTTGTGCCTGCTGTTGCGTCTCTTCTCGTCTCCTGCCAGGCTCCGGAGGAGAAGGCGCGCGGCATCACCATCAGCGCGGCACACGGTGACCGGCAGCAGCACCCCGCACAGCAGGGCAGCAACGAGCAGCAGCAGCAGCAGCAGCAGCAGCAGCACACCGCACAGCAGGGCAGCAACGAGCAGCAGCAGCACACCGTACAGCAGGGCAGCAGCAGCAGCACACCGCACAGCAGGGCAGCAACGAGCAGCAGCAGCAGCACAGCTGCTGGGGTCTGGCGGTGTTGCTGCCTCCCCTGGCTCCTTGGTGCAGCAGCAAGCAGCGCAATGCCCTATGACCCTGCTGTGCAGCATGGTCAACCAGCTGCAGCAAGACAGCTGATGATTGCAGGGCAGCTGCACGCACATGCTAACTGAAGCTGGAACATGCTGCTGTTGCCCTCAGATACCATGATATGGTCTGCATCAAGCCTTCTCTCAGCATTGTGTGCTGCTTGCTGCTGCAGTGGAGTATGAGACGGAGCAGCGCCACTATGCGCACGTGGACTGCCCAGGTCACGCGGACTACGTGAAGAACATGATCACGGGCGCAGCACAGGTGACAGCAGCATTGGCAGCCGCAGCAGCAGCAGCAGCAGCAGCAGACAGAGTGGGCGTATCTGCTGTGTCTAAGGGGTTCGATCGCTTGCCCTCTGGTGGTAAGCTGGCAGCTGCATCGCCAGCTCCACAGGTCAAGGACTCGGTCAGTTCCTGGTTGCAACATGCTCGTGAATCGCAATGTGATATGTCCCGCTGGTAGTTCACGCACCATAGTGCACACATATTCTGAAATGCCTTGTTGTTGCTGCTGCTGCTGCTGCTGCTGCTGCTGCTGCTGCTGCTGCTGCTGCAGATGGACGGAGGCATCCTGGTGGTGTCAGCCACTGACGGGCCCATGCCTCAGACACGCGAGCACATCCTGCTGGCAAGACAGGTGCGCGCAGCAGCAGCAGCAGCAGCAGCAGCAACAGCAGCAGCAGCAGCAGCAGCTGCTCTTTGACATCCAGCTGGATATGATGACGCAGGCTGCACTCAAGGGCTGAGGCGCAGCTGACGTTGGCGTAGCAGCCGCACGGCTGTGGAACTGCACAACAGCAGGGCAGGAACGCAGACACAGGAGCGGTGGATGCAGCAGCACACTGCACTGCCGCAATCGAAGTACCCCTGCTTGGGTTCTGGTGCAGTGGCAGCATCCAGCAACCGCCTGCTGAGTACATCAGCCACCCAACAATCCTGCCTTTGCATGCTTGCTGAGGTATGTTGACTGGTCAGCGCTCCTGCCGTCTGCGCTGTGTTGCCCTGCCTTCTTGCCCGTGCCCGACTGCCGCGTGGCCAGGTTGGTGTGCCCAGCCTGGTGGTGTTCCTGAACAAGGTGGATGCTGTTGAGGATGAGGAGCTGGTGGACCTCGTGGAGATGGAAGTGCGGGACCTGCTCAACTTCTACAAGTGGGTACAGATGCTAGCGACCAGGCTGCGTGCACAGACAACACGGAGTGGGGGCAGCAGGGGTTCCGGCAGCAGGGTGAAAGTGTGGCGGTGGCGCGGCGGGGTGCTGGGGGGTGCAGGGGTGGGGCTGGCAATGGCCGACGTGTCCAGCATCAGCGAGCACTTCCCGCTGCAGCTGGCGGCGGCGAGGGGTGAAGGAGTGTGTGGCAGCGTAGATGCAGGCATGTGATGCCTGGCGCGATAGTGAGGCTGAGGCCGGGGGCTGATGTGTGCGGACTGCTTGCAAGTAAGCCAAGCTGTACGATACACCCGCAGCACTACGAAGCTGTGCGATGGATTGGCACAGACGGAGCTGAGGCAGCTGACAGGAGACAGCTATGGCAGCAATCAAGTAATTTAGAATGACTTTCTCAAGCATGCAGCTGCTCTTCGGCAGTTGTTGCTCTGCCGCCCAGCTTGCATGCTGTGCCTTGGGCTGCATCTGTCAACAGCAGTACCGCCCCTTGTGCCCACTCCCCGTTGCAGGTACCCTGGTGACAGCATCCCAGTCATCCGCGGCAGCGCGCTGTGCGCACTCAACGGGGAGCAGCCAGACATCGGCAAGAACGCGGTAAGAGGCTGTTCTGCTGCTGCTGCTGCTGCTGCTTGCTGCTGCTGCTGCTGCTCTTATAGTCCTGCCAGTGAGCATCTCAGCGTGGGTAGCCGCACCTCATACTTGTGCACACACTCTCAGCAAGCATGGGGTGCCGAGTTCGATGCGCTGTCTGCACCCGTCGTGTGCCGTCCGTCTGCAGATTCTGAAGCTGATGGCTGCTGTCGACGATTCCATCAGCCTGCCGGAGCGTGCCCTGGACAAGCCCTTTGCGCTGCCTGTGGAGGACGTGTTCTCCATCAGCGGACGCGGCACAGTCGTGACGGGGCGGGTGGAGCAGGGTGCGTGGCGGCATGCCCGTTGCTGGACAGAGTTGGAGCTAGCCGTGGACTGAACTAGAGGGGAAGATCTTCGAATTGCTCAAGTGCATTGTGTATGAACTTGCGTGCAGGCGGGCGCACTTGCATCACCAACACATCTCCTGCCTGAATCTTTCTCTGCGCTTGCTGCTGTGCTGGCGGCCCCGTCGCCGCGCCTGCAGGCATCGTCAAGGTCGGCGATGAGGTGGAGATCATCGGCATGAAGGAGGGCGCCACCAAGTCCACCGTGACCGGTGTGGAGATGTTCAAGAAGCTGCTCAACCAGGGCCAGGCGGGCGACAACGTGGGCCTGCTGCTGCGCGGCATCAAGCGCGAGGACGTGCAGCGCGGACAGGTGACGCCCCTGCACGCTGCAGCACTGCACCACTGTCGCTGCGGTCTGCCGCAGTGATCAGGACAGGCGTCCAACTGATCAGTGCAGGACAGGGCCCAGATCTATTGTTTCAACGTGTGCAGGCGGCAAAGAGCAGGCAATGCTCACATCATGTTGACCTTGGACAGGGTGCGTGTTCAGGCGGACCCTGCACACTGTGCGTCTTGCACATGCCCCTCCCCTGGTGGCTTGCCGCTTTCTCCCCGCTTGCAAATTCAAGTGCATCGAGCAACACTTGTTACACTCTCTGCTGCTGCCCCTGCCCGTGCGTTGCTGCTGCCAGGTGGTGTGCAAGCCCAACAGCACCAAGGTGCACCAGGAGTTTGAGGGTGAGGTGTACGCGCTCACCAAGGAGGAGGGCGGCCGCCACACACCCTTCACCAACAACTACAGGCCGCAGTTCTATTTCCGCACGGCAGACATCACAGGTGTGCGGGAGTGCAGCGCCCTGGACCTCCAGCAGCGTGCGGGAGGGTGCAGGCGGTGCTGCAGCTCTCGCCTCCCCATGCTGCCTCTGCACATCTCAGCGCTGACTCATGCATGGTGCCTTGCTACTTGCTGGCCAGACCTGTACAAGGCGACGTGCTAATTGATGGTGCTGACCGGTGAATAGTACTGACTAGGTGCTTTGAGCGGTGCACATGCGTTGTCAGCATCCAGTTGTTGAACCCCAGCAGCTCCTCTGTCTCAGCTGCTGCCCCCTGCGCGCCAATGTAAAAGAACGGATTTAACGGCTCCTGGGCTCCAATGTGCTGTGCTTCAGGTGTGGTGACGCTGCCAGAGGAGACACCCATGGTGATGCCTGGCGACAGCTTTGCCGGCAAGTTCAAGTTGCTCACACCAGTTGCCATGGAGCCAGGGCTGCGATTTGCCATTCGTGAGGGCGGGAGGACAGTTGGTGCAGGCGTGGTGTCCAAGGTTGGCAGCTGAGGCTGATACAGCGATGGTTTACCCAAAAATATAGTATATGCTAGCCTGGGGGTTTGTAATAGAGGTGAGGCGTACTTTCGTTCTGCTTGCCAGTGCCATGTCCTTGTACTTTAGGAACGAGGAACAGCAAAGACCATGCAACCAACTGGCCGAAATCGCGCGTTGCTGTCCAAACTATGCCGAGGCTGATTTAGCCATCCGGAGAGAAGTGGTCAAGTGATCTTAGGTCGCGGCAGTGATCAAGTTATCGTAGGTCGCGGCAGTGGAATTGGGTGGAGACGTCGCCGGCTTCGCACCAGGTGACAAGGGTGACGATGACAGAGGCTGGTGAAGCTGCATGCTCAGAATGTACACTCATATCGCAGTTCGTGGAGTACCGTTTCAACGTGGAACAGCTGACAATGCTCGATGAGATGATTCGTAACACATCCTGCGACGGACCACCTGCCTCTTCCGACATCATACCTCTCCCCAGCTTTTGTCACCGGGCACAGTAATCAAGCATTACAGGTACACGACGTGAACAACAGTTAATACAGCGAGACCAGGCGGAGCATCGAAACAAAGACCATTTTTTTTCTGCAAAGCTCCTACTGCATGGTAGGCCATAGCTTTGTGCTTACAATGTGCACTGTTTGTATTGTGAGCCCTTGGCGCAGTGTATCTTTGGCTAAATGAGTTACACAGTCGGACTTCGTGCAAGCGCAACGCCACTGCCTCTCGCCCTTGCATGCTGGCAGCGCTTGAAACATTGTCCCTGTACACGTATCTGTCGTTGCAGGAATGACAGTTGCATCAGCTGAAACGTCTGTGTGGGCCACCTTGGGCCTCGCAGCGCAGTGCGCCAAACAACAGCAGCTCCTCACGCCTTGCAGCGAGGGGCCGTGCAGCAGTCAGATCAGCTACACAGCAGTGGAATGCGGCGAGAGTGAGCAGGAGTGCTGCAGCAGCAGCACCCTCTGCCAAGAGGACAAGCAGCAGCAGCAACGGCATGCGGTACAGATCACAGCCACTGCTTGCAGCCAATCGCAGCAGCAGTGCGAGCTCGGGCAGGCGGTACTGCTGCAGGGCTTTGGCTGGGACAGCTGCAGGCAGCACCACAGCACGTACTATGAGCACGTGCAGAGCATGGTGCCGCAGATACAGGTGAGCATATATAGACAGAGGTGTGCCAGGAAGCCCAGGCGCTGTGTTTAGCTCTGTTTGCTTGTAGTAGGCTTGCATCATGGAAGTACACAGCCAGTCCCTGCAGCGTTGGTGGCAGCTGATCATGTTGCAGGGATAGTTGCAGTGTCGAGGGTTGCACCATGGGGGTGAGCAGCAGCAGTGCGCGCACCTGGCTGACCAGCCACTGCACCTCAGTAGTCACCTCCACCAGCTGTGATCTCGTATATGCAGGGTGGTGTGTTGACCTGTATGGTAACACATGCTGCGTGCGCCACGCAGAGTCGTCGGCACCAGCAGCAGCAGAGCAGTGCAGCACCGTGCAGCAGCGGGCAGCACCTGTGTGTCATCAGCCCCCCTGCCCTGCTTTTCTTTTGCATGCAATGCTGTCTTGCCGCAGTGCCTCGGTGCTTCAGTTGGTCAGGTACCAACCGTGTATCCTCACAATGCTGCCACATCGCCCCCATCTTCCTGCTGTTGCTGCTGCTCAGGCTGCTGGTTTCAGCCATGTGTGGCTGCCACCCCCCAGTGCCAGCGTGTCTGCCGAGGGCTACATGCCTCAGCAGCTGTACGACCTCAACAGTGCGTACGGCAGCCAGGAGCAGCTGCATGCACTGCTGGAGGGGCTGAAGGCAGCAGGGGTGGCACCCATCGCAGATGTTGTCATCAATCATAGGTGCGGGGGAGCCGCTGAGCTGCGAGTTGGCGTCGGCTTGCGTGCGTGCTGCTGTCCTCGCGTGCAAGCCGGCGTGCATGGTGGCGACAGCGGCTGGGTTGGCGCTCCATGATTGTCTATGCAGCACCACATGCGGTGGGGTGTGCATCGCGTGGCGCATGGCTCATGCAGCGTGGCTGACGCCTTCGCTGCTGCTGCTGTTGTCCGTTGCTGTCTGTGCTGCAGGTGCGCTGACGAGCAGGACGACAGCGGACGCTGGAACAGGTACAGGGACAAGGTGCCGCACGAGGTGAGGGTGGGGGTACAGCCGCGATGGGCTGCTGGAGCAGGCAGCCGGCTGCTGCTGCCGCTGCTGTGACTTACCCGGCTATGATGCTGAGAGGAAGCTGCAGCTTCCTGCCTGCCAATGCTGTTGCCTCCGCCTGCGAAGGCGCGCTTGCGTGTCAGCCAGTGCTGGGAATACTACTCTGTCCTGCAAGCGTTTGAAACTTGCCGTTGTGCTGCTGCTGCTGGGTGTGAACGCAGGGCCCTTCTCTTGCCTGGGGCCCCTGGGCTATTGTGAGGGACGCTGACGGCAAGTTTGGCGGGGACGGGCAGCCAACGGAGCATGCGGTGGCATGGCAGGGCGCGCCAAACCTGGACCACAGCAATGCACAGGTAGGGTTTGAGCACGAGGCAGGGACTGCAGCGCAGCACTGGGAGTGGCGCAGCCAGCGGTGTGCAGGCACTGCTGTGCTGCCTGGAGTACAGCCTTGGGGTTTGTCCGTGCGGTGATGCACAGTATGTATTCAGATCTTCGGCTTTGCTGTGTGTCCTGCATTGCTGCTGCTGCTGCTGCAGGTGCGTGAGGGCCTGACGGCGTGGCTGTCGTGGCTGCACACCCACCTGGGCTTTGAGGGCTGGAGGTTTGACCACGCTATCGGCTACAGCAGCAGGTGAGGCAGCCACGGGCCACATGCACGCGCCTCCCTGCGCAGCCCTGCGGCGCGTTGTGTGCGCTGTTGTTGTGCCCGCCTGCTGCGCCCCCGCGTGCCATCGGAGCTGCACCGGACCTGTGCCGCGGGCTCTCATGTCGCATGTGCTGCTGTGCTGCGCTGCCGACCCGCAGGTATGTGCAGGGCTATGTTGACCGCACCACCGGCCAGCACTCGCTCAACGTGGGCGAGGTGTGGCCGACGCTGCAGTACGGCGGCCCCGGCAGCAGCCTCAGCCACTGCCAGGACGCGGCGCGCAGCCAGCTGGTGGACTGGGTGCAGGGCGCGGGGCAGCGCGCCGCGTGCTTCGACTTTGTGAGCAAGGGCGTGCTGCAGGAGGCTGTGGCGCGCTGCGAGTACTGGCGGCTGAGGGACGCACACGGCCAGGCGCCGGGGCTGATCGGCTGGTGAGCGGCCTCGAGCCTCGAGTGAACTACTTCCTGGCTTCCTGGCTGACACGGATCTTTGCGCCAGAGGTGCCTCACAGCAGCATTGTGCACGCATGTGACATGCCGGGTCTCGACACCAGACACGCTGCGGCTCAGCATGGCGCGGCGTCCCGAGCGCGCCGCTGCGCGTGTGCCCTGCTGCTGCAGGTGGCCCGCCGCCTCCGTCACGTTTGTGGAGAACCATGACACCGGCAGCAGCCAGCGCCACTGGCCCTTCCCTGACGACCGCCTGGGCGTTGGCTACGCGTACATCTTGACGCACCCCGGGCTGCCGTGCGTGTTCTGGGAGCACTACTTTCCCAGCAGTGGGCAGGGCCAGGAGCTGCGGCAGACGATCGACGCGCTGATGCAGGTGGGCAGCAGGGCTGGTGGCTTCGACGTCAGCTGTATGTGTCCTGGGTTGCGCAGGGCAGGGCACGCAGGGCCTGTCAGAGTCTCGACGTCCTGCCGGCCCGTGGTGCCGAGCTGCTCTGGAACGAGGCAGCAGTTTCACATGCTGCAGTGTCATCCCAAAGGGTGCCGCCGCCTGCTGTGCATGCCTCGTACTGGTTGTGCATGCATGCAATCCATCACTGATGTCTGTTCCCTCGCTCCTGTGTTGCCTGCTGACCACAACCTGACACGCCCGCCTGCTGCGGCGCACCCCACGCCACTGTTGTGTCGGCCCTGCAGCTGCGCCGCAAGCACGGCATCACCAGCACCAGCAGCCTCACCATCATGGCCGCAGAGGGGGACCTGTACATGGCCAGCGTCGCGGGCAAGCTCACCGTCAAGCTGGGGCCCCGCTGGGAGCTGGGGCACCTGCTGCCCGACGACGCGCAGTGGCGCATCGCCACGTGCGGCCAGGACTTCTGCGTGTGGGAGCTGAGGGACGGCTGCAGCGCCAGCTGTGCAGTGGGCGGCAGCGGCAGCGGCAGTGCCTCTGGCGGCAGCAGTAGCCCGTGCTTTGGGGGCACCGGTGGGAGTGCTGGTAGCTTGGGCAGCAGCGGTGGCAGCAGCAGCAGCTTGGGTGGTGGTTCAGCGTACTACTGCTAGGCTGGGCATGGATCTGCTAGTGGCCGTTGACCCCCGACCCCCCCCCCCCAGCTTGGCTAGGTAGCTGCCGCTGCTTGCATGGATCTGTTATGGCGCTTGATTTGGCTGACTGCTTTGGTGAGGTGTGTGCTTAGGGTTTGTGTTGGCTTTGTTGCAGATCTGTCATGTGGCTGTGGCTGCTGCTCAAGTGAACGCAGCTTGCTTCAATTGCTACATCATTCGTGTCGATGCGTTCAGCAGAGAGGTGCCAGTTGTGGTGTTTGCAGATGTGTGCTTGCCTAGCGCAAGAGTCGAATCGCGGACAGTCCAGTAGCGTAGGCATGTCGTGCGGCTGCTGTTGCAGCAGAAAAAGGTACAGCAGCTGTGGCAACGCACTCCTGCCGGCCTGGCCCGTCCAAGCTGGCGAGGCCGGCAAGCAGCACGCCCAGCTGCCCTATTATCTTGTTTGTGCTGCCTGCTTGAGCTTCATATGATGTTGGTTTGCACCTGTCCATCTTCGCTGTGGCATATTGCGCACAGCATGGTGTGCGTGTTGTGTTTACTTTGCTTTGGCTTTTGGTGGATGCTTAGAACAGGCATGCATACCACGGCGCCAGTGAGAAGCACTTCTTATGTTTTACAAATGCTCAGCACGATTGGCATGTATGGCCGATCCCCCAGCTGCAATTCCAGGTGTGCGCTGCAGCTTAGCGGGACACGTTTTGCTGCAGCCGCAAATGGCGTGAAGGTGGAGGTGGGGTGGGTGTGTTTGGGCTGTATGATGTGCGTGCTACGCTGCAGCATGGAGCGCTGCGGTGTGTCGCGCAGATCCATTGGTGGCGTCCTACACAGCATGCCCACGTCTTACACAGCATGCCCAGGGCACCGCGCCCCTGGTGCAGCGGAACCTTGTTTTTCCTAGTGCTGGTGTGTATATGATGCATTGCAGTAGAGTGCATCTGTACCAGGAAGATTGCGCTTGCATGCAGCGGATGCCTTCGAGTGCGTGCGGATGGGTGGGTGGCTGTGTGTTCCAATGCTCAACAGTCTTGGCTTGACTGACGACCTCCGCACAGCTGTGGGTGCAGCCTGAACATCTGCCTCAGCCCGATGGCGGCAGTGACCAGCTGCGCGCATTGGGCTCTCGCTTGCAACGCACTGGCAAGTGCATGGCATTGCTGCTGATGCTGTGGGTGCGGGGGTCTCGGGCTTGTGGGTCAACTTCAATGCGGCGGGTCAGTGGGAACTTGCACTTTGTTCGTCCGAGGGAGGCGCTGCAGCATCCACTGTGGGTGCCTGCCAGCCTTCCTCGTGAGCGTGCGCACTGATGAGCAACGGCGCTTGGTGATCAGAGACATGTTGGGTGCAAACACAACCACTTAGATACTACGGCAGCACTGGGCACCAGGCAACCAGATGAGGCACCAATGTTCGTGTGTGTGTGTGTGTGTGTGTGTGTGTGTGTGTGTGTGTGTGTGTGTGTGTGTGTGTGTGTGTGTGTGGTGTGTGTGTGTGTGTGTGTGTGTGTGTGAAGGGGTATGCTGTGGGTTTGAGGATGTTGGGTTTTGACAAGGGTCCATGGCTTAGGTTTCATCTGAACGGCTGTTGTGGGGCGTGTGGTGCCTTGGTTTCACTTGCGCCTGCCATGCTGCGCCATGCGCCCATTGCGCTGCGGCTGATGTAAAGGAGGGGTTTGCGGTGCTGATGGACCGGGGCTGGTTGTGAGTTGGCAGGGTGGGGTGAGGTGGAACGGGTGTGCTTGCAACGAGCAAGGCAGCGGGATGGGGGGCATGTAGGAGACACCCAAGACAGCAGCTGCTTATCGAGCCACGTGATATGTGGCTTGCTGGCTGTGGGTTGGTGTGCATTGTGGGGTGGCAGCCTGTTGTACGTGTGAAGGGACGTGTGCAGGTCCCTGATGCGTTGTTCGCTCGTGGTGCTCACTCCTGTGCCTCTGTGGTGCCTCTCTGTGTACGGCGATGCTGGTGACGACACTCGGTTTGAATGGCGGGTGGCTGTAGCTCACGCTCCAACGGTGCTTGCGGCGAACAAGCAGTTGCAGCTGCAGCCGGCGGTGCGCATGCAGCAGCTGCCCTCAGTGCTGCACTTGGTCCGGTTGACAGTGCTGTTTTGTTTAGTGAAGCAGGAGCGCTTCAGTGTTCCTGCAGAGTAGCTGCTTCACGTTGTTGGTCTGCGGTTGGCTGCCTGTGGTGCCTGCTGCTGCAGCATCTGGTCACACCTGCCGCACCTGAGTTTGAGCATGCCTTCTCCACCAGGCCAGGTCCGGCTGCATGCTGCCCTGGCCTGGGCTGCCACCTGCCACGCGTGTGCCGTCCAGCCACGCACTTGTTGCACAGCATCCTTTCAGCAGCATCGGCCACTCTGGCCATCGAGAGAGCAATGTTACTAGCCGTTTTCCGTGTGTGGTGCAACAGAGGTTGGCGGTGGCATGGCTGGATGGGTGGGCTTGGACAAAGCTCGCCCAGCCAATCTCCACCCAACTGGTCGACAGTGTTCGTGTGCTGTTATGCACTGCTGTATCCATAGGTTGAACAAGAGGGTGCAGTGCACTCTTCTGGAGGAATCGCCCAGCATGTAGGCATGCTGAACCGAAAGGGTAGCAGTATGCTTTGGGCTGTTTCGCGTGTCGTAGTATGTGTGCTTTGTGCTGCTCATTTCTACAGGTGTTTTCAATTCTTCATCGGGTTTGTCAGGGGTCAGCATAAGCCGGGGGGGGGCACCTCCATGGTTGCGGCAGCCATTGCACCATGATATGATAGCACATGGCAAAGGGTGTTGACAAGAGCAGCCGCAATGCATGTAGTGCATCTGATAGGTCACACACTGTTTGTCACATGCGCCCAATTGCCGGCGCACAGAGGCTTCTTGCAGCGTGTGCGTGCTCGTGTTTGACGTCGCTGTGTGTGCACTGTGTGCACTTGAGGGTGTAATGCATGCAGAAGCGCTATTGTGTGCTGGCGCTTGTGGCCGGCATAGCGCAGGCTGTGCGCTTGCAATCACATCAGGGCTTTGCAGGGAGCTGGCAGGTACGGGTGTGGGGCTTCTGAGTATCTTTGCTTTACATAGTTCAGTATGATTTAGTGAAGCGGTTGTGTGTAGCAGCCATGCCAAAGTTCTGCACGAGAGCCCAAGTTACGCCAACATTGTAGGTAGCGCGTCGTGTCAGCCCCTGCAACGCTCAAGTGCTGGAAGGCCTCATGCATTGCTGGCCCCGAGACATGCATGGGCTGTGCGCCTCGGCCTGGCTTCTGCTCGATGATGTTGGAATTGCTGCCTGATTCGATCTTGGCTTCTGCAGCAGTTGCGCAATGGCTGCTCTTGGTTGTGTGTGCCCTGTGACGCACACCTGGCTCTGTGTCCTCTGTTGCGGGACAGGGTTAGGCTTCTTTTGCTTGGGATGCAGGGCCTGCAGCTGTTGTGTGGCAGATGGGCCGCAGGCAAGTGTTTTAGGGATCTGTCAATTGTAGACACCATGGATGCAGCATAACGTTGACCAGGCTGAGGACATGCCTTGCAAACGATTACTTGTCGGCTGCAGGGGCATGCTGCATCCCGTATTGGCCCAAACTTTGCTGGATGTCAGTGATGCAGGCTTCAGGCACACAGCGATCGCAGGTAGTGGCAAGTAGATGTGTGCCTGTTGATTCCTCTTGTTTGTGGGCGCAGGGCATGAACAAGCTAGGGTTGGGCTGTCGATGCATGCTTCACTGGATGCAGGGTGCTGTGGCAGCTGCTCATTGCTTGCCCGTTTGCTCTTGATATGCTCAAACGTCAGCCGCAGTTTGTGGAACATGTGGAACTGGGAAGAATGGTTCCCGGAGTGCTGTCAGTGCATGTGGCCATACTGGGTTGCAGGCTCGGGTACGGGCATATGCGCGGCTGCTGTGCTTGTGCGCGGCATGCCACACACCTTGCTGTCTGCGCAGGCCGTGCTTTTGGCGGGCGGCGGGACATTGGTAGTAGCCCTTCACAATGCGTCGCAAGGTCTTTGCAGCTGTTTCGGTGTTGGGTGCTATGGCGGGCCAGTTAATGGCTTTGGGCTGGGCTTGTTGTCTGCAGCCTGCTGGTTGGCTGCTGGGATGTCGTACTGCTGCTGTAGTCACAGCTCAAGAAACAGCATCGGTACTGAACATGGTGATGTGAGAAACAGCATTGGTACCAAACATGGTGAAATGGAGCCACCAGTGCCCAGTGCAGCACACCGCATGGTCACAGCTCCACCTCTGCAGATGAGCACACTTGCTGGTGACTCTGTGCATGCTGGTGCAAGCACCAGCTGGCACTGCCAATGTCTGCAGGATTGTGTGCTGGCAACACGCGTCTTGTGTGTGCAGCTGCAGCACTTCTTGTGAGGTGGTGGCCGGCGTTGTGGCTGTGGCAAACCTTCAATGGCACTGCCCCTAGGTGTTTAACATTTAGGTGACGCTTTGCAGGCCTATGTGTTGATGTGAACATGTGTCTAGCGAATGAAGCGCTGGCAGCCGAAGCCGCATCCAGTGCTGTGATGATGAGTCGGCTGTGTGGGAGCTGTGAGTTGCTGGTGTCAGGAGGTGAACGAGGCGCCCCTGTGCTGTGCTTCTTGCAGGACTTGTTCCAGTGTACACCGGCTGAATGTTGCCTGCTGTCCGGACAGCAGCGTTTCTTGTCTGTGCTGACGGCGCCTTGCTGGCGCCAGCAGGGCTCAGAATGCGACAGTAGTGAGCCAGGCACCAGCTGCATCGACAGCTGAAGGTGCATTCTTGCGTGGGTTGTGGGCTGCCACGGCGCCAGGTGGTGTGTGTGCAGCGGAAATGCAGCTAGCATTGAGTTTTGTCCCCTCCCTTACAAGTATTCGGGTATACATACAACGGATGTGAGCCTGCTGATGCTGCTGTATCATTTTTACTCCCCTTCAGACATTGTACATCGCTGGCTGGCCACACTAAACATGGCATCTGCCATTTTGAACGCGCCTTGGGCGTCGGATGCATTGTGGAAGATGCTGCATTGGATGCTTATTGATCAGCCAGCTCACTAATGCAGAGCGCTTCTTTGTCGATGCCATGCACGTGGGTAATATGGTGACGATGGTGATGATGACTATCATGACGATGATGATTATGATCATGATGATGGTGATGCCAGACATATGCCTCGTGTTCGTGCTGCAGCTTGCAGGCACATGGCACAATTGCAAACAGAACCAGCATCACAATGGCCGGCGCTGCTGTGAGGTGGAACTCAACGTTGCAGCAAAAAGTCTTGAACAGTGTAGCCTACAAGTTGTGGCGTGGGCGGTGACCATCACCAAAGTGCGCGGGAGCAGATCTGACCACATGTGTCTGTGTAATGAGCATTAGTACTACTTAATAACATTCAGTGTCCTTGTGGTGCTGCGTTGAGTCCCAACTACACAGCAGAGCCTGACATGTAAAAAAGCAAAAGGCAGCACCTTTCAGGACAGGGGTCGATATGACGACAACTTGAGCTGGTGAGATAGTGTGGTGATGCACATGCCCAAACAGCGCAGCATGTGACAGCCACTTCAAGCGAGTGGTGCTTAAAGCTTTAAGCGCGGGGTGAATACAGGGTAATTACCCTGTACTTTGAGAGGTCGATGCGAGCTTGACAAGGCACTGCAGGCAGCGCTGCAGCATCACGGTGAAGTTCAAGGCCCCTTCTGTCTAGGGCTCCGAGATGCTGACCGCCCCTGCTCTGAGGGCGCAGCTATAAGTCTCAAAGGTGGCTGTTCATGGCACAGCCATTTGGAGGCTCGTAAACAAGCAGGAACTGTCACCGCGCATGTTCCGCACAGGTCAAAAACAACTGATTGTGGCCCTGCATCGGCCCCACGTGCCCTGAGCTTGATGATACAGCGTAATTCTGTGTGTATGGTGTCTCTCAGGCTACCAGCTGAGCAGGTCACTGCTCAAACAGCCTGTTCTCGGCGTTTCACCGCCATGACCGCAACTAAATAAGTAAGTACATGTTAAACAATACGTTTGTTTTTGTCAAATGCTGGTGCAGCCCATCCGACAAGTGGGTGTCGCTCACATCTTCGATCACCACCGGGCGCCCGTTTACAAGCAGATACACCAACAACAAGCAAGTATAAAAGCCCAAACTAACTTGTAATGAAACGTTTTGCGCATTACAGCCTCTGCCAACACTCCACTGAGATGTCACTGCATCAGCAGCAGCAGGACACCCCGCTGAACTCCGCTACAGAAGGTATAACAAGCTGTTCCATCATGTAAACAACAAACGATAATGCGCAAAACTGAAACGAGGCATGCAAATGCCACCATGCAGCCACAACAGTCAAAACAGCAGCAGAGGAACTGAACGCCCCAGGGGGTCCGTCCGGCCAATGCAGCAGCGCTCCACGCGCATCTCTGCATGTAACACACTTTTGTTTTTGTATAAACCTTACTCGTGACGCGTTTACTGATCGTATGCGCTGTACGTGCACAGCATTGCGTGAAATGTGCTTGCGCTGGCTCGCCTTAACATGCTGTTTCCGGAAGGCACAAAAGCATCATCCATACCCCAACACCACGCATCTGCCTTCTATTATCCAAAATTCATTAGGTTTTCAAAACCGTCGTCACTGCCTTGATGCGGTCAATAACGACGAAATTATGGGCCAAAACACCTTTGGGCCATTATAGTGGTCTCCCGCGCTTAAAGGGTTCAGCACCAAGTTGCCAACTCACAGTGTGAGTGCACTTGTGTCATGATTGTCCGGTGGCAGCCATCAATCCTGTTGGCAACCATCAACCCTGTTGCAAACCACAAATGCTGGCATCAACCGTAATCGTACAAACCACAGAAGCTGGCATCCACCTTCAATGCAATGATCGCATGGCTGCAGGTCAAACCACTGTGCAGCCCAGCGCAGCCTGCCATGGCGAAAGTCTGGCCTGATCCCCGAACCAGGGCACTGACAGCACGCCGCACACTGCCTGTGAGTTCTACACCAGTGTCCTCAATCAGCGCCTTATCAAGTTTGCAGAGGGCGAGCAGCAGGAGCAGCAGCAGCAAACACAAGAACAGCAGCAGCAGCAGCAGCAGCAGCAGCAGCAGCAGCAAAGCCAGCAATCAGCACAACAGCAGCAGCAGCAGCAGCCACGCGCAAATGCTGCTACAGCAGCAGCGGCGCCGCTGCTGCACGAGAGTCAGAACGGATTCCGCCCCAAGCGCAGTTGTGCTGACCATCAAAGCGTGCTCAGCGAGGTCCTTAATGGCAGGAAAGCTGAGGGAAAGGAGTCATATGTGTTGTTCGTTAACACCTTCAAGGCATTCCCTACGGTCTGGCTTGATGGCTTGTTCCAGAAGCTGTGGGATAAGGGTGTGCGTGGCAAGATGTTCCGTGTCTTGTACAACTTGTATCAGGGCGCGCAGCGTGTGGTGTCTCATGAGGGTTGCACCACGGATAGGTTCACCTGCGACCTTGGCCTGCATGAGGGTGATGTTATTTCGCCCACACTGTACCTGTTGTTTATCGACGACTTGCTGCGTGACGTGCATGCAAAGCACCCTGGCGTTACCCTCATGGGCCCACGTGACGAACCTGCAGGCCAAGTTGTGGCAGCCATGCAGGCTGATGACTTTGTTGCTGTCTGCGGGTTTCTGTCTGAAGTTCAGGCTGTGGCTGCAACTGTTTACAATTACAGTTGCCAGTGGCGCTTCAAGCTCCACAGCTTGAAGTCTGCCGTCATGCATGTGCTGCCAGCAAGACAGACCAGCCAGCTGGTCGACTCCGGCATTGTTTGGAACAATGTCCCTGTGCCTGTTGTATCGGAGTACTGCTATCTTGGCCTGTGGTTCAACAATACCTGTACATGGACCACACATTTTGAGAAGATGCTGGCTAAGGTGCAACGTGTGAAGGGTGCGCTCATGCCAATTTGGAAGAGCCGCAGCATCAGTGTGGAGGTTAAACGCACACTGTTGCTGACGTGTGTCCGTCCCATTGTTGAATATGGCAGTGAGGTTTGGTTTCTGTCCACAGCTAGGCAACTGCAGCTGATTGACAAAGTGCAGACAGACATCATCAAATGCGCAATGCGCTGTGGCAAGGAGCGCCCATGCTCTTCAGCTCTCTTGGCAGAATGGGGTGTGAAACCGTTGCATATGTGGCTTCATCAGAGGGCTTTGGAGTACTACTACAGGATTCAGCGTATGCAGGGCGTTCGGCTGTCAAATCAAGTGTTTACAGCTGAATGGAGGCGTCCTAGTGGTGCTGTGGCGGTGACACCGTGGCACAAGTATGTGCAGAGCCTGCTGTGCAAGTATGGTGTGAATGTTGTGACCGCAGAAGGCAGAGCCAGTGCGTGCAAGAGCCATGTCAACAAGCAGGTCAGGACACTACATGCTGAAAGGATTGCATGTGCAACGTTGGAACACTCCACTCTGAGTCGGTATGTGACTCATGTGCACCCCACTCATGTTGATGCTATGGGTTTCAGGAGGCCTAGGCCGTACTTGCGTTCAGTGGCAATTCCACGTGGTATTGAATTGCTTTTGCGTGTTCGTATGGGTTGTCTGTGTGTACATGAGCGTACTAGTCAGTTTGGCGGTCGCAGAGCTAACCCCACTTCAGGATGTCCTTGTTGTGGTGCAGAAGTTGAGTCTTTGTCACACTTCATGTTTGATTGCCCTGCTACTTCTGCTCAGAGGGATGATATGTTTGCTGAGATCAGATCCCTGCCTGGTTGCGCTGAAAAGTTGCGCAGCGTTTTGTCCATGGCTGATTCGTCAATCAAGGTGTTGCGTTTTGTATCTGATGATATTTGGGCCAGTTCTGGAAGATGTCGGATGGTGTCACCGTGTATTGCTGCTTTTCTTGTCAAGTCTTGGGATGTGCGCAATGCATGCAAACATTCTGGAGCAGTGCTCCCTCCTCTTTCCGCCCCGGTGGGGCGCGGGGCCGATGGCGCTGTTGCTGTGGCTTGAATGGGTAATATGATGATGATGATGCCTGTGAGCGCCTGCAGGCGCAGTGCAGCTTAAACTCGCCGCCAAGCTGGCGGCGGCAGCGCTTACCAGGCTAGGCACCTCCATGGTTTTCTGAGTTCTGAGCTCTCTGAGCTTGTTGAGGTTGCGGCTTCTTTCGGTTGATGGTCTTCTTTTGAGTTTTGTGGACCCCATGAGCCTTGTTTGGCTCCTTTGCGGGTGGGCCAGTGGCCCTACTTTGGTAATTTGGTAATTCGGTAATTTGGTTTCCATACACAAGTTGTGAGCACTACTTTCCGCTTATCTGAGCCACAAATGCACAATCTTGACGCCCGCTCTGCAATGAAAAATTCCAGCTTTCATTGCCAGGCTGCCCAAGGGTCCCTCTGTCAAGGTGTATGTGGCAGGCCTTCATGGCACCTAGGTCTCGGTCAAAACCTGCTATGGGGGTTGACCAGATATCATCCAATTAAGATTCATTGCTGCCGCCTCCACCTCTCAGGGTGCAACATGTCTGATCTGTGCAGTCCGCAGGCTGGCCTGACCAACTTGGCCTTTATAAGGGGGGTGCCATCATGGGTGCATGCTGACCCAGGGCTGCAGCACGGTGCTGAGGTGCCAGCCTCAGATGTCCACAATGACAAACACCTCCGCATCCCCAGGCTGCTGCCGTATCTGCATTGCGCTGTATGTTATGGCCTTGACCTCAGTGCCGCACTCATGGCGGCAGCGGTCAAACTTCTCACCGTGCCTGACAGCAGCAGCAGCAACAGAAGCAGAAAGTGGCGGCGGCTAGCATACCTTTGAGAGCTGATATGTCGGGCCCGGCACATGCAGAGACGGTAACAAAGCAGGCTGCAGCCGGTCTCGCACCTCTCTTGCAGGTCTGGCACGGCAGCTGCCAGTCCAGTTGCAACATTGTGAGGCACGTCATCCCGCAGTTTGGGCCAGGCAACCAGTGCCAGCAGCCGCCACTTTTGGCTAGGCGGCCATTGAGGGGCCGCCTTGGCAGCGCCGCCAAGTCCAATGTTGCCCGCCCCACTGTGCTGGCATGAGCCTTCAGGCCAGGTGCTGGTGCTGGCCGCCCCTCCTGCGTAAAAGCGCTGCACGCATGCGCGCAAGCATGCATGCAACTGCTGAAGCATCACCCACCCTGTTGCCTTGACTGTGAATTTCTCTGTGTCCAGGCTGGTGACGGCTATGGACTTCATCATGATGTATTCAGTCGAGTAAATGAAGAGCAGCTCGTCCAGGTAGCTGAACAGCAGCGACTGCAGGTCATGGCCAGACACTGATACGTCCCTGCAGGGCGACAGGCAGAGCGGCACAGCACTGTGGCCAGCACAGCCTGCAACTGGCCAGCATCCACAACTAGGGTCGCAATCCACGGCCCAAGGCATGACATGTCACAGCTGTACAGCCGTCATAGAAGCTCACACAGACTGAGCGCAGCGTACACCACGGTTGTTTGCAGTGGTGTGGGGTAGTGCGTCGTCAATGCAACACAAGTGCTGCCAGCGTTGGCACTGCAGGGTATGCAGCCACTGTTTGGGCTGCAGGTGCTGACCAGTGCCTGTGCCAGCATGGAGGCGGGCGCAACGTGTCGGGCCGCCTCTGCAGGGAGGGCTGCCATGGGGTGCACAGCAGAGCAACCTGCGGCTTTCTTGGATGGATAGTGCCCGTTTGCGAATGTGCAGCCGTGGGTGCATGAGGGGGGAGTTAACTCTGCTTTTCCTTGCTTATGTTCCTGCTCAGTTTCATTGCTGCTGCTTCGCTCCTGCCTGCCCGCCTCTGCCCTATCGTACATATAAAATATGTTCATAGTTTATACGTAAAAAAGCCCACACCTCACCTTGCGCATGCCGCGTCGGCTGCCAGCTCATCAATGGGCGTCATGTAGTTGAACATGGCCAGGCCAACCTGCTCAAATGCCTCGCCAAGGCTGCTACCCCCTGCCACGCAGCAGCAGCGGCAGCACAGCAACAGCAGCAGCAGCAGCAGCAGCAGCAGCAGCAGCAGCAGCAGCAGCAGCAGCAGCAGCAGCAGCAGCAGCAGCAGCAGCAACGGTTGACGGGGTTGATCACAGACTGCCAGTCTGTGCAGCAGTGCTGCAGGGCCAGGCTGGATGCGGGTGACCACCACAGCAGCATGCCAAACAAAGGAGTTGCACTGTGTGCTGTGACAGATGCCCACAAGCAAGCACACTGCACGTGTGATGGTGGACGAGCACCTGCTCCTGACAGGCATGCGCCACCCGCTCAAGCCATGCCCCGGGCTGTGGCTGACTAGAATGCGCTGCACTGCAGCGGTACAGCTGAACACGTGCAGGGCCCGTGTCGCAGTCAGCATGGCACCAGCAACGTGGGGCTGCATGCCTGGCACGCAGTGCATTGATCACTGCAGAAGCACCTGCCACACCCAAAAGTGGTGTGTCAGCGGGGAGGGCACTCACATGCGTGTAGCTGCACGTCTGCTGTGTGGTCCAAATCTGCAGGGCAGCAGCATGTTCAATGCTTTCACGTCAGCAGAAGTACAGGCAGCTTCTGCATGCGACCCTGCCTTGCTAATCTGGCTGCAGCAAGTATGTAACACGCATGCAGGGCTGTTGAAAAGCCATGCACCTGTCTAGCTTTAAGTACAGGTGATTGCAAACAGGCTCAAACATTGCACTCACATTCAAACTTGTGCTGCCCTACTGCTGCTGATCTGTAGACCTGCATTCCAGCTAGCTGCTGCTGCTGCTGCTGCTGCTGCTGCTGCTGCTGCTGCCCAATCTGCTCAGTGGTAGGCTCTAACGCGGCATGCAGTGGTTGCTGCTGCTCAGGCAGCCATGCGCCATCAGCAGGCCCAGAGTGACAGTGAGCTGCATCTGCATGCCGTGCTCCTCTCTTGCTCCTGATATTTGTGCGCTGCGAAAGTGCCCCAGACTCAGTCTCATCACCGATCATTATGGAAAGGTGGCTGCCAAGAAACAAGACACCGTTAAAGGTGTCGCCAGTTTGAGAGAAGGCTGCAATTGAACACTGGACTTCACATTTGAGAGCACAGCTGAGCCACCTCGTGACAAGTCAATAAATGATTTTATCAAAGCACTTTAACCGGCTCTTATTGAAGCTGCGTGGGCGCATGGCGGGCTCAGCAACTTGCAAGGCTTGTGTCGCAAGCCCTTCAGTGACACCTCCTGCTGCTGACGTGTGTCAGTTTAAAGCGCAACTCAGCGACATTCGCCGTCAATGTACTATGATGATCGGGTACGGTGTGTCTCCGTAGGCCGTAATCTTGCCTCACCAATCGAGGAAAGACACAAGTGCTGCTACGGGTGTACTGTACGGTCATCATGTTGCCAGTGTGTAAAGAAGTGATTTGAACAACTATGGTTTGAGCCAGCAGCAGCACAGGGTCTCCAGTCGAACTAGGGCTCCTGCTATGAGGGCTTGCCCGCAGTCCGCAGCTGTGAGGCGGCACCAGCTGCTCAGGCATGGTGCCCTGGCTGCACCAAGGCAACAAGTTAGTGTTGGTAGGAGCATTTGGGCCATGTGCTGCGTCACTAGGGCAACGTTGCAAGTCCCACCACAGCTGGAGGAGCCACATGAGCACTTGATCGACTCCTTCGGGTAATGGAACTGCAGGCGCACGTTGTCTGCAGTGAGACAGATTAGTGGAGAGCAGCCTGCTGACATGCCTGGCCAGCAAGAGACACCTGGCGCAACATGGCATGCATGCTGTGGCGGTACCGGTGCTGAGCTGTTTGTGCTGTGCTGTCTGAGGCAAGGCAACCGCGCCGCAAACGCACTTATGCTCCCATAATGCTCAGCGTGATGTTCACGGCTGCAGTGGCACCAGAACGCCTGCGGGTTGATGCACAAGCAGCATTGCCCTGCACATGATGGTGGTGGTAGACTGCACGATGCACCGCCACTGAAACTAGGAGTGCTGTGCAAGCTAACACTGCTCCAGCAAGACTTCACAAGTGAAGGCTTGCTGCACAATGATTCAAGGTGCCCGCGTGCCAAGCTGCTGCTGCCGCCTTGCATGCAGTGCAGGTTCAAGCCCAACTTCAGCTGGGAGTTCCAGCTGGGAGGCATGATCGGTGAGCAGCAGCAGCAGCAGCAGTAGCAGCATTGAGTGGCTTGGTTGGACACTAGCTGCAGATTTCAGCACCAATCAGCCAGCACAATCAGCAGCAAGCAGCAGAACCCAGAATGGCTGGGTTGACTTGCAGCACACCGACATGAAGCGGTGTGCCAGCAGGCTGCAGGCCTGAGCAGTGCCTGGGCTGTGTCTGTGCACCATGACTCACTGACCGTCATCGCGTTTTAATGCTGGGCCTGCTGCTGTTGCTGTCTGCGTGCAGGCTCCGGCACGTTCGGCGTGGTGCACGTGGCCACCCACCTCAAATCGGGCCGCAAGTGAGCACAGTGCGCTTCCTGGGCAGCAGCAGCAGCAGCAGCAGCAGCAGCAGCAGCAGCAGCAGCAGGCGACTGCTGAAGCTTGTGTTGCTTCACCAGCACCCACGCAGTACAGCCCTTGCGGCAAGCTTGGTGGTTTCCGTCTCCCGCACCGCTGTGCAATGCACATGCTTCGTAGGCTGAGCGCCAGCGCCAGCTGCAGCAGCTGCAGGTGCACCTGGTGCAGCGCGCGGCCCTGCGCCGCACATGCCGCGCGTCACCTGGCTGCGCGCCCCGCGGCCGGTTGGCTGATTGGAGCAGCTTTGGGCAGCTTCCAGGGAAGACGCGCTGCTGTTCTTGCTGTTTGCAGGTATGCCGTCAAGTCCATCCCCAAACACTTTTCTGGGCAGCACCTCGACCCGGGCTTTGCGGCACGGGTGCAGCACGAGGTGGGGCGCAGCAGCAGCAGCAGCAGCAGCAGCAGCAGCAGCAGCAGCAGCAGCAGCAGAGGCGACGGCAGTTGTAGAAGCAGCGGTAGCTACAGCCGTGGTGGCGGTGGCAGTGGCCACATCCCTTTGGGGCAGGAATGGCACTGCCGGCAGCAGCCTGGCACGTGCTTCTGCGATGTGGCGCTGCAACATGTCACCAGGTCGGCCTGTGATGCCTGTGATGCAGTGGACTGCAAGCTGTTGTCCAACTACGGGTCTCACTGGCATTCAGACATCCTTGTCCTGCTGCAGCACCTCTTCAAACAGCTGGGTCCTCCTCAGCCGCTCCCTTCTGCCTGCTGCTGCCTGTGTTGCTGCCGCTGCCTGTGCGGTGGCTGCAAGCTGCTGCCAGGTTGATGTGTCGCGGCACATGGGCCAGAGCCTCAACGTGGTGCACCTGGTGGAGGTGAGGCAGCCCGGCGGCAGCAGCAGCAGCAGCAGCAGCAGCAGCAGCAGCAGTGATGATTGTGTATGAGAGTGCGTGAGGGCTTGATGTGGCTGCTGCTGAACCTGCCTGTCCCCTGCGCTGGCTGCCTGTGCTTTTGCTGCATGTCCTGCTTGGGGTTAAAGGTGTGAGTGCCACCGCGCTTGTGCTAGTGCTGGCAGGTCTACCGACTACGCACAACTGCTGCTGCTGCTGCTGCTGCCGCCGCTGGCAGGCTTACGAGGATGACGTGTGCGTCGACCTGGTGCTGGAGCTGGCGTGTGGCGGCAGCCTGCTGGCACGCATCAAACAGGGCTCCATCTCCGAGCAGACTGCGGCGCGGTGAGACGCTGCAGCAGCAGTGCATGGCTGGGCTGGGCAGCATGGCCCTGCACTCAGCAGCAAAGCGTGACACGCACGCAGGACTCACCTCCACAGCTTGGGCGTCCATGTGCCATGCGTCTGCTCTCCACTGCAGTCAGTGTGCACCTGACGAGCGCTTGTGCTTCTCCAGTGTAGCACTCCAACGCACCTGTCAAACACAGCCAACAGCATTGCTGCCGCCGCTGCTGCTGCTGCCGCTGGCGCCGTGCAGGTGCATCGTGGACATGCTGCGGGCAGTGGCGCAATGCCACGCCAAGGGCGTCGCCGTGTGCGACGTCAAGCCGGAGAACTTCCTGTTTGTGACGCCGCGCGAGGGCGCGCCGCTCAAGATGGCCGACTTTGGCCTGGCGCAGTACTGCGGGCGGGGCCAGCTGCTCAGCGAGCGGTGGGTGGCGGGGGCCGCAGCGACAGCCACGCAGCGCCGGCGCGCCTGCTGGGGCTGTGTGGCTGGGTCAGGCATGCCGGGACTGAGGCATGTCGCGTGCCGCGAGCAGGGCCGCTGGGGCTGTGTGGCTGGGTCAGGCATGCCGGGACTCACACCTGAGGGTGTCGCGTGCCGCGAGCAGGGCCGCTGCTGGTGCAGCATGACAGCCAACCCCCTGGCCGTGCAGCACGCCGCGCTGCCGGCAGGCGGTGCTGCATTGCGGCGTGCACCATCGCGTTGTCTGTGGTGGCAGCTGAGCTGGCTTCTGTGCGGGTGGCGGCGCGTGGCGTCCTTCCAGGCGGTGTCTGTGGTGCTTGCCGCGGGTGCGCGACTGGCCCCAGCATGCAGACTTGCTGCCTGTTCAATCATCACGCGCTCGTCACAGGTGCCGCCGCCCCGAGGGATCTTGTGTGCGTGGCGTGCTGCTGCCCTGCAGGGTGGGCACGCCCTTCTACGTCGCGCCCGAGGTGCTGCGCCAGCGCTACAGCTTCCCCGCTGACGTGTGGAGCGCCGGCGTGACGGCCTACCAGCTGCTGACGGGGCGCTTCCCCTGGCACGCCGACCCCGACTGGGTGGAGGCCCAGGTGCGCCCGCTGACGCCGGCACCACAGCTGCAGCCGTGGCGATCCGGTAGCGATACTGTTGCCTGTGTGCGCGTGTGCGTGTGCGCGTGCGCGCATGGGTGGGCACGCGCAACGGCGGGCGGGCCGGGGGCTGGCGTGAGGGGGGGGGCTGCTAGGGCGTGATTGTGGGGTGGTGGTGGCTGTGCCCGCTGAGCTCACCTGTGTAACGCAGGGTGCGAGCAGCGCCAGCGAGTGTCGTGCTGCTTCTTTCTATAACTTTTATTTGTAACCATGTGGTGCATGTCCGCGTGCTGACACCCGCCAACCGCCGCGCTGCTGGACTGCAGCTGTCGGCGCATGCGGCGGGTGGCCGCTTGCGCAGCAGCCAGGGCGGTGCGTGCCATGCCAGCAACAAGGCGCTGTGGCGCGCCATCATGTACGGCCAGCTGGACTGGCAGTGGGCCTGGCTCAACGTGTCTGGTGCGCGCGGGGCAGCAGCGAGCGTCACCGACGGGCTGTGGCGTTGTGCACTGCTCAACGCGCTGGCCGGCGTTGCACGCGACAGCCCGTATGGCGTTGGGCTGGGCCACCCGTCCTGTCCAGCAGCTGGTCTGCTGTTGCTGGTACTTGGCGCCCTTCAAACACACACGCAAGTCGGCTTGCAGCCAAAATGCCTGTACCAGAGCTGGTGTGGTGTCCCTGTGGTCAACTGCTCGCCCTGCTGCCACTGCCTGTCAACTGCCACGGCCGCGGCTGGCGACCGCCTGCGCACAGATGATGCGCGGGACCTGGTGCAGTCGATGCTCACGCGCGACCCGCTGCTGCGCCCGACAGCGGCACAGCTGCTGCGCCACCCCTGGCTCAGCGCAGCGACACGCAGCCTGGACGAATGGGACGACAGACTGCAGGCCAGCCCCGCCAGCAGCAGCGGCAACACCAGTGCCGGCATGAACGCTGCCGGCGGCCACGACAGCAGCAGCAATGGGAGCAGCAGCAGCAGCAGCAGCAGCAGCGGCGGCGGCGATGGGAGCAGCAGCAGCAACAGCAGCGGCAGTGCCGGCCGTAGCAGGCTGCGCAGTCAGTCCCTGGCTGGCATGCGGCCGTGGCAGACACACTGGTGCAGCGGCTGCAGCGCTACGGTACCTGGGGCAGGCTGAAGCAGGTGGGCTGCACAGCAGGCTGGCCTGGTGCCTGCCCCCGGCATGCGCGTTGTCACCGCCATCGACAAGCAGCCGCAGCACACATGCACGCTCGCATACCCGCTCAACCACACGACTGCCGCTGCTGACCACGTGCATCTGTGGTGGTGCTGGCGCGGCCTGCCTCATGCTGTGTGCTGCAGATCGGGCTGCGCCAGGTGGCACGGGTCATGGCGCGCGACCCAGCCAACCTGCAGGGCCTGGCTGAGGTGTTTGCAGCACTGCAGGGGGAGCAGGGCCTGGCCGCAGCGCTGCCGGCCGCCCCGGCGGCACCGCCGAGCTGTGACGCCTCCGCAGACGCCCCTGCAGCAGCTGCAGCAGCAGCAGCAGCGCCAGGGCTGCCAGCAGTAGCGGCAGCGGCAGCGGCGGCACCAGCGGCAGCGGTGCATGGTGCCGTCCCGCTGGAGGCCGTCAGGTGCCTGCTGGTGGATGGCATGTACCAGCTCAGCGAGGTCGAGGTGAGCACCTGCCTCGCTGATGTGACGCTGTGTGGTTGCGCTGCACCTGTCCTGCCTGCATCACCCTTGGCTGCGTGGGGTGCTGGGGCCTGCTGGTGGCTGGTAGGCGCTGGTGCCGCATCCGCTGCGTTGTGGTTCACAGGGCGGATTTTCTTGCAGTTTTTTGGCCGTGGTGGGCGGCTGAGCTCAGCTGCGTTAGCCGAGGTGCGGCTGCTGGTGCGGGCAGGCGCCTGCGGGTGCTTGTGTCGTTGGCACAGCACAGGCAGCAGGTGGCAGGGAGTGCTCGCATCAGCATCTGGCGCAAAAGCTGATGCGTGCCTGGTTGATGCCGCTGTGATGCTTGTCTTTGACTTGTTGCTGAGTTGTTGCTGCCTGTCTTGACTTGGTTCTGGCTTGGTGCTGCCTGTCTTGACTTGTTGCTGACTTGCTGCTGCCTGCCTTGCCGTTTGTTCTGACTTGTTGCTGACTTGCGCTGACTTGTTGCTGCCTGTCTTGCCTTTTGTTCAGACTTGTTGCTGCTGCCTGTCTTGCCTTGTTTCCTGACTTGTTGCTGATGGGTCACTAACATGTCGCTGGTGCTGGTGTGCTCCGCCTCGCCTGCCCAGGTGCGCCAGTTGATGTCGCAGCTGGGCCACCGCGGGGACGGCTCTGTGACTTTGACGAGTGGCTGGCGCTGACGCTGGACTGGACGGCAGCGCAGCGCAGCAGCAGCTGGGAGGACTGGGTGCGCCAGGTGAGCCTGCCACGCTGCAGCTGCAGGTGGGTTGGGTGACACGCAGGGTGGGTGCACGGACGGGGATTGGCGGGCTTGCAGCTGGGGCGGGTGAGCTGCGGGTGTGGCACCAGACAACAAGCAGCGGCAACTGCAGCCAGGGAGCGCTTTCTTTCTGGGCTGGTGTCGCAGCTGCGACTCGGTGGCGGAGACAAGTGGCGCCAACCAGCTGCTTGTGCTCGCGCTGGTACATCCACTTGCCCAGCCTGTGGCCGCCCGCAGCTGACCTTCCCCCCACTATCTGCGGCGCTTGCCCCTTGCCTCGCAGTTGAACAGTGTGCAAGCAGGCATCAGCGTGGTGTCCGCCGTGCTGCCTGCTCTGCAGGTGTTTGACCGCTTTGACGCCGACGGCAGCGGCCGCATCTCCACTGCTGAGCTGCTCGACCTTGTGGGCAAGCACGGCCCGGGGTTCACGTCGGAGCTCGATGAAAAGGTGATCAGTGATGCCGCTGACACCAAGTCAAACCTGACTACAGACTCAACACATGCCTTACACATGACTATAGTGTTCAGCTGCTGGTGCAGTGGAAATACTTGGCACGGGCTTGACAGCACGGGCTCAAGAGCTGGGCGGGACAGTGAGCAATCATCAGAGCTTAAAGGGCAAACGCGGCTTTCTAAAGCATCCTCCAGTCGGCCTGCTCGAGGTAGTCAGAGCCTGACCGCTGCAGTGTTTGCAACGGCTGCTGCACACTTGTCCCACACAAGAAGAAGCCCTGCCTTCTGACATGCTGATGCCGATTAAATTAGAATTACCTGAATTACCAAAGTAGGGCCACTGGCCCACCCGCAAAGAGCCAAACAAGGCTCATGGGATGCTGCTGCTGCTGCTGCTGCTGCTGCTGGGTTGCGTCGTTGCATTGCTGCTGCCACGTTGTTTGCGTGCAGGAGCTGTACATGATCCCGGACACTGTGCCGAGCATGATGCGGCGCGTGGACGCTGACGGGGACGGCTTCATGAGCTTGGCAGAGTTCATGAGCCTGCTTCAGGTGCGCCGGCTGGGTTTGACTTGTCAGGTTTGTTCGGGACAGCATGTGATGGTGCGGTGATGCTGGAACCTGCAACCCGTGCATGGCAAGGATGGCTGAACAGCTGGTTCTCCAGACAGCCTAGGGCTGCTGCAGGTGTACATGTACAGGGCTTGCTTTTACTACGCCCTGCATAGCAGAGGAGCAAGGCTGCTGCTGTGCAGTGTGGTCCAGGTTGCGAGTGCTCTGCAGCAGCTTGCAGGACGTGCCCAGGCCTTACTGGTATGCCTAGCAGTTGCTCCCAACCCTCTGCACCTGCCACTCCGCCGCTGCTGGCAACGCTGCTGCTGCTGCTGCTGCTGCTGCTGCTGCTGCTGCTGCTGCCGCGTCCACTCCTGCCGCAGACTGATGCTGCTGATCAGCTGGAGCTGTTCTGCAGCAGGCGCAATCGCAGCAACAGGCAGCAATAGCCTGCAAGCTCTGTACTGGTGCCTGGACTCCGACAAACATAGAACACCAGGCCTCGTGCAGCATGCATGACGCGCGCAGCGCTGACTCGGCACTGGCAGCTGACACTAGCCGCAGTGCTTTGTGATTGGTGTGTCTGCTTGGTGTGTGCTGAAGGTTGGCAGCCAGCCATGCAACAGGGCAGGCGTAATGTACGATGCAAGGTTGGGAGCAGGAGTGCATTGAGAGGCTAGTCAGCCCCATGCGGCGCCTCCAGTGATAGCTAGGTCACCACCACCACATGGTTACAGTGTGTTGTTGTCAATCAAGCAGGAGAGCAATGCTGCAGGATGAACATACACATTGCGTACGCTGCATGCGGGCCGCAGGGGTCACGGCTTGTGGTGCTTGAGTGCTCACAGCAACGCTAGCTACCTACCCCTTCTGGGGAGAGACTTTGATGCATTGTGGTGTGCTACTGCATGCGCTGTGCCGTGTGCATGCCTGTGTGACCACGGCAGCATAGACCTGTACATTAGCTGCACCCTTGTACCCTTTTATCTCTCTCTCACATTCAGTATTGCAACATGCAGCTGCATGACCATTGTGCAGCTGGTTGTGAAAGGAGCAGCACGCTAGCGCAGCAGCAACAAAGCAAGCAAGCCAGCAGTTGTGGTTGTGCGTTCTGATGGCTGGCACAGTGGTGGTGCACAGCACGCGTGCCGTCGTCAGAGGGATTGTGGCACAAAAATTATACAGTTATTTTTTAACCTTTGTGGTGTCACCCTTTTGCGCCGTGGCGAGCACAGTTTAAGACTGTTTTATGGTTTATTTGCAGTGGCAGGTGCTGGCTGTACGAACCAGGCAGGTGCTTGTGCCTGTGCTTGGAGCATACAGCAGACTGCTGTTCTGCCTGTACAGCCTGCAGTGCGGCTGTTCACTCAACACTTACCCTATGCACGCATGTGGTGCCACATCAATTCAGTATGTGTTGTGTCTTGCCTATTGCTGCCACTGTTGGTGCAGCATACGTGTACCCTGGCGTACCCCGACTTGTGATACTGTAAATGAGGTGGATTTTTGCTACTGCCAAGAACATGACGGCCTGATGCTCCGATGAGTTGAGCTGTGGGTTGTGGTTCAGGATGTGACACAGCTGCTGATTGCTGCCAGTTCCCTGTACCTCTTAGCAACCATGCGTGGTGGTGGCGCCAGCATTCTTGCAAGCCTGCAAGTTTTAGTATGTTCAGCATGTTTTGCTTGTGAGCACAGCAGTTTGGAAGGCCATCACAAAATGAATGATTTCTTGGCCGAGTATGGCAGCGTGCTCAGGGCTCTTGTGCGCAACGATAAGGCGCAGATCAACATGCTCTCAATGCTGGCTGAGGATAACAGGGGCTTTGCGGAGGGCATCGTGCGCCTTGTGGAGCAGCACATCCTCACCGTGAGCACGGCAGCACCAGACATCCTATGATGCTCAGTTGTGACTTGATGGGTAGATCTCAGCAGCTTGTTGACCCGTGTGGTGCTCTGCTTGCAGTGCCCACCCCCTGCGAAGCTGCCTGCGCTCTATCTGGTCGACAGCATAATCAAGAACGTGGGCGAGCCTTACAAGACAATATTCAGCGAAAGACTATCAGAGGTAGGGCAGGGATGTGCCTGCTGGTCCTGCTGATTGTTCTAGCAGCAGCAACACCACAAAGCAGACAGCAGCTGTGCATCAGCTGCAACAACACAGAGCAGACAGCAGCTGTGCATCAGCATGCATGGATCAGCACACTATTGCGTCGTACGTGAGCTGTATCTCCCTCCTTCTTTCAGGTGTTCGGTGCAGTGTGGGACTCCACACTGCAGGAGAAGCGCTCTTCCCTCAGCAGACTGTATGGCACCTGGACAGGCGTGCTGCCTGCCCCTGTGCTGGCTCGTGTGCAAGGCCGTATGGTCTCAGCCAGTGGCGCTGCTGCGGCGCAGCAACGTGTGCAGCAGCCAAGGGCAACGCAGCTGCAGCCAGCGCCTGTGCCGCAGGGGCTGCCTCTGCAGCAGCAGCCCAGCAGCAGCAGCACATCATGCAGATGCCTGCGGCGCATGTAGCTTTTGCATTGCCAGGTCAGCTGCCAGGCCAGCAGCTGCATGTGTTGCAGCAGCAACCTCAGCTGTTAGGGCCACAGCAGCTCATGGGCCTGCATCAGCCGCAGCCCACATTCATGCAGATAGGCCACAACCTGGTACCTGTCATGCCGCAGCAGATCTTGCAGCCCATCCACATGCAGCATGCACAGCTGCAGCAGCAGGTAGCGCCCGTGCAGCACAACACACCACAGCACATCATGCAGGCTGGCTCGGGGGCTCTGCCACCTGTGTCACCCGCGCACCCTAGCTGGGTGGCACAGCAGCAGCAGTCAGTGGTGACAGCAGGGGGGGCTGGCCCCAGGCCGCGCCGCTCCCCAGCCTCGCCCGCAGTCCCAACGCAGCTGGACGCCATGCGGGGCCCTCCGCCTCCTGCTGCTGGGCGCAGCAATGCAGGGCAGCAGCAGGTGCGCAAGAGCGGCTCTCCTCCCATGCCCGCCTCTGGTCAGCTGACGAGCAGCGCGCTGTCACAGCTGCTGTCCAACCTGGCAGGCACCGGCGTGCTGGCCAAGGGCGGCGGCGGTGCAGCAGAGGATGCCGCCAAGGTGGCAAAGGTCAAGGACTTCCAGCCGGCATTCCTCAAGGTATTGTGGGCAGGTGCTGAAGTGGTAGCAGCAGCAGTGTCAGCGGCAGGATCAGCGACAGCAGGCGTTTGCTGCTGCACCCAACTGCAGCGGCAGAGGGACAGCACGGTGGGGCGGGTTGAGTTGGGCAACTGCATGCCGTGCGTGCATTTACAAACTGACGCTGTGTTGTGCTGTGCTCTCCTGCAAGCCATGTCCTGCAAGCATTGCACCTTGAGCATAACACGCATGCATGCTGTGCTGCTCCCCTCTTTTTGCATGCTTTGCAACTAACGTGTGGGGTGGGCTGGATGGGTTGCAGTCAGCGGTACACAGCAGCGCAGCATCGTCAAAGTCATAGCACAGCAGTGCAGTGTACATAAATAGTAGCAGCTGTGGTGGCAAGCACACAGTGTCGGCGTGGAAGGCTGGTGAGCAGGCGCAGGTTGAGGGCCCCCATGCTCTTGGTAGGGCTAGGAAGGCGTGAAGTGAATGAGCCGTTGTCCTCTTGGAGATATGATGTACCACATTTCCACACCCAGGCGCCGTCTTCTAAAGCCACGCACGTGTTCCAGCCTGTCGTTCACTGTGACACTCTTGTGATTGTGTGGCAATGCAGCACACGTGCAGCGGTATCCTTGCACGCCAGCGTGTGATGACTATTTAGCCCTGATTTGGTTGGCATGGCGGCTTCTCGGGTCTCAATGGCTACAGCAACCACTTGACCTTCGCTTTGTGCAACACTCGAGCCTGCTGCAAAATGATTGCTGTTGCAGTCCCGGCCTGCGCCAAGAAACACAGCGATCCTCCTGTTGCACAAGCGTGCAGTTGTTGTAGCATGCTGGTGGATGGGCCGTAATGTTTCAAGGGTGGCGTGCCGTGTGTATTAGAGTACTGCGGCGTGTGGCATCGACACGTATGTCGCTGCTCACCTGGCAGCAGGCCTTGCTGTAGACAACGTAGCTTGTTGAAAAATAGCAGTTTGCACAAGCTTTTGTGCCCGTAATAAGGCGTTTTGATGCTGAGGTTCCGTCAACGTGTGCCACTTCCGTGTCGCCAGCTTCAACCAGCTGGGACGCAGGCAACTACACTAAGCGCTCGAAACCCGCAATAATTATATATTATTTAATGTTGCTGAAATGCCGCAGCTAGCATCAAGAAGCATAAACCCTAGCTCAGACCACCACGGTGATCATTCCCCACCATCTTTGCCCTCCATGATGTTTGCCACCTTGCAGGAAGCACACCCAGGCGTTCTGCATCTGCTGGAGCAGCTGTCACTTAAGAGCCGGGCCAAGTTCAGGGACGTGGAGTTCCAGCGCAACAAGCGGCGCAGCGCAGCAGCAGGTGCTGGTACCAGTCGTCCATGGTATTTGACTGTGGATACCTGGATTGCAGGCACACTCACCACCGAGGATGCCGTTGCCAGCAACCCATTTGGGGATGAGGTAGGTGCCGGCTTTTCTCATTTGCTCTGGTTGATCAGTGTTGTGGTGTAGTACTACTAGTGCATGTACAGCTGACTGTGGTGCTGCATGAAGCTAGCAGATGAGGCTGTTGGCAGATACTATTCTATACCCAGGAACTGTACAGCAGCAGGTAGACCCACTGCAGAGCAACTGGTATCAATGCGTGTTTCCTGCAAGTCAGTAGGCCTGGCGCCTGTTGCAAGCTGCATCCAATGGTGCATGCACTTGATGAAACGAGCATGGGCAGTCCATGTACGCCCTTCGCCACCAACTTTGCCTGAATCACTGCTTTTGCTGGTCTGTCCCTGCCTTGCAGGCTGCCTCAGGCTCCGAGCAGGAGGAGGAAGCTCTGGAGCCGGAAGACCCAGAGCAGCCCTGCTGCGCCATCAGTGGCGAGCCTTTTGAGAAGTTCTTTGACCTCGACAAGGAGGAGTGGTTCTACCGTGG
>JACERP010001569.1:0-18337 GCA_014080715.1 Scenedesmus sp. NREL 46B-D3 | reverse complement strand
CACCCGCTGCACCCCCTACAACTTCTGCTCACTGCCATGCAAGCTGCGCCTCCCGCTGCTGCAGCTCAGCCAGCTCAGCCTCAAGCTGGCGCATCTTCTCACGCACAGCATGCACGTCCTCCTCAGCGCACGAGTCATGCGCAGCCATCGCAGCGCTCTCGGCTTCAACAGACTGCCGACGCGCCTGCAGCAGCAGCCCCGACGAAGTCACAGCAGCAGCAGTAGGCTGTGCGGCCACATCTGCAGTGACGCCAGCGGGAAACGGCACCTCGCAGTCTTCACTGCCAGCTGCTGCTGCTGCTGCTGCTGCCGCCTCGCGCCCCTCACTGGCGGCAGCAGCTTGCGCTGCTCTGCCTGCTGCCGCTGCAGCCGCGCCTGCTGCGCACGCCGCAGCAGCCGCTGCTGCTCTGTCTCTTGCAGCCAGCCCACAGCCGCATCCGCAGCTTGCAGCAGAGTCCCCGCCACGCTCACGCTGCTGCTGTCCCCCTGCTGCCGAAGGCTGTAGTGCCGCACATGCCCCTGCCGCAGCCCTGCCTGCTGCTGTAGCGCGGCCCTGCCCCGCTGCAGCTGGGTGATGTGGCTGTCCGCTGCTACTATGAAGCTGGCGATTGCCGCCGGCAGGCCTGCGCGAAGCTCCGCCGTTAAGCTGTTGTAAGCTGCTGCTGGCCAGATCACTAGTGGCTTCACAGGTTCAAGCGCTGCCAGCAGCTGCAAGGGCACGATGACCCCCATGGTTGGTATAATGCAAGCGTCAAGGTAACATATGCAAGCAGCAAGGCAAGTGGTGCACGGCAAATGAGTGGCAGCTTCGTCAGGTGGGGGTGCGTGTGTGTGTGTGTGTGTGCTCACGTGGCAAGCTGTGACTGTGTGCCCACCACGCACAATGCGTGCTCCCCACTGTGCAGGCCATACTATGTAGTAGTAGTACTGCAGCATGACGAGAGTGAGAAACATAGCACCGTGCGTGTGAGCGGTCAGCCTTATAACAGATCCATGACTGCACCACCAAAACAGTGTATTGTTTTGTTCTGCATGCCCCCACGCGCGCACCTGTTCAGCTGCACTTGCGGCCCTGTTGTCCGCCTCCCCAGCAGCACCAGCCAGCTCCACTGCAGCATCACGCTGCCATGCCTGCACACCGCCGCCACCTGCAGCACTTGCCGCACCAGCTGCAGCAGCCCTGCTGCGCTTGGAAGGGGGCTCGTTGCTGCTGGTGCACAGAGCAGCAGCAGTGGCAGGGGCATCCCTGGCTGCAGCGGTGTTGCCCCAGCTGCTACTGGGCGAGCCTGTAACGGCACCGGCTGCTGTCCTTGCTGCTGCTGGTGACCTGTTCTTCTCTGTGATGCCCAGCCCCTGTACATGTGAAGTTGCATGTCGCACCAACAGGAGTTACAAGTTGCAAGTTGCAAGTGCAAGATTTGGTTGGCATGTGCCTGTCTCCTGTCTAGTACAACATGCCTCATGTACAACTGCACAACGCGCAGCAACTGTACCCGTCCATGTGATTGCACATGCACTGCGGTTACGTGGAAGACCAGGACAAACTGCGTGGAGTCCACCGTGTGCTGCGGAGCAGCAGCAACAACACAGAACTGCACTTGTCTGTACGCTACACAAGCCATCTTACCTCCCCTGCCAGCAGCAATTGCAAGGATCAGCACACGCTGTTTCCTCCACAGCCTATTGGCAGCAGCACCATTTCCACTCCACACCCTATGGCTAGCTTAAACTATGACAATGCCTGCCAGACATGTACTGCATAGAACACAGCACTGCCACAGTTGACCGAGCACACCCTGCAGCTCCGCAGCACGACACGGCTGCGCTGCTGCTGCTGCTGCTGCAGCAGCCGGTGCGGCACACCACGCACCCGCCTGCAGTCCTGCCGCCCCAGCAGCAGCCCCGCGCCATGCCTGAAGCTGTGCGTCTCGAGCGCGTGCTCACGCAGCACAGCCGGCCACCACACAAAGTTGCGTGCGCCGGGGCTGCGCGCCTGAGCCCCCACGATGCGCATGCCCAGCTGCTGCAGGCGTGCTGCCGTGAAGCTGACGCTGCTGCCTTTGGCCACGCCCTTGGTGATCCAGTCTGCAATGAACGCAAGGCCTTGCTGCTCTTTGTCGGGCGGCAGCCAGATCAGGGTGCTGGGGAGCACGCCTGAAGCGGCCTGGTGTGCTGTGCGCTTGCTGTCCTGTGATGAAAGCAGGTGAAGCAACACACAGCACACGCAGAGCATCCCGAGGCAATTACGGTCAGGGCGGCGGGTTCCTGAAGCTGATGCTGCACTACTCAGCGGGCAACATGGCGCAGAAGCGAGACCTGTCACTGTGGCACGTTGACCGGGCTGCTGCAGCTTTTGCCAGTTGGGCATAGTGAGGTGCCAGCTGCTGCGACAGCGGCACTCTGCGTTTACTGTGCAGCAATGCAGGATGTGGATCGTGGACAAGCATGACTGCTTGCATGCATGGTAGGATCATAAGCATAATTGTCAGCTGCAGCGAGCTGGTCCTCTGTTGCCGGCGGCTGCTGGTGCTGGTGCTGCTGCTGCTGGTGCTGCTGTTGATCCCCCCTGTCCAACGCTGTCAGGCTGCAGTACCTCACCTCGTCCTGCTGCTGCTGTTGCTGCTGTGTTGCCCCGTCCAGCTTCCCCGCAGACAGCAGGGTGTCAGGCTCATCAACACCATCACCATGGGCAGCAGCAACAGGGCCCGCAGCCTGAGCAGGGTCTCCCTTTAGCAGGTGGTCCTGCCGAATCAATTCATGCCATGCAGCGGTTGGATAAAACCCCAAACAGCAGACTGCACGGATCTGCCAACTTTAATGCGAGTTTCATGATTGCCAAGGGACTGGCAGACAGCTGCTGCGTTGCCAGTGTACAGCAGCGGCTGCTCAGGCATACTGCACTCACCGCATGATGGCCCAGCATGGCCAGAACATCCTGCTTCTGTCCACGCCGTGCGGCTGCCTCAATGAAGTTTATTACGCCAGGGGAATTGATGAAGGGGCCAACTCGCAGCTTCTCGTTTTGGAAGTAGTTGTTCCTGTTGCCCGGGCGCTGCCAGCTGCGCCAGCCATGCGTCTGCAGCTGCTCTGCAGTTACTTCAATGCCAAACTTTTCGTTGATCTTGCTGCTTAAAAGCTGCAGTCCCGTCTTCTGCCGCTGCTGCGACATATCCGATGTTTCCTTAGCGTGGAGAAAGTCGCCAGCCAGGAATCCCGATGACGCTCCGTGGTGTTTGCAAACCGTTTACAACGGGCATCAAACTTGTCGAGAGTCCGATCAGCCGAGTACAGCCACCGCTGAACCGCAGCGGGGTCCAAGGTGGCAATGTAACAGCAGTTATACCAATGTACAGCTGCGACGAAAGTACACGCACGTCCAAGCTCGGCGGGGCAGTTGGCTTCAAGTACATACAATTTCTTGACATGAATCAGTACTGCAAGGCCATGCACGCGTGCTCACTTCTGCCTTGGGCATGGCAGCAGCACGGCACCACGTGCGCACGTGTGCATGCAGCTGCAATATTCCCCAGGAGCTTGGGATACAAAAAAAGTCGGGATAAAACAACCTCGTTCACAGCTTTACAGTTGCTGACAATACATGTGCACAATCATGGCACTGAAGCACACAATGCCCAACCGACGCTCATCATCTTCTTAACTAACGTTAGTTGTTATAACAACATGCTATCATAATGAGACCCTGTTCAAAAGCAGCTGCGCAGCATGCTGACAGCGCACATGCAGTCCAACAACAGCAATCCTTGCCAACCTAAACTTCCTAGTACTCGGTTTTGCACTTGGAACCCAATGAGCCTCCCATCAGTTGTGCTAGCCAAGTACAGCGCTGCCAGAGCAGAGCTGGCAGTGCTGGCTAACAACGTACAGAACATAGCGAAATTGGACAGCTGCTGAAGCCACATTAGCCTCGCCTAGGAACACTTGTCACAGAGCAACAGCAAGCCCAATCAAGCTGGTTCATGGTAACTTATCATAAAAAACACTAAGGACAGAACTAAATGGTAGGCCTTATACCAAAACAAGCTGTGGCCGACAGCACACAGTCATTGGCTTTCATGCTGGGGGTTGGGTGGGCTGCCAGTGTACTGCATGCTAGTGCCGTGTCCGCTCACATGGCAGCAAGCCACACAATGCTGTGCAACAGCGCATTTGGTGAAAGCAAGCGTCAGCCAACAGCAGGATGCTCCAGCAGTGCAACGAAATAGGTGAAACAGTGCAATGGGGACAGGCCTGGGACAGCACGGTCAGCACACACCACCCCCATGCAAAGTAGCAGCCGAGTGCAGCGACAACAGCCACTCTGGACGGCAAGAAATCCAAGGACAGCTGCAGACCGCAACACATGAACAGTCCACCCTAGGCCTACGTATGATGCATGGCCATCCCTTTACTGCTACACTCGACAAATGTTGTGCTTGGTGTTTGGCTGGTGTGAAAGCCATCTGCATGCGCCAGTTTGCACGTTAGAACACAAACATGCAACACGCACAAATGTACAGTCAGCCTTTATGGTCAGCACTGTGACCCTGCACAGAAGATGCTGCCACCAGAAAGTCCCTGCAAGTGCGTACAACACGCAATACGCTCGTGACAGCTGCACACCCTGCGAGGGCACTTGACGCTGAACCACAAACCCTGCAGCATGTGGGGTGTGCACCCCGCATGTCGGGCACACCCTTGCAGTGCAATTCCTGAGACTCAACATGCCGCAATCAGCTGCACCTGGAACAGAACATGCCGCAGCGACGCGCTGGCCACGCACAAAGCCACTGCACACAGCACTGTGCTGATGGTGTCCTAACAGCTCCACTCCGGCTGCATCCCGCCAGCAGGCTCGCGGCCGTCGAGCCAGGGAAACAGCAACGACGTACGTGAACGACAGGCAAGACATCACCAGCATGTCTGCCGCATCAAACCTTTGCCACGCAGCAGGACTTCCCGGGCCAGCGCTGCACACATAAGCACACCAGAATGCGTGCTGCAGCTGCCCGGCCACTGGATGGCATGCTGCCACGATAGGCTGCGCTGACCGCAAAATTGTGAAGGCTGTAAGTCGCTGTGCTGCAAGCATCAGCCGGGTAATGATGGAACTGCATACCAAGAGCGCGTCGCAGCACTAATTCAGGAGCGCACATATGTTGGCATGTCTGGCATCAGTGTGTGCTGTGAAACTCTGCTGCGCAGAACAAGAGAGGTTTGATGCCACTCCTGCACTGCACTGCAAACTCAGTGCTACAAGGCATACCCAACACCTGAGACGTTCTCGTGTCAAATGCATGGCAACAGCCACATTGTGTGCAATGAAGCGTGGCTGCAGGACTCATGCTAAATAAACACACGTATTGATTGAAGAATTGTAAAAGAAGAGCATGGCAGACGCAGCAGCCATGCTCAGCAGGGCACACAGGCATGTGACAGATTGATAGAACCAGTAGCAACGCCATACCCTTGAACACAACATATCTAAAAGTACTGAACATACATAGCTGATGCACACAGTGTGTGCCATGCTGCCCCTTCTCCACCCCATGCGACTTTGCTGCATGCTCTTACTGCCACAGCACCTGCCGCAAGGTTGAATTTTGCTGTTATCTGACAAGCTCACAATCACAGCACAGTCTGCAGCAGCGCACTGCAATGCACACAATATGCACAGCGCAAACACATTAAACAAGAAAACAGACTCCGAGTCTTTGGCCAAGCCGCCTTCTGCCACCTGCACCTCCTGCCCTGCCAGATCTGTCACCAAATCCCGCTTTGCCTACCACACTCAAGATAATAGATAAAATTCTGCCTCTGCACAGCAGCACTTTCCAGGTACCACTCACACAGTTAGAATTACAAGCAGCAGGAAAACTGCAAGCCCGACTCTGGTGAAGCAGTGAATAGTGATTGCGAGCGCACACACACATAGCCAATGCCCGTAATTGCCCAGATGTACCCGCAGCACCCAGCTTGCAACGTGCCTCCAACCACCTTTATGTACATGACAACCAACACCACAAACCAAGTGGTGTGAGCTCTCCACACTCAACTCAAACAAGCAAGCCACATGTGTCTGTGCTTCAACTACGGCACTGCCATCCATGTCTGTCATATTATCTCCCAGCCGCAAACGTCTGTTTGATTACTTGGCCGAGCGTTGCCAGCTCCACTCCACGCATGCTGCAGAAGCAAAAACCTCAGTTCCCCATGCCGATGCAACTGCCAGCTCCGTGCTGGGCTGTGATGCGCGCAAACCAGCGCGCAGTCTGCAACCCATCACCTACCTCAACAATCAGCCCAGAAGCTGCATGCATGATCGCCCAAAGAGCCACGCTCAGCAGCCCCAGCAGCAGCACCAACAGCGGCTGCTGCGGCAGAGCATCAGCTTGACAAGCCATGTCCCGGGACTGCCGCTGCAGAGCTGCTGCCGCTGCCGCTGCCGCTGCATGGGGAGATGCTTCATGTGCCACTGAGGCTGCAGGACAGGGTGGCACAGGTGTAGTCTGTGTCCTGGCTGACAGCTGCTGCAGGAAGACAGAACGTGACCTGGCACGCAACAGACAGACAGACAGCAAAGTTGTTGCCACAACAGTGAAGGCAGAAGCACCAAGTGCAGCTCTTCACGTGTCATCTCGCACCATGCTGACATCGCACGAGCACTGCACACTGATACTACAAGTTCCTTGTGTTGCTGACAGTGAGCCAACACACAAAGTGACATAGTTCTGTTCAGAAAACGTGTGAGTCCAAGTGCCAACCCATGTGGCACGGGCACTAGATGTGAGACAGCAGCACTCAGCTGCACTCTCGGCTCGCCGAACCTCCACGAGGCACAGCCACACAACACACTCCCGTCCAGCGAATGTCAACTGCTCATGCTTGCAGCTCGGCACGCGACCGTCCATCTCATGCGCATGCTCACCTGACCTCCAGGCAGTACAGGCACGCGCACGGCACCAGCAGCCCCAGCCACAGCTGCAGCCACAGCGCCACAGCGTAGGCTTGCGCCCGAGGGCCCGCCTCAGGCAGCGCCAGGGACTGGAATGGCAGCAGCATGCCGCCGACACCGAGCGCGGCGGCGTCCATGGCCCTGTACACGCTGCGGGTGAGCGCCCTGGAGGGTGCCGTGCACATCAAGGTGTCCACAACGGACGGCAGCAGCGCTGCGTTGTATGCGGCGATGGCGAGCACCGACAGCTGCATGTGGCGGCGCCAGATGACCGGCATGCAGATGCCTGTGGTGTGTGCAGGCAGCAGCGGGGGGCAGCAAGAGCAGCGATGGTCTCTGTTGCAAGCATGCCTGACGAGCACGAGACCTGAAACGATGTGCTGACTAGTGCCATTGGGTGTGCCGGTGCTGTTCAAGAGCCCATGCCGCTTGAGCAGCAAAGCAACCGCAGTGTGCGGTGAAAGGACGTCCCTATCACTCCTGGGGCGGATTTGCGCAGCAGCTTTGCGCCGCTCCAGTCATGCCCTCGCCCCTCCGGCTCCAAGCTGCGCTGTAGCTTCATGCAGGCAGAGCCTTGGCTGCTGACGCAACCATTGCTGTGCAGGCCCACCTGTGCAATTCAGCATCACGATGCCACTGCCCATCAGCAACACCTTCACGTAGCTCCCCACTGAGTGGATAGGCTCCAGCACACACGTGACAACCAGACTCATCAGCACAGCTGCCAACAGCAACTTAAAACCCAGCACTAGCCAGCCCCTGTTGGCAGCGTAGTAGCCCGGCTGCTGCTGCTGCAGCCAGGCGTGCAGCGCCAGCGCGAGCATGTAACAAGTCCAGGCTGCTAGCCCAGATTTGCTTGCAGAAGCCACCCCTACCAACAGGCCAGCAACACAACACGCAGTGGTGGCAAGTTTGAACAGGCACCTGCGATATGCAGTAGCAGCATGAGGGACTTTATAGTGCCACATTATTGAGTGGACCTGCAGCTGTACTCATCAACAAGTGTATCCAGCAAAGCCGCTGTTGTGTGCATGCAAGTTGGCGCCCTGACGCTGTGCTTTGACGCACACATACAGACGGCATGCTCTGCCACTGAGGCTACAGAAATGCCAGGTGGCTTGCAACTTGATTAAATTGACCACACACAGCACAGTTGAGAAAGCTGGGAAGCATGGGGTACAGCAAGCAGCTGGCTAGGCTGGACTGACAGCAGGACAAGCGGTGCGATTGGACCCGGCCGCTCACAGCGCATAATCAATCTTCAGGTACGACTTGGTAACATGTTGAAGGTAAAGCTGCTCAAGATCCTTCTCGGCGGGCGACAAACGCAGCACAGGACGAAAGAGCAACACCATGTTGCCTGCAGCCCCTCAACCTCTCCCATAACAGGCGCAAGCACCCTCTTTGTTCCGTGCATGTTGTGACAAGTGCAGGATCGCCCTGTGCAAGCCTTGCTCAGTGTCAGGCACCCGCACTGACTGTCATTCCCAGAACCAATTGCACGCCAAGGCTCGTGGGCCACTACCCATGCTGCGTTGCAAGACGGTCTAGCTGTGTAATATTGGTTTCTTATAGTTGACTTGCAGCCTAGTGTGCGGCAGCCTGGTCTAGCAATCCATGTCAAGTGAGAAGGCCACAACACGCTCTGGCAGAGCCGGCTGCTACAGTGCCAGGGATTCTTTCTATCAGTGCCTGAGGGAGTGTGGTCTGCTTGAGGTCAAAGGTGACATCCCCAACAAGTGCAGGCAGCTGAGGGCTAAGTTTGAGTCTGCCTGCCTGCCCAGCTGGGTGAGTGTGGACTGCGGACAGCCACAGATCATTACTGCAGGCAATGATGACAATAGCTATGAACTGCTGTGGCTATGGACGTTGCATCAAGCCCATACACGGATCAGGGGCTGGATCAGCAGCATAGCAGCGGTGGAGCAAGCCAGTTCCGGCATCTTTGTAGCAGCCTGCAAACGCGGTGCTATCCTGTGCATCCGCGGGTGGTTACCACTTTCACAGAACGTTGTGGATGGTTGCTTGCAATGCTCATGCCTTGCAACAGCAAACATGCGTGCCTGTCTGTAAGCTTGCTGCCGCACATGTGAGCCAGGTCGGCACCTTGCATAGGCGGCCATCATATGTTCATGTGACCTTGTGATCTGCCAGCTATGGATGTTGCAATGCTGCTCCTGCTGCTGCTGCTGCTGCTGCTGCTGTTGCTGCTGCTGCTGCTGCTGCTGCTGCTGCTGCTGCAGGTGAAGCATTTTGACGAGCTACAGAGCAAGCGGGCACGTGAGCTGAAGACGCAGTACGCAGCTATCAACAGTAAAGCAACCACAGCAGCTGGCAACCTTGCAGGAACTGCGCAGAAGTAACAGTTGCACATCGGAGGCAGCTGTCCACTGCGGCACTGGTGTGAGAAGCAGCAGCAGCCATGGGGCGGAGTCACAGCCGCGAACCTGAGGAGGCAGCTGGCCACAGCAGGGACAGAGAGCGGGACAGGGACAAAGAGCGCAGCGGCAGGGGAGATAGGGACAGAGACCGAGACCGTAAAGAGAGAGACCGGGACAGAGGCAGAGACAAGGACAGGTGGGTGCTGCTCCCGGCTTGCTCCCTTGCAGTTGTGCTGTGCGCCATGTTTGTGCACGTCTGCCATGAGCTGCAGTCTCAGCACTGCAGTTCCAACGTCCGTCTAGCGCACAGTCTCTTACTATTTCGCCTTTGTTTATGCGAATGTCGAATTTGCTGCTCCTGGCTGCTGTTATCAGCAGCAAGTATTGTGCGTGTAGCAATGCGGTGTGCGCCTCCACACCACACACTGCACCGCAACGGCAGTGCATAGGCCCTGCTCCACATTCAGCAGCACGTGTGACTTGCGCACACCGCTGTTTGCCGCTGATTTGTTGTCCTGCAGGGACCGTGATCGCAGCAGGCGTGACGAGCGCCGCCATGAGCGCAGCAGGTCACGCTCCAGGGACCGGGAGCGCGACAAGGACAGGGAGCGCAGGCGCAGGTGGGGCCCGGTTGCGCTGCAGCAGCACGCCAGAAGGTGCATGTGCTACATGTTGAAGCAGCAAGCCCGCTGACACGCCATACCTGCTCAGTGTGCACCTCTGCTGCCGTGCGCATGCAGTCCATGACAACAGAACATGCTGCAGCTTGATGCCTGAGAATAGGTGATGGTTGGGAGGCGCAGTATGTTCACACCTGCTCCGCATGGCTTTCACAACTGCAGAGGTAAGCAGTGACCCTTGTGTTCTGCTGCTAGGTTGTTGGCAGCACCTTTGCTGCAAACCTGTTGTGGCTACCAAAGCTCTCAGCTACTCTGCAGAGCTGACGCAGCTCGGCAAGCAGTCAACTTTTGCCTCTGCTGTTGCCTACCACCGTACACCCATTGCACTGCAGGTCACGCAGCCGGGAGCGCCGCAGTGAGCGCGACGGCAGCCGCACCGCAGCAGCAGCAGCAGCAGCAGCAGCAGCACCAGTGGCCGAGCCAGCTGTGGCACTCTTCCCGCCACCACCAGATGACGCAGCTGCGGTGCCGCCTGCTGACAAGGCTGATGGGCGCAGCGAGCGGGACAGGCTGCGGGAGCGGGAGCGTGAAATGGAGTGGGACGCAGCAGACAGGGAGCGGGAGGAGCGGGAGGAGCGCGAACGCAGACAGCGGCGTGAACTCGACCGGGAACGCCAACGTGAGCGCGAGCGCGAACGCCGCAAGCGCAGTCGCAGCAGGAGCCGCTCTCCAGGCAGCAAGCGCGGCCGCAGCGGCAGCGCACGCGGCGCTGACGGCGCGCATGCCAATGGCGGTGCAGCAGACGGTGCAGCGGCCGATGCAGCAGGTGGCGATGGCGGCGGTCCCAACTTTGGGGCTGAGCTGACGGCTGAAGAGCTGCGCATGATGCAGATGATGGGCATGCCCTTCACGTTCGACAGCACACAGGGGCGGCATGTGGAGGATGATGCGGCGAACGCGAGCGGCATCAAGATCAAGAGCAAGCGATCTGCGCGGCAGTACATGAACCGGCGCGGCGGCTTCAACAGGCCATTGCCTGCGGAGCGCACAAATGAGAAGGTCGCCAGGGACTAAGCTGGCGCCTGTCAGCCGGCAAGGCAGCGAGTGAGGAGCCCTGTGCAGCAGCAGTGTGCTGGTGCTTGCCCGTGTGGATTCATGATGGTTGCACAGTAGTGATGGGAGGTACAGATGTATGAGGACACAGCACTGACAGATGTGGCTGAACACCATGTAACGCTGTGCTAAGCAAACAACTGCTGATTTTGGTGGACTCCACTTGAAGTGCTCCTGGTGGAACAATGTAAAAGAACGGATTTAACGGCTCCTGGGCTCCAGGTAAATGCAAAACGTCATACCTTCAAAGCAATGCTTGACCAGGAGCGGCCCGCTCAAGCTCTCCTGGTGCTCCGAGTGTGCTTCACAATGTATCAGCAGCTTTACTGTTGTGCATGCATGGTCACTACGTCAGATTGCTGCTGTATTCTACTCCACCCTGTGGCCAGCATTGACGATCATGAGTGGCGCGGTCCTTGACCATGGCAAGAAAGGACATGCCGCCGCCTTTATGGTGTACATCGTGCGGAGGAACTGTTATGGCAAATTGACAGCTCTGCGCCACAAGCGGTTGACCTACCCTGGTATGTGAGAGGACACGGCACTAGCATGCAGTACACTGGCAGGTGCAAGGCGTACCAGGCTAGTGGGATGCCCGCCTATTGTGGTATCCCAGCTGTCCACAAACTATTCCCTGCTAGGTCACAGTGCTGCTGCTTATAACAAACTGTCGTTTATGTAAAAGAACGGATTTAATGGCTCCTGGGCTCCAGGTAAATGCAAAAACTGCGCACCTCAAGCAATGCTGGACCAGGAGACCCCCGCCCAAGTTCTCCTGGTGCTCCGAGTGGGCTGCCATGCAGGCACGCATTCCTGCAGCAAGGCCTCAAATATCCAAACATACCTGTAGCGCAGAGAATTGTCCGGCGGGCTCCCAGCAGTGGTGCATGGTGGACCACCGGCAGTGTGATGAATGTGAGATTGCTTTTTGGGTGCAGCTAACACTAGAGACACTAGCAAGGAGTAGAAGCAGAGCTCTTTAGTCCAAGACAGCCATGGTGGCGGGGGCCACACCTTAGCATGTGAGTGCCGCATTTGCTGCATTGAAATGTGTAACATGTCTTCTTGCAATCCTTATCATTGTGAGTGATGCATTGGCTGCTGTGTTCTGTCAAGTGTATTTCCTGCAACTCTTTACAAAGGCTTGCTTGCTTTTTTGCTGCTGTGTACAAGTGCTGCTCGTTTTGACAAAGTAGGCCCGCACCTATTACCCGCACGCGGCGGCCAAAACCACTTTGATGGTGGCCTGATGATCATCATCGTGTTAACCATTCAAACCTTAACATCGACGCCGTCGGCCCCGCGCCCCACGAAGTGGCAGGAGCAGTACTAGTGGAGCAGTACTGCTACCGTGACCACCGGGGGTGACCGTGATTAGTGACTAGTAGTGTGTGTTGGTGATATATGCTTGCACGCTTGGGCTTAATTGCACTAACCCCGAACGGCATCCTATGCAGAGCTTCAACTGTATTTGTCTGACTGCTTTTGTGCCAAGCTCAGGCTCACAAGCTGAGAACACCTAACGTCCCAGTCACCGGGTGGGGTGAGTCAACCTGCTCAGCCTTGCCAGGAGCACGGCATACACGCGCCAGTGCTGTTTGTATAATTTTGATTTTTAAAATTATCCACAATATTAATCCACTTAATTGATACCAACGCGAGCAGGGGATCGTCAAAACTAGCCACGTAGCTGACGGACTTCGGGCACGCGCTGGCACACGCCCGTGATTGGCTGGCCACACTCACGACATGGGTCCAGCGGACGCTGTTCATGCAGGCATCCCTATTAGCACATAGCTAACTTATCTTTTGGATACTTTGCTACTAATCGAGCAGCACTGCAATACAAGCACAGCTTAACGTGCTATCGGATCACAGCGCCTCCTCCGCTGGCTTGTGTGGGTCGTTGAACCTCATTGCAACTGTCAAGGCTCTGCTACGGCGTCTTGTCGGGTGTTCACCACAGGCAGGGCACCGCTGACCTCGTTTCAGTTTTGAGTCCACTCATGCATGCTTTCTATAACATGCGGAGCTTTTCAAGGGCACCAAGCAAGGCTAGCAAAGTTTCAGGACAGAGCAACGGGCTGTTGTTAGCGCGCCCACCATCAGCAGCTGCTGCAGCAGCGCTGCGCATCCGAACTTGTGCAAGCTCGTGAGTTGCCTACCCAGACGGTGGATGCGTGGTTATTTGCTTAGCACAAACCATACCAGCCACATGCTGGCCATGTTGTGTTTGCCTGCTGGTACGTGTATGTTCCAGGGAAGGTTAGCATGCTGTGTTATGCTCACCACCCATTGTGTGGCACTTTGAGATCCTGCAAACAACGTGTTGCACATCAACAACACATGCTTGATGATTTGCAGCAAACATAACCTGTACCTGTTCGCTGCGCCTCTTGTGCTCTACAGGGGCTCGGCTACTGTTTTACTGGAGGCTGCACCCAGCAACAGAAATGACCTAGCAAGCTATGCGCTGCTGCGCAGCGCCGCACCCAGCAGCAGCAGCGAGCTGGCCCTCGGCTCAAGCGGCAGCAGCTGTCGGCAGCGCTGGTCCCAGATGTGGTTTGAGGCCATGGTGCAGACAGTTGTCAAGCAGCTGGATGGTGCACCTTTCATCCTGAAGGTCACCTCGAGGCCGGTGCTGCAGATGCAGCTGGTTCGGTTGGACCCTGCAGAGTTGAGCCAGGGCTGGGAGCAGGTGCAGCGCAAGCACCTCATCCAGCAGGCGACAGCAGCTGGCGCAGCAGAAGCTGCGTATGATGCAGTCATCCTGGTGCATCCAGTGCAATCCAAGCAGCAGCCGTGTGTGGTTAGTCAGGTGCAGGGTCCGGCATGCAACCATTGCCCCCACAGCAGCAGCAGCAGCCAGGGCGCTGCAACCTGCAGCTACGACCAGTTTGAAGCAGACGAGCTGATGTCTGGACATTTTGGTGACTGCTGCAATGGCGAGGGACATACCCAGCACCAGCAGCAACACCAGCGCGACAGCCGCCCCCGCAGGCACAGCAGCAGCAGCAGTAGCGAGTCCAAGCTGGCTTATTACGGCCTGGTTGTGCAGTGCAAGGACGTGCTAGACACCCTTCAGGGCTGTTACCTGTTGAAGACGATGCAGCTGAGTCAGCATCATGGCGGGGGAGCTGGCTGTCACTGCACACACTACAGTTTGAACCGCGTGTGCCAGGGCCCTTCGCTGCAGCAGCAGTTCCAGGCTGCTTGGCTGGTTTGATGCTGTGTATGCATTGCCGGCATGAAAGCGCCTGGCATCCTGAACTAACTGTACACTGCGGCTGCGCAAGGGCTGGTGGATGGGCAGTAAAGCAGCGCGTGCCTGTGCTAGTGCTGCTGTCTGTCTGGCAGGCGCGTGGTATCTGTAGCAATATGTCTGGCATGCACTGCCACCATTCTTCTATTCCTTAGGGCAAACATGTTGATGCAGGCCTTTTAAGCTTCCCCAAAGTCTGCAGTGGGGCTGTATTGGGTACCTGTGCGACAGCACAGCAGCTGCAGTAACATTATACTGTAGCTGCACCCTGCTTTTCTGAGCGCCAAGATGTGTGGCTGTGGTGCTGCAGAGTAAAGCTGCACTCAGGGGTGTTGGTTGCGGTTGAGTGCATGAATGGCGTGCGGCAGCAAGGCAGCAGAGTGCCGCCAGCTGCGTAGAGAGTGCAAGGCATGCTATCAACATGCTGCCCTTCAGCTGCACTTTGATGGTGGTGTGTGTGTGTCAGAGCTTTTCCAGTTTAGAGTTGTGTGCTTGATGGTGGGCCTTTTTGGCTGTGCTTCATTGTAGTGCCATCATGTTTTGTCTATGATACAAGCAATAACTGCACCTGCATGTGACCTGAAACAACAGTGGAGTTCTGTATTATGCATGCCTTCACCGGCTTGAAGCAGCTGCTGAAGGGGTGCGATGTTGCAAGAACGTGGTTGCATAACATCAAGCAACAAAATTGCAGCATCTTGATTGCCAGTGGCAACTCTGGCATCCTCTAACGGTTCTGTAATTGTTTGTGTGAATGTGCAGCAATGTGCCATGACAATTTGCACGGCAGGTGTGGAGTGCAACAGTGTCTGCAGGGCAGGAGGCACTGTGCCTCTAAGTCACCACTCTAAGCACACATCAGCTTAGGTGTTGTGCTGCTGTTGGCAGCTACTATAGCCGATGGGGTGTTGGCATTTTTGTTGCTGTATGCTCTGCGTTGTAGTATGCGCACATGTGTAGCAGTAGGACCGTGTCTGTATGTAGCACATCTGCTGGTCTTCTGTTTTGCAGTCAGCACAGGCAGGTAGGGTGACAGCTTTATGTTTGATGGTTCCACCTGATGCAGGTAAGCACATAAGGAGCAGTGCACTGCTGCAAACTGCAGTGCTGCAGCCCACATGCTAGAGCCAGAAGTGAATGGTTATGGCACAGTGCAGATTCTGCTTCGCAGGCAGTGCGGGTTCAGTGTTACTTGGTGTATGGTTTGCAGCAGTACTGCATGCTGGCCCGTCAAATAGAGGGTTCCTGTGTTTGTTGCCTTGGTGGGGCTGTGGCAGCCAGCAGGCGGCAGCTTGCTGAAGATGTGGTTGTGCTGCCATTCACAACCCTGCCTTTGCAGTTTCTGTGTATCCTTTCACTTGGTGGGGCAGCGGCTGCTGCTGAGCAGTACAGCTTACACGTTGCTTGATTTAGCAGCAACAAGCATGCTCTGCATGCGATATGACTGGATTGTTGTAAGCATACGCGTAATTGATTCGTGGGGCCTGCAGCTTATCTCTTGCACACGCCCAGCACCAGATTTTGCGCTTCATAAACCAATGCCTTTAACATTTGGGTTGTTGACTGCAGCAGCAGGCTTGTGGTTTTGTTGCCATGTTGGGTTCTGGCCCTGAACAAGAGAGCAAAGCCATGCATGAAGGTTGCGGAGCATGTCAGCCCATGTGAGTGCCGCACTTGCTGCACTGTTGAATGCATGTTCCTGCAACGTTCAACTTGGTCCTGTATTGTTCAGGGTCCTCGGACGGTGTCAACACATGCATGCAATCATAACATTCCAAACATCTACACGACGTCTGGCAGCCAGGCAGTCAAACTAGCAGCTTCAAGTTCTTACTTGGTAAAACATGCTACAATACGCATCAGATCAAGCTCAGAACATGGAAAGCATATTTTATGGTTCAGAAACAGCTGACTGACTTCAATCAAGATTATAATGCATATATGATCATAGTGCATCGGGGACTGGTTTCCGTCGTGTAACATCCAAACTGTGGTTCAGTCTCATGCCTCTTGCATCGTGCAAATTGCACGCCATAACACACCCTAAAATCGCATGCAGAGGTGGGGAGACACTGCTGGAGTGCACCCACCCGTCCAGACCAACTGGGCCGCGGCGGCCACCTGAAGGCAAATCTACACCACCAGTAGCATTCACTGCTGCGTGTCCCCACACATCCAAGAATGCACCGTCGGGCACCAATATCACCCGCCCATAAAACTCCACTGGCAACACATACTCGAGTGTCACCGCGGGGTTCTGCAGCTGGATGGGCAGGACGCTGTAAGTGCCCGGAGGAAGGCGTCCGAGAGTTGGTCCGCTCGGACCACTCTCGTTGACACTGCCGCTGTTTTTGAAATCGGTTTCTGCGGTACAGGTGCGTATGAAGATGATGCTTTGATGCTGGCCAGCTTGCCTGCATGGCAGCACACTCGGAGCACCAGGAGAGCTTGAGCGGGCCGCTCCTGGTCAAGCATTGCTTTGAAGGTATGACGTTTTGCATTTACCTGGAGCCCAGGAGTCGTTAAATCCGTTCTTTTACATACCAAATACCAAATGCCAAAGTAGGGCCACAGGCCCACCCACTCAGGAGCCAAACAAGGCTCATGGGGCCCCGCAACAGCCAAGGAGTAATAATCCAACCAACTAATCTGAGGCCTCAACAAGTTCTGAAGAATCTGTCTCTGAGGCACTTGTGTCCCTTGGGAGCACAGCATGCGCCATAGCCGGATCATTTTCAACTAGGAGACAAATGGCGGCAAGTATTGCGCTGCGATGCAGCGGAATGGTTGCGGCTGCCGGTCAAATGCAACACTACTCTGCCTCTGCTGCATAAAGTCAGCCAAACACCGTCCAAGAGGGCTCACAGCAGCAGCTGGGCTCTGCCACCCTCCAAAATCAGCAAATAGCCGCCAGAAGCGATCGCGAACAACCTGATACGCGTCACATTCAAACACAAGTGAAACTCCTCCTCAACTTGGCCAGCACCGCACCGAGAGCACAGTCGCTGTTGCCTGGGCAGCAGAGAGTTATCAGCCCTCTCCCACCGACCAGTAGCCACACGCAAGTCATGCGCACCCAGACGAAAACGCATCAGAGATGACAGGTGCATCTTGTTCAAGCCAGCTGTGTTGTGCACATAATCTGGACACCAACTCAAAGGTTTCGTCAACTCAAGCTCAACAAAAGGGGAGCATGCAAACCAGTTCTCATAGGTAGAGTATCAGACCCAGCCACTCTGGGGTTGGCTGGCAAGTCCTGCCACTGCTGGTACAACCATGCTTGGAAAGCACTCTGTACATTGCTCAAGTCAGAGGCTTCAAGGCAATGCAAGCCAACCATTGTCAGGAATGTCTGCTAACGTTCCCGTACGGGTATGTAGCGTACGCACAAAAGCCCGAAACTGCCAAAACCACAGCGACGTCTGCCTGCCCTGCTCAACACTGCTGGGGCAGGCCCTCAGACTCAAATCCCTGTTCTCGTAGTAGAAGCTGCCTGCATGTTGATTTGCGCACACGACCAGCCAACATGCGCAAGAACATCAATTGCACAACCTGCATGTCATTGCTGAGTGCCTTGCCAACACCCGGCGGCCCACTGCCGCAGCCATGTAGCAGTGCAGGACCCCCACACTTCAGAGCAGTAGCCCAAGATGGGGGACACAAGTGAGTTGAACAGATGCACCTGCAGACCAAGGCCATACAACACACCCCTCACAGCTGATGTGGCTCATGATGTGTTACTAACAGAATCAACACCTCCAACAGCTGCAGGTGGACTCCAAAGGTCAAACGTGGAAGGGAGGCCGTAATCTGAAGGTGGTGCTGACACTGCTGGATGGGTAAGCATCATTGCAGAACTCCAGTAGCTGAAGCGCGGCTGCATGGCGTACTCGTTCTCGGTGGCATTGACGATCAGATATGCTGGGGAACTCTGGCTAACGTCCGGCTGGCTGGTAGCCAAGGATCACCTCACTGCTGCACCAAACACATGGTCATCCACGTAGCGGCC
>JACERP010001568.1:0-18341 GCA_014080715.1 Scenedesmus sp. NREL 46B-D3 | reverse complement strand
TAGTTCCTGCCGCAGCCGCCAGCAGGCATGCACCTCACGGGCTGGAGGGACCCCTTCATCCTGCAGCAGCCCAGTGCTGGCAGCCCCTGGTGGTACGTGATGGTGGGCGCTGGCGTGAAGGACAAGTGCGGCACTGCGCTGGTGTACAGGAGCAAGGACCTCAAGCAAGGTGCGTGTGGCGGGGCTTCCGGGGCAGCCTTCTGCAGGAGGGCTGGATTGCGCAGATTTGGAAGGGGCGGGGAGGTGCAGCAAGTGCCGGCTGGTAGAGGCAGCAGGAATTCCTCGCAGCACCAGGTTTGACTGACAGAGCGAAACAGGGACGCAAAGCTAGCAGCTGGCTGCAGGATGTGTGGCTTCCTGTTCAGTTTTGTTCACACAACGCCTGGCTAGAACACAGCAACCACAGCAAAACACATTAATGTGCTGCTGCTGCTGCTGCTGCTGCTGCTGTTACTCCCAACCCTGGTGTCCTGCAGGTTGGGAGTATGATGGCCTGCTGTGCGAGTCACCTGCTGCTGATATGCACACCCATGTGGGAGTGCCCCATCATGGCCAGCTGAAGCAGCAAGCCTCCAGCAGCTGCAGGTGCTGCCACCAACGGCCACACCAACGGCACTCTGCTTTGCACAACAACGGATACAGCAACGGCTATGCCAACAGCCACGCGCGCTTCACAGCAGCAGCCACACCAACGGCGACTCACTGGCCACCCTGCCTTGCACAGCAACGGCAGCAGCCAGCCCATCAGCCCGCCACATGCTGGTGTGGTCGCCCGACTACTGCGTCAACGTCCGTCTGCTCCTGGGCAGCTACGCAGCTGGCAGGTTCGACATGGCTGCCGCGAGCGCCCCCCAGCGGCTGGACCTGGGGGACATCCTGTACGCGCCAAACATCCTGACCGATGATCAGGTGAGCGCGCGGCGCGTGTTGGCCAAGTAGCTTTCACGCCATGCCTGAACCCAGGGTTGGCATGTGGCTGCTGGTGCTTGGGCATGATCAGCCTGCAGCAAACACACCCTCTGCTCCGGCTGCATTTCCTGCCAAGGCCGCTGCCATGCTGTGGGCGGGGGGCGCCACATGTCTGCGAGCAAGCGGCGGCAAGCGCAACCAGCCTTGCACCCGGACCCGTGCGCTGCTCCTGCTGCTGTGCTGCATGAGCCGCTGCCCCTGCTCCTGCACAACCGCACCGTGCTGTGGGCTTGGGTGCAGGAGAGCAGTGTGTGCGAGCTGCGCTGCGCCCCACCCCTGTCTTGGTCACACTGTGCCGCCTGTTCCTGCACGCCCTTCCTTTGCCTGCAGGGGCGCACCGTGCTGTGGGCCTGGATGCAGGAGAAGCAGCAGCTGCGCCCGCCAGGCGCCTACGACAGCGCCTGCTGCCTGTGCGTGCCGCGCGTACTGTACCTGTCACCGGACGGCGCGAGGCTGCTGCAGGAGCCCCTGCCTGAGCTGGCAGCGCTGCGGCAGCGGCGCGGCGCTGGCACGTCGGCACGGCTGGCACAGCATCATCAGGTGTCACTGCTGCAGATGCTCTTGAGGCGCCGCTTGCGTTGCTGCCTGGCGTGCCCCTGCAGCTTGGCGGTGGCGGTGCCGGCGGCAGCAGGGCAGCAGCCATGTGGACCTGGAGTTGACGCTGACACGGGGCGAGGCGGAGTCTGTGGTGCTGCTGCTGCAGCCGTTTGAGGGCGCTGCGGGCGCTGCCATTGCGTACTGCTGGTCCACTGATACCCTGCAGGTGCGGCTGCGTGCTGTTGTTGACCTGAGTTGCTGCGCTCTGCTGCATTGTCATTGCCTTATCAGCTGGCCCCTGCCCCACCAGTGATATTCACGGACTGCTGGTGACATGTGTGGTGCGTCATGCTGTCATTGTTCAACGAATGGCTGACGCGCATCTACTTGATGGTAAACTGCTATTGTCGCCGCTGCTGTGCTGCACACTGCAGGTCATCCACTCCACAGACCTTTCAACGCTCGAGGCAGTGGCCGCCATGCCTGTGCCGACGCCCGCCTTCAAGCAGCTGCCAGGCCCCACACCCGAGGAGGCAGCAGCAGAGGCGGCGGCAGCAGCAGCTGCTGCAGCAGCCAGCGGCGTGCCCATGCGCTGTGGCGGCGCACTGCTGCGCGGCAGCGCTTCTGCCGCTGCGCATGCAACCAGCTTGAGCAGCAATGGCAACGGTGTTTGCAGCAGCAGCAGCAGCAGCAACTCGCCGAAGCAGCAGGGTGCGGCTGCGTGCGCTGATGTGCCAGCGCAGCTGAAGCTGCGCGTGCTAATTGATGGCAGCTGCGTGGAGGTGTTTGGCGGTGGACAGGCGCTTGGCACGCGCGTGTACCGCGGGGATGAGCACCCATTAGGATACACGCCCTCTGCAGCAGAGCTGGCTGCAGAGATGGGCACGCTGACCGAAGACGGCGCAGCAGCACGTGTTGCTAGCGGTCTGACTGGCACAAATGGTGCGCTTCAGCTGGTGTGCTTTGGAGATGGGCCTGCGCAGCTGCTGAGTGCATCTGTGTGGCAGATGAACAGCATGTGGGTGCCTGATGCTGTGGCTGTGCAGCAGCAGCAGCTAGAGGAGCTCATGCCGGCTGCTGCTACTGCAGCAGCGCAGGTGCTGCAGGATCTGGTTGCGGCCGAGGTTGCAGCAGCAGCGGCAGTGGCGGCTTCGCCGCTGGTGCTGCCTGTTGGTGAGCTGTCCGTGTGTGCGCAAACGGCGGTGGGTGAGTTTGAGGCTCTGTCACCGCGGGGCGCTTGTGCGGTGCCTGTGAAGGCAGCTTGAGCACCGCAGCACTGCTGCAGTGCCGTCAGTGCAGGGTTCGAGGGTTAGTGCAGAGTGAGTATTTCTGTTGCATGCCGTGTTTGGTGTGCGAAGCAACTGTTGCTGGCATGCCCACCCTGTTTGTTGGATGCTGGCATCTGCAGGGCAACAGACAGCAATGGTGCTTCCAGCCTGATTTGCAAAATATGCAAAGCGTGAACCAGTTCTCAGGCAGCTAGCACACTGCTGCGTGCCTGGTATATTGTTGGCGTACTGCACGTATGTACTGCCTCTGCATTGTCATGTACTGCCTGTTCAACTCAACCACCTGTGCTGCGTATCCACCGCCTCTGGGGCGGTCTCTCAGCCAGTGGTAGATGCTGGGTCAAGGACTTGAGTGATGTCAGCATGGTATCTTTGGCCTGACGGCCAAATGGCTGTGGTTCTGTTCTGTGTGGATATGTGTTGTTCTCATCACTTTTGCCCTGGGTCTGCAACACATTTGTGGTCCATTCCTGTAGCGAACGAGGTGTATGCGTGCGGCTGCGCCTTGCGGCAGGTAGTCACCTGCACCCTGCCTTGATGGCCTGTGCGTGCATGCTGCGCAGCAAGGTGGATATTCACAACGCGACACAACATGCAACATTCAACATGCCTTCTCATTTGTGCATGTCGCCTGTGAGGCTCTTGCAGCAAACTTGGTCAGCTGGAGCTCTGACTTGGCTGATTGACCTCTTCTGGGATAATCAGTTGGGGTTGTGGCAGCGCATGTGACAGTTGCCTCCCCATGGCTTCTAGCCACTTGGGCTGTTGGCCGAAGCACTGGGCTTGCTCTGTCACAAGGGCTCCTGTTGAACACGTGCAAATTGCAGTGACTCAGTGGATACTAGTCCTTGGGCTGCAGAACTGCTGTGCACTGTGCTTTTGTCCTGCATGACAGAATGCAGCGCCTGTCAAAGAAGCTTTTGAAGTTAGTATCAAAAGGGAAAACTGTGTGCACATCCCCTTTTGCAGGATCATGCACTTGCTGATATGTGCTGGAGGTGGCGATGGTTGTACTGCATGGTGTGCTGCATGCCATACACAGACGCGTGGGGCTGCTTTTCCTCTCGCATGCCGTGGTTGTGTCAAATCTGTAGGTTGGCAAGCGGTTACTACTGTCAGCAGACCTTTAAAATATGCTGCTCTTCGATGCTGTTGATTATACTGCTAGAGATCCTTTGTGGTTGTTAGACTATGCGCAGCAGCTGCTTTTGAACAAACAGAGGGCACGCTTTAAGCATGTCGCCCTGTGTGATGCATGAGATCCCACTTGCCGTCAATCAGCACCCATTCTGTGATTAGGACTCGCTTGCGGCTCGCAAGTCGTCATAGCACCAATGTGTTGTCAGGCATGCATGAGCAGGCTGTACACGGCGTTGCCAGTTAGGTTGGGGGTTGGATTTTGCTGAGTTTATTGCTTACAGCTGCTGCAAGCGTTCTGTTTGTGATGAGTTAGTCGTCTATTGCAGGAACATGCGGTGGCAGGGACATCCGTTGCCATGTGAGTCTGGCCGCCAGCAAGGCCGCACCAGGCCTGTCAGGGAGCAAGTGACCAGCTGGTACTGCAGGTACCAGGCTAGCACCAGCGGATGGATTTTGCTGTGAGCTGCGGCGTGCATGGGCCCATTGTTGCGCCATTGCAGCTCAAACTTAGGCTGTCAAAATCAGAAGTCAGTGGCGCCTGATCTTGCATTGTTACCAGCTGTGCCCGGTCGTCAGGCTTGCCAGTTGAGTGAGCCTGGTGGTTGGGCAGATCCACATGTGAAAAGAAGCAGCACTTTTCCACATGTGGGTTGGGAAGTTGTTCAGGACCAATGGCCGTATGATTTGCGTGCTGTGCCACAGTGTGGCAGGCGGCAGGTGGAGGGTCGGTTCAACCGCAATGTTTGCGAGGGTGCGGGACCTGATGGTCTTTTGATGACAACCAAGACACACCTGGCTGAGGGGAGCGGGGGCCTCTGCTGCTTCCTGCTTTGGTTCCCTGCTAGGTTCAAGTGCTGCTGCTTCCCTCCTCCTTCCGTCCCGGTGGGGCTCGGGGCCGATGGCGTTGATGCCATGGCTTGAATGGGTGATATGATGATGAAGTGCTGCTGCTTGTTACATGAGCCATGTAACTTAACTGATGTGTCTGGTCAGCTGGATCTGGTGCAGCCGCTGCAGCAGGTTTTACTGGTGACTGACTCAGAATTTCTTCTCACAGATACGGTGACTATGAAACTGCAACGCTGATGAGTTCTTCTCTGCTGTTTCTTCTGCAGTGCTTATTCTCATGAAGATAATATTTGATAAACGTTCAAAAGCCCCTCTCCCCTCCCTACGAGCCTTTTGTTGGCTTCTGTCAGGTGTTCCCACTCCTCTATTGGGTGGAGCAGGGGTGGAAAGTATAGTACACCATGATTAACCCGCAGTGCACATGGAGCAAGCAGTCACAAAGAGTCAGGGCTGTACAGAGGATGATCGTGTGCATGGCATGCCCTCCCCCTCATCCATTGTATATAGTGATCAGATAGGAACCGCGACAACAGGGCTACACAGTTCTACATCCGCAATGCTCGGGATGTTGTTGACAGATGTAACAGGGGCATCTCACACATATCTACTTCACTTGGTCAGGAGTTTATCTACCTCTTCGCTGTGCAGTACAAAGGCCAGTACTGCTGGCGCTAGTACTGCTCAAAGTCGAAGCCCCTGCATCAGCCCCGTCATTTCCCATTACAATCATGAGACACTCATCAACGTCAGGCGAACGTGCGCTCTTCCAGCTAGTAACACTGGTAAAGACCGGCCGGTCATCTCACGTGACTTGCAACAATGGCTGTATGCCATTGTGTTTGGTCGATGCAAGAGTGTGATTTGACCGAACTGGCAATTCGAAGCTGCATCTACAAACTTAAGCCCTCCTGGTCTTCTCGCTGGTCACCGATGCTGTACGTGGCTCTTAGCTGCGCGGCTGCCAAAGGTATAAACTGCAGCTAATTTGCAAGTGGAGCACTCGCTACATCCGGAGGTCGTAGAACAGCAGTAGGACCTAGACCAGCCTGGCAGCAGCAGCACCAAGGCAGCACATGTGGGAAAGGAAGCTAGGCAGTTGAACGGCTGTAGGTTAGAAGCGTTCTACAGTAGACACAGCACCATGGCTGTAACACCTGGGTATCCCTGGCCTGCCAGCCTAAGCAACAATAGTAGTATGCCCTACCCCAGTAGCAGCTACAGGACAGTGGCAGCCGACAGCAGCAGCCGCATTCGTGCAGGAAACTACCGCAGATGCAGGTGCAGATGCAGTGCGTACTTGGGAAACAGCAGTAGCAAGGCAAGCGAGCAAGTATGCTCGACGTCACACAGCCTCCCTGGCAGGCCGGTGGTGGCGGTGTGTCAGCAGCAGCACCTGCCACGCACATCGACTGCAGCATTGCTGCAGCCTGCTGCTGTGACCTGGCAGCAATCGCAACCTGGAAGTGCTAGCAGCAGCAGTTGTAGTAACAGCGGCACAAGTAGATGTCACAGACATTTGGTAACCTGCAACAGCATAGCCAACGGGGCTGGCACTGCTTCAAGCTACAGCATTCAGCAGGCAGCAAGCAGCAGACAAGGCCTGTTCATAGAAAACCGGCAGCAGCCTCCTCCTGACAGTGGCCGCTCACGGCTGCTGCAGCAGCGGCAGGCGGCAGCTGCGTGGGAGAAGGAGCAGCTGCAGCAGCAGCAGTGGCAGCAGCAGCAGCAGCAGCAGCAGCAGCAGCAGCAGATGGATGCTGCAGCTGAAGTCGGCGGTTACGTTGTGCCTCGTCAGCGGTTTGTGCTGCGGCCCGCCAAGCGATACAGTCCAGGTGAGGCCTGCTCCTGCTGCTACACTTGCACAGGCTGCGACAGCCACCTGCCGCACTCTGTACACAAGTCAGCTTGCCTCCAGCCTGCAACGGCTGCAGCGACGCCACTTGTCACACACGCCCTTCAGTACTCTGCAGCAGGGCTCATCCACACCTCGCCGCACCCACAGCACAGCCGCCCTGCACACCAGCCGTGGCCACCCTGCACGCTGGAACATCCCGCTGCAGCAGCAGCAGCCTGCTGCACCGCTGCTCATCCACCAGCACCGCGCGTGCGCGACTCCATGGCATGCACCCGCAGCGTGAAGCAGTGCTGTTCCTGGGCCTGCAGCCCCCACAGCGTCTGCACGCACCCGCCCCCCCTCCCCTGCACCCTCCCCTGCTCAACGCGCCGCCTGCACTGCCGCCGCCGCTGCTGCGGCCCACGCACGCGAGCAGCCAGCTGGTACACGCAGCCGGAGTACGGCAGCGCCGCGGCGCTGCATGCGGCCATCCTCGAGCGCTGCGGCCGGGGGCGGCTGGAGGCTGCCGCGCTGCGCTACCTGCTGGCCAGCGCAGCCTGCAGGCGCGACGCGCAGCTGGCGCTGTCGGCGCTGGGCGCTGTGCGCAGCGTGGCCGTGGCGAGGGGCGACGTGGCGCCATGGAGCGACTCGTTTGTCAAGGCATTTGTGCGGGTGCGTGTGGCTGCGCGGGCGCGCTGTTTGGCAAGGCCAGCAGGGCGCGCGGCTGGTGTGGCGGCGCAGCGTACGACTGTGCTGCTGAATGCGCGCAGACGCGGTGTCCGGCAGTCTGGCTGCAATCCCGCACTGCGTGGCGCGCCTGCATGCGCCGCCCGACCCACAGCCGCGCAGACGGCAGTGCTGTGCGGCTGCCTGGCCTGGCCCTGCTTAGGACTGAGTGAACTGGCGCACTTGAGGTGCCGCTGTCTGCCACGTGCACCCTGCCTGCTGTGACCAAAACACACACCGCCGTCGGCGGCGCGCGCGCCCGCGCTGTGCGTGCAGATGGCCACGCTGTGCGACGCGCATGAGGTGCTGCTGTCGGCCATGCGGCGCGCCAACGAGCTCGGCCTCGTGTTCAAGTGGCGCAGCCTGCTGGCGGCGCTCAAGCACTGGGGCGACCGCGGCGCAGCGGGCGTGGACCAGCTCGAGGCTGTCGTCTTCGCGATGGAGGCCGCGGGCCTGCCGCCGGATTCCAGGGCGATGTACGCGCTGGTGCGCGCGTACGTGAACGTGCGGGCGTTTGAGCGTGTGGATGCGGCGCTGGCGTGGTTCAAGGAGCGGGGCGTGGAGCGGTTCAAGCCGGCGATGCTGCCGCTGTTGGCCGTGGCGGCGGAGGGCGGCTCTGCCGGGGCGGCGGCGGCGCTGGCCGCTGCGCAGCAGGGCGGCAGCGGTGGCGTGAGTGAGGCGGGTGACAGCGATGACGAGGGCCAGGGCGCGAGTGGGCAGCCACGCGCCACACATGCAGTGGCGGAGGGTGAATAGCTGAGCTGACCTTTGAGCTGAGCTGAGCTGAGCTCACATGCAGTGGCGGAGGGCAGAGAGAATAGGCACATTCAACCAGGGAGGCGGATGGGCTGCTGTGCAGGTGCTGTGCTTCGCTGTACTTGGCGCGTTGATCTTGGCATGCTGGTGTTGAGAGGCAGCTTCTCTGGCTGCAGCAGGGTTTGCAGGCAGTGCAGGGCAGCCTCCTGTTCATTTTGAGGAGCAAGGGCAGCGAAAGAGCGGTGTACCTTTGTTGTGTGCGGGAGAGTGCTGAGGCGGGGCTCATGTACAGCGGCATGCCGTTGGTCAAAGTGGTGGAACATTTGCAGGTTGGCTCCACTTGGCTGTCGGTATGCTCGCATGACCTTGACGGCATCAGTTGCTGTGTTCAACCGGATAATTTTTGAAATGAAGCCAGGCCCTTTTGGTACACGCCTGAGATCTTGATGAAGCTGCATGCTCTTGCTTCAGATGGTTGCCACACCTTGTGCCTGCAAGCACTGCTGCCGTGACAGCTGCTGAGTCATCTTTGACGAAACCGATCCTCCAACTGTTGATGTTGGTCACGTGTGACCTGCTATACAGCAGCTGTTGGGATTGTGATTGATATCGAAGCGCCGCATGCACAGCAGGTACAGCAGGTGTGCACCCGTTCTGCTGTGCTTGCTCAATTGCATGATGGTGAGCGTGGACTTGAAGCACAAGATCGGAAGAGGTAGTACGCTGACATTCTGCATCCAGGGGTGTGCATTCCTCCATGGGCGCAGTGCTGCTTCCCGCTTACTGCAATCTGATGGTGTATGGTGGCTGTCATGTCAAGCATGATGAGATGGCGCCTGATAGCACAGCTGGTTGCGTGTGAAAAGAGCACAATGTGGCATCGTTGTGTAGCGTGCACAAACAGCTTACTGAAACGGTTTGGCAGAGCAGCACTGCAGGCTGGATGGATCATCATCATCATCATCATATTACCCATTCAAGCCCTAGCATCAGCGCCATCGGCCCCGCGCCCCACCGGGCGGAAAGAGGAGGGAGCACTGCTCCAGAATGTTTGCATGCATTGCGCACACCCCAAGACTTGACAAGAAAAGCAGCAATACACGGTGACACCATCCGACATCTTCCAGAACTGCCCCAAATATCATCAGATACAAAACGCAACACCTTGATAGATGAATCAGCCATAGACAAAACGCTGCGCAACTTTTCAGCGCAGCCAGGCAGGGATCTGATCTCAGCAAACATACTATCTCTCTGAGCAGAAGTAGCAGGGCAATCAAACATCAAGTGTGACAAAGACTCAACTTCTGCACCACAACAAGGACATCCTGAAGTGGAGTTAGCTCTGCGACCCCCAAACTGACTAGTACGCTCATGTTTACACAGACAACCCATACGAACACGCAAAAGCAATTCAATACCACGTGGTATTGCCACTGAACGCAAGTACGGCCTAGGCCTCCTGAAACCCATAGCATCAACATGAGTGGGATGCACATGAGCCACATACCGACTCAAAGTGGAGTGTTCCAACGTTTCACATGCAATCCTTTCAGCATGTAGTGTCCTGACCTGCTTGTTGACATGGCTCTTGCACGCACTGGCTCTGCCTTCCGGGGTCACAGCATTCACACCATACTTGCACAGCAGGCTCTGCACATACTTGTGCCACGGTGTCACCGCCACAGCACCACTAGGACGCCTCCATTCAGCTGTAAACACTTGATTTGCCAGCCGAACCCCCTGCATACGCTGAATCCTGTAGTAGTACTCCAAAGCCCTCTGATGAAGCCACATATGCAACGGTTTCACACCCCATTCTGCCAGGCTGGATGGATCTGACAATGAAGGCATGTAACCCGCAGGTGGAAGTTGCACCTGTGCTAGGGATTTTGTTGCCCCATGTCAAGTTGCACACATTGCAGCAACGTTGGCTGTGCATGCTAAATGCAATAAATGACGCAGGCATACAATTGGCTTGAATTCACAACCTGAACCTGAATTGCGCAATGAGCTTGTCATTGGCTCGAAAACGGGCGATGTTCTCGTCGTGTAACATCCAAACTGTGAAACTGTGAACCTCGGAGCGTGGCCAACATTGCTGTGTCCCAACACATTGCATGAGGCTTGCCAATTACACACTACCAAAGTAAGCCACTGTCCTACTTTCCCACCAGTGTAACCTAACATCAAAACCAAGCGAAGGCCACAACATGTGCCTCATGCCGCCAGAGGCGGCAGCCTACGCGGCAAGGCGAGCTGCGCAACAAACAAGGGGGCGGGCTGAGACAGCACACCCATCATACAGTATAACGAGACAGTATAACAACCAAGACACAAAGCGGCATGAAAAAGGCAGAAGTAATCTCAGACCCTGCATGCATGGTCTGTGGGCAACCTTTGGCTGTCTAGTGGCATGGTAACTTGGTAGATTCTCGACCTCCATATGCTGGAAGGAGCAGCATAACCAAACAAAGTAAGGCGGTTGCTGCTTCAGCAATGCTGCGACGTCACACACATGACCCGCACTGGCCAGGGCCACAACAATCAGTGGCGCAGCACTGCTTCAAGGTATGTGTTTGATCCCTTAACCCATCCCTGACCCTTTGAAAGTACGTGTTTGATCCCTTGCTGCGCCAGTGCACATAGCCAGCTGAAGCTGCCTATGACAGCAGCGCCACAAGTTGACACTGCAAATCGGTCCACCTAGCCACTCAGGCTGATAGATTTATGCATAAATTGGATGGTACGTGCTGTTGTAATGCAGGTACAATGCCGCACAGCAGGCAGTAGGCACCGAAACAATTGTTGGTGTCATTGACAGTACATCACACCTGTAATTTGCAACTCTCACCATAAATATGTTGGAGTTTCAAGGCATCAGTTTTCAGTCCATCACCCTGATTGGCCCAGGACAGGCTTCCCCTGCTGCAGCAGCGTCAGCGCTCGCCCCGGGGCCTCCACCTTGAACTGCTGCACACAGCCGGCGCCCGCCCCCCATGGCACCCCAACACCGCACCTCCCGACCACATACAACGTCTTGCCCTGTGGCCCGCCCAGCTCCAAGTTTGTGGCAGCTGAGAACTTCAGGCTGAACTTCTTCAGGGTCTTGCCGCTCGGCGAGAACTTCACGACCGCCTGCCCCTCATGGCGGGTAACGTACAAGTTCCCCTTTGTGTCACTCCGCATGCCATCTATGTCGATGGTGGCGGTGCCATCCTGCTGGAAGTCGAAGAACAGCGTTTTGCTGCCGAGTGTGCCGTCAGGTTTCAGCGAGTAGCGCCAGATCTTGTTGCTGATGGGGCGGCCGCCGCTGTTGAAAGACTCACTGACGTATAGCGACCTGCACCACCCAACGCATGGCATGCACAGCATGCAGCAAGCAGGTGTGACATTGGTCGGATCGGCCCGTGCAAGCACCCCAGCGGCAGCTGCACATGCACACAGCAGGTTGCTACCACATTAAATACGGCACACGAGTGAGCTGCCGCTTCGTGTGCTGCAGCACACGCAGCTGCACTGCAAGCACATGTCGAATTGCTGCTGCGCTTGCATTGTACCAACACCCGGCTGCAGCAGCCTCCACAGGTGATCCAATGCAATCACTGGTGGTAGCAGCAGCCAACCAGAGCACTTTGCGCCTGGCAAGTTTCCGCCCAATGCAGAGCGCTGCTGTGCCCAAGGCAAGGCGTGCACCCCGCAATCTCCTAGCACGTGGCTGCAACACAGATGGCAATCCACTGCAGCGGCCCCACGCACCTAAGCAGCCCACACGCGCATCAACTTACTTTTCATCTGGCGACAGTTCGATGCCGTTTGTTCGCCCCAAGAGGGCCAGCTGCTGGGAGCTGCCCCCCCTGCACAGCCACACGCCGCCATCGCCCACTGCTGTGGTGTCGCTCCAGCGCTGGCCGGACACGTACAGCAGGCCGCTGCTGCTGAGGGCCATGTCGTTGGGCCGCACCATGCCTGATCCCTCGCAGTAGGTCTGTGCCTGCTGCCCGTCCGCCGACACCTGCAGCAGCAGCAGCAGCAGCAGAAGCAGCAGCAGCAGCAGCCACAGCTCATGCTGCCAGGCTGGCAAGGTGTGTTTGCGCTGTTCTTCTCGCTGTCATGCAGAGCATAGACAGGCCTGCAGAACCTAGAAAAACCTTGGCACCAGACCTGGACTGCCCACTGCAGCGTCGGTGTGCTGTCTGCTACCTCCAAAGCGCGACATTGCAGGTTGAGTGGATGCAGCCAATCAGGGGTTGCTGGCTAGAACCAGTCACGCGCTCACCAGCACGATGCGCTGGTTGTTGGTGTCACTGGCCAGCATGCGGCCATCAGGCAGCACCCGTATGCTGTTCAGCTCCGTGTTGGGCACGTCGGTCACTGCGCGAGCAGGCGCAGGCAGGCCGGCAGCAGGTGGTGACCAGTGACCGCACACATGCTGTGCAGCTCAACGCTTGGGCCTGCCAGTGACTGCACAGGTTCAGGGGCGCACGCGGCCAAGAGTGATTGAGACAAAACGCTTGGGCCTGTCAGTGACTGCACAGGTTCAGGGGCGCACACGGCCAAGAGTGATTGAGACAAAACGCTTGGGCCTGTCAGTGACTGCACAGGTTCAGGGCGCACACGGCCAAGAGTGATTGAGACAAAACGCTTGGGCCTGTCAGTGACTGCACAGGTTCAGGGGCGCACACGGCCAAGAGTGATTGAGACAAAACGCTTGGGCCTGTCAGTGACTGCACAGGTTCAGGGGCGCACACGGCCAAGAGTGATTGAGACAAAAAAGCATCAAATGCAGCAAGCAGCAGGCAGATGCTGAGCAGTTGGGTCTGGCGGCTGCTGCTTGGTGCTGCTGCTGCTGCTGCTGTGGGTGCTTTGGGACAGATGCCCCGAGGCGATGTTGAGGCATAGTTTACCAGTGGCAAACACTCCACAGTCGCCAGTTAGCCTGCCGATTGTATTTCGCTGGTTCCCTGCATTGACCGCAAACGCCTGTCCTTGCTTGTTGACTGCTGTGCCCTCTATGAACGGCCCGAACTTCCCGTCACAGCCCGCTGCTTCACTGCTGAGCGCAGAAGATACTATGTTCACGGCAAGGAAAGCATACATGAGGGCATGTGTGTTCAAGACGGGTGCAGATATGATGAACGGGGGCTGCCCATTGTTCTGCTTCATTTTCGCGGTACCGCTGATGAAGGTCTGTGATTGAGTTCAGTGCCTGACATGTCGTGTTGCAAAATATTTTTGTTTGATAGAGTGTTTACTTAGCCAGGCCGCCTGATGGTGCTTACAGCACCTGCTCGCTGCGGATGCTGCCTGTCAGCTGACACGTTTCAAAGGTATGACAACCGCCTGTCACTGCGCAGCACCGACAATGACAAAGAGTCCACGAGAATCCATATATGTACAGAAACCCTTGATATGATGAGCCCCCATCAGCACCTACCAGCATCAACCACTTTGAGAGCCAGCTGGTCACCTGGCAGGTGGCGCCACTGCACTTGGTCGCTTAGAAAAAGTTCACGACTGCATGCAATAAACAAACAAAAACAGCACGTGGTGCCGCATACCCTGTGATTTACACGCTTCTATTGCACATGGGCATCCAGCACTGCAGTTCCCAACACTCTGGACAGGGCATGCGGCTGCCAAGCACACTCTTCCGCCCGTGCCTCATGAGGCAGGCCATCAGGCCGTCACCAAATCCAAACCTTTAAGACGTGGCTTGTTGCAAGGTCTTGCACTGTGTGCACCGCAGAGAGCAGCATGCCTGCTGCTGCATCGCCTACCTCAACCTGCGCCCAGCAGTCAGCCATCCATCCATGCAGGCAGTGGAAGTACACGCTCAAGGCTTTGGAAGCGCAGATATACCTGCACACAATCACCGCCATGCTGACAATACGTTCCCCCAACAGCAAGGCACAACAAGGTCTGCATGGCATGTCACGAAGGCATGCTGCTGCCTGCACGCTCATCACAAGGAAGTTCGTGCCGCATCCTCCACATGCTTGCCAGTGCACCGGCAACTGCACCCTGCACACGGGCTGTGGCGCTGGTGGTGGCTTGAGACCTGGGTGGGCAGAAAGATGCCTGGCAGCCGCATGCCGCTGTCAGAATATGTGCAGCACCACACAGCAGCAAAAGGTTGACCACAGCAACAGCACGCGGACCAGACTGACTAGCCAGGGTGGGCGGCGCCTGCAGGAAGCTGAGTCAGCTGTCCGTGCGCAGCAGCCCTGCCACCACGTGCTCCACCACAGCCCTGCCCACAAAGTTCATGGGCCCGTTGTACTGCAGCCAGCAGCAGCAGTGGCGGCAGCGGCGGCAGAAGCAGAGGTCGCAATCAGGGAGCAAGGTTGGTCGACCCCTGGGGCAGCAGCATGTGGCGATAAGCAGTGACAAGCAGCTGCCGCGCTGTTGCCGCAAGCTCCCGCCTTCCAAATTTTGCTCCAACTCGCACTGCTAACGGCAGTAGCCACTGCCACCTATTGTATGTACTACCTGAACACTGTCACTGGTACTCTCAGCAATCTGTAAGCAACACGTTGCTGCAGAACCCTGCAACCCACCTGTATGTTGCAGTGCGAGGAGCCCAGGCAGAGTCGCGGCCAGCGCACATGGTGGTGCCACCACGCACCAACGCCCTGCAGCTGCAGCAGCCGCACCGACAGCGGCCAGCAGCAGCTGCCGCTGGTGCTCCAGGGTCAGCGGCAGCATTGTCATCACCAGCAGGGCTGCGCGGTTCAAGGCCGCCGGCAGCGTTGTCTGCTGCTGTGTGCTGGCCTGTGGGTGCGGCGCAGCTGCTGCCTGGCGCGCCACTCGGCTGCTGCACCTGCTGCTGCAGCTCGCGCTCCTGCTGCTGCATCAGGCTACTGTGCTGCCGCCACTGCTGCTGCTGCTGCTGCTGCTGTGTCTCCGACACCACTCCCTCTGCTGCTGCTGCTGCTGCTGCTGCCGCTTGCTGTGGCCACTGCACGATTGCTGGCTGCCGCGCCCACAGTGCAGCAGCGGGCAGCTGCCCCGGCCGGTTGGCAGCTGTCGGGGCAGCAGCAGGCTGCTGCTGGCCCAGGGGATGAGGTGGTCACCTCCTGCAGCAGCAGCAGCGGCAACAGCGGCAGCAGCAGCAGCAGCAGCAATGGTAAGATGTGTGCCCTTGCACATTGGGATGGCTCCATGCCGCCCGCCCAGCAGCTGAACAGCAAGCACTTTCAGTGATGCATCAGGCGAGCCGCAGCCTCAAGCCGCATGCAGTGCAGCGTGATGCAAGCCGAGCCCTGCAGCTGGCAACCCACACGGCAGGTGATGCAGCACTGTAGGCTAGCGCTGCTGCTGCTGCTGCTGCTGCTGCACCTGCTGCTGCGTGCACCTGCAGTGGAGTATGTGGTCCTCTGCTCAAAATCTGCAGACTCGACAGGAAGCAGCAGGCATGCAACGCCCGCAGCTGCTGCAGCGCAGCAGCACATCGCGCGCCAAAGCATCAAGCAGCGGCACTGCAGGTGCTGCTGATGTTGCTGCTGCTGCGGTTGCTGCTGCTGCTGCTTGCCCTGCTGCTTTTGGGCAATCAAGGGAAGTCGAGTGCAAAGTAAGGTGGCTGCTCCCGCAGCAGCTACAGCATCCGCACGACTGCAGCAGCAGTGGTGCAACGCTGCTCTTTGCTGCACAGCATGCACATGTACCATTATCGCTGCTGCTGCTGCTGCTGCTGCTGCTGCTGTTGTTGTGCTACCACCCGCAGCTGCTTCTGTCGATCACCACTGGCTGTGATTTTGGGGCAGCTGCTGCAGCAACAGCCGCATGGCGTTCACCAGTATGCTGTTGCTGCTACTGCTGTGGAGCTTGCTGCATTTGCCTGTGTTTGCTGCCTGTACTGCCTTTGCTTTGACTGCTGCTGCTGCTGCTGCTGCTGCTGCTGCTGCTGCTGCTGCTGCTGGGGTCTGCTGCTGGCCCAGTCCATGCATCACAGCCAGCAGCTGTATGACAGACCTGCAGGGAGTCCACGGCCACACCTTGCTGCTGCTGCTGGCTGTGCTGCTGCTTGGTTTGTTGATCTGGGTAGCATCTGCCGGTGCTGTTGCTGCAGGTGCTGTCAGTGCTGCTGCTGTCTCGGTAGCAGCAGAAGCAGCAGCAGCAGCAGCAGCGGGTGGTGCTGCCACTCCACCCCCCAAGTGTCCCGCCCTGACTGCTGCTGCCAGCCAGTGCATCCAGGGCCTGTCCTGCCAGGCCACCTGCACAGCAGCAGCAAGCGGCAGCAGCAGCAGCAGCAGCGGCAGCAGCAGCAGCAGCAGCGGCAGCAGCAGCAGTAGCAACAACACCACAAGCAGTAGCAGCAGCAGCCAGCAGCAGCCAGCAGCAGCAGCAAGCAGCAGCAGCAGCAGCAGCAGCAGTCACACGTGCAACCTCAGCAGGCCACATGTGGTGCATGCGCTGCAAGCTTGCAGGATCGTTGCCCGGCAAAGGCCAGAAGGTCACAGCAGCACTGCTGCGTTGCCCCAGCCCCCACGACGGCAGCGGAGCAGCCAGCGGCCCGCACCTCGGCAGGGTGGTCACTGCAGCAGCCGATGTGTGGCGTGGCAATGCTGACAAAGTGGCTGGGGTTTAGGCCCGCCACCTTGCGAGTTGTAGGGGTCTGCAAGCATGCCAAGGGCATAGCGGGCGACCAAACCGCCCATGCTGTGCCCTAGCAGGGAGATGCTGGTGAGGCTGGGTGGGCGGCTGCTGCCGCTGTGCTACCTTGCTGCTAGGCGCGCACCGCACACATCTATGCCTGCAGGCATACAGAGGTGCAGCAGCAGCAAGCAGCAGCAGCAGCAGCAGGCAGCCGCAGCGCAGCAGCAGCAGCAGCAGCAGCAGCAGCAGCAGCAGCGCAGCAGCAGCACAGCAGCAGCACCAGCAGCAGCAGCAGCAATGCATGACCACATGTGGCTGCAAGTTCCGCTGCATGTTCCGCGTGGACATGCAGGTCAGCAAGTGACTGCCGATGCATGCGCAGTATGGCAGCATGCCAACCTCCATTAAAACAAACAAAAGACATGTTTCTTTCTTCTGGTCCAGCATTTCAAGAGTGGGTGTATGCCTGCTGCAGGCTCAGAGCGTGCAGGCCTGCAGGGGCCCAGCTGTGCCTGTCTGAAACATCCATGACCGCAACCCCCTCCCCCCACTCACAGCAGGCTGGGCCTGTTCCAACATTCGTGCAGACGCACCCTTACCCGCTGCCCCAGCACAAGCAGCCGCCATGCAGTGTGCTGTGATCAGCAGCACCCTCGACGTCGTGTCGTGCTGGCTGTGGGGCTGCCGGCTTGCCTGCTGGGGCGGGTGGCCTCACCATCATACGTGGCTGCGCCTGTGTTGACGCCGCTGACAAGCATGAGGCACTGCCGTCTGTGTTTGCTGCCTGCAGCGCCTGCTGCATCTTGCTCCAGTCCTCTGGAAGCCCCACAGCCCGTTCACCATTACTATCAAGTGGGTGGGCAGTTGCTGCTGGTGCTGTCCTGGGTTTGTGAGTGCTGCTGCATCGAGCTGCGTGTTGCTGCCTTGCGCCATCGCAAACGATCAAGTAATGGTTTATGTTACAGGTACAACTCTTGAACGTCGAAAGAACTGAAGAGAAGATGCGACAGGTCAGCACCAGATGACTTCAAATGCAGCAACGCTCGCACTGTCGGCCAAGTCGTCATATCAGCCAGTAATCACCAACAACATTTTACGTAGCTTGCAACGTTGGCTTGACCGCCATCATAGATGCAAGAGCTGGGAGCTGAACAGTCGCTGACCGAAACAAGACAAACCCTTGTTGCCCGGTTACATGCTAAACACTCGCCCACCAGCACGATCTTTGATCGAGAACATTACAAGCTGCACAGCGGGTGGAACAGCGGTTGATGCTGCGGCAGCAGACAGCAGCAAAGCAGCAGTGATGACCACACCCCAGCACACCCATTCAGGGTCAGGACCATCACTGCTTTTCTAAAGTTACCAACCGATGGCAGTAAATGGGAAGAAGAAGTGGCGGCAGCTGGGGCGTTTTTGAAACAAGCACAGGTGCACCTGGAGAGCTTGGGTGCGTGACATGGACTGCGTGGCTGCTGCCGCCGCTGCTGCTGCTGTCGCTGCTGCTATATGTCAGCATTACCACACTGATGACGGCAGATGTGGCAGAATGCGACATCACGGACAAGCCCGTCAATGCATTGCACGAACCGTACTAGTACCAATGATGGCACCAGACTGTCAGCATTGCAGCATGGAAGCTG
>JACERP010001567.1:0-18368 GCA_014080715.1 Scenedesmus sp. NREL 46B-D3 | reverse complement strand
GATTGCGTGCAAGCATGTGCGGCACAGCCAGCCAGCATTGGGCACGCATGTCAAATGCATGCGCAGCCGAGCCTAATTGCTGCTGCTTGAGTGCAGCATGGTGGTGATGGTAACTGGTGCATGTAGCTATGTGCTTGGGGGCATTCACACTTAGCCGACGCTACCTGCTGCTGCTGCTGCTGCTGCTGCTGCCGCTGCTGCTGCTGCTGCTGCTGCTGCTGCTGCTGCTTGCGTCAACAACGCGGTCCAAGGTTGACGCCCAACTACCCCATTGTGCGCACCAACCTGGCTGTGGCGTTGACAGACTTGGGCACCGCGCTCAAGCTGAAGGGGCAGCTGCACCAAGGCATAGGTGCGCCCGACGATGCCGACAGCTGGGCAGGGCGGGCACAACCGCTTGCCGTCTTTACAAGAGTCAGCTTCTGGTGGGCTGCTTTCCCCTAACACCACAGTAAATTTGCTGGACCGCAACACACATGCAGAAGCGTTTCACAGCAAACAATCACCCGCTGGCAGTTGCCGTCGCCTGCCTCGCATCAACCAACCAGCGTGTGGCACTGCCGGCGCTGCGCCCTGCGTGCTGCTTGCTGCTGCTTCCGCAGTCATGTATGAGCGCGCGCTTGCGCTGGCCCCGCGCCACTCCGACGCGCTCTACAACCTCGGGCGTGGCCTGCTCGGAGGCCGGGCAGGTCGAGCGCGCCGTGTTCTGCTACGAGATGACGACGCACTTCAACCCCGGCTGCGCAGAGGCCTGGAACAACCTGGGCGTGCTGCACAAGGAGCAGGACAACCTGGAGCGAGCCGCCGAGTGCTACATGGCGGCACTGAACATACGGCCCAACTTCCCGCAGGTGTGCAGCGTGCCGCGTGCAGCTGCGCCTCCTGCGCATGCAGGCGCTGCTGTGTCGTCTGTGTCGCACTGTCGCACTGCCGCACGCGCACGGCGCATGCCCGCAGGCTGCTTGTGGCGTGTGCGGGCACGCTGCTGGCTGATTGACAGCTGGGCCGCTGATGTGACCTGATGGTGCTTCGTGTAGTTTATGAACAGGGCCAGCACGGCTGCATGGGCACACAGGGCGGCAGTGGCACAGGGCGGCACACACATACTATAGACAAGCACAGTCATGGGATTGCCTTGCACGTGACTCTGTGTTGACTTGTTGCTGATTCACTCAAGCAACAAACTTGCAGCCTGCAGTGGTTCTGACCAGCCATGGCAAAACAGGAGAGGCGTTTGCATACATCCACAGCATATGCTGGCACTTGAAGCGTTTCCCGAGCGCCTCAACGCTCCTGCAACTCGCCACCGCGCCTCAGCAACACGGCAGTTGAGATGGCCAGCACAGAGCACGGCGGGAGAGGGTGCATGTGAAGCGCACATGGTTCATCACATGCTCGCTAGATACTTTTTTTGTGAAAAAGTTTATCCTGCGTGTTTTACCGTGCCCCGCAGAGCCTCAACAACCTGGCAGTGGTGCTGACAAGCCAGGGCAAGGCAGGAGAGGCGCTGGCGCTGCTGCAGGCAGCCATTGCCGCGTCGCCGGGCTATGCAGAGGCGCACAACAACCTGGGCGTCCTGCAGCGGGACGTCGGCGCCATCAGCGATGCGCTGGCCAGCTATGAGCGGGCGCTGAGCTTGGCGCCCGACTCCCGCAATGCAGGTGAGGGTGTGGCTGCTGTCGTGGCGGTGGTGATGGTGACCCCTCTGGTTTGTTGGCAGCTGGTTGGTCGGCAGCAACGGTTTGTGACTGCTGCGTGGTCGGGAGTGAGTTGACCAGGTGGTTTGCTGTCCACGTTCATATCAGGTTGACACGGGTGCTCTGGAATGCACCAACCTGCATGCCATCCTTCGGGCGTCTCACCCAGTCACATGCTCATGAGCCGGGGTTGATGCCTGCCTTCTTCACAAGTCGTCTCCAAGCAGGCTGTGGCCGGTGCTGCATTGAGCAGCTGTCAACTGCATGCGGCTGCTCAACCTCAAGTGTCAAACCTGCTGTAGTGCGCCACAACTTGAAGGCCAACGGCTGTCACTGCCTGGGTGTCTGCGCAGGCCAGAACCGCCTGCTTGCGCTGAACTACATCTACCCTGGCGAGGATGCGGCGGTGTGTGCCGCACATGCAGCCTGGGGGGCGGCCTTCCAGGCGCTGCATGCGGCCCACGTGCTGCCGGAAGTGACGCCCGCGGAGCGGGACGTCACCCCGGGGCGGCGGCTGAGGGTGCGTGTTTGAATCTCAACCTCAATCAAACCCTGCAGCAACCAAACATTTCAGATGCAGCTGTGGCGGCGATGGTGCCTCCTTGTGCCACCCGATTGACGTTTGCGCTCGGTGTTGGTCCACCTGCGTGCGCATGCACCATGACGCATTCTGTTCATTGCGCCGTGTTGTTTTCCTCCATCGTGTGAAGCCTGTTTAAAATGACTACCTTTGGAAGTCATGCACCACTGTTGTGTCACAGCTTTCACAGCCCCGGACTTCGGCTGCCGCCAGTTGCCCCATGTTCATGCCGCGCATGTCCGCTTGCAGCAATGGCAGACACTTGCGCACATGCGTTTTCAAAAGTGTTGTGCCTTCATCGCGTGTGGCGGCTGTGCTGCTGCAGGTGGGCTATGTGTCGCCCGACCTGTTCACGCACAGCGTGTCATACTTTGCAGAGGCGCCCCTCAGCCACCACAACCCCAGCCGCGTGCAGCTGTTCGTCTACAGCTGCGTGGGCAAGCCCGACGGCAAGACTGTGCGGCTGCGGCAGCAGGTGCGTGTGCAGGGCTGGCATGGCTGCGCATCTTTTGTCGCTGTTAGTTAGCCCACGCGCAAGTTGCCTGGGGTCCAGCAATGTTGTACCTGTTGTGCTCTGCTGTGAGTAGCTTCAGGCAGCCCCGAGTGTTGCCCTTCATATTACATTGGCCATGCGTTGGTACGGGTATCAACAGGCTGAGCTGCAGCGGCATGCTGTATGTCCTGCAGTGTTCTCACCGCACCGCACTGCGTGCTGCTGCTGCTACGGTTTCTGCAGGTTGCTGCCATCGGCGGTACGTGGCGAGACGTTGGCCCGTTGTCGGAGCCTCAGCTGGCACAGCTGATCCGCCAGGACGAGATCGACATCCTGGTGGAGCTCACAGGTGGGCACTGCACTGCATTCTCATGCATGGCCGCGGCTGTAGACAGCAGCACTGGTTCAGCTGGACGGTGAAAGTGTCTGCAGTGTCACTGGCGGCTTGTCAGCATGCCTGCAGCTTGCAGCTGCTTCCTTTTGCCTGTAGGCTTGCTGCTGCAGATGTACAGGGAAAGCCACCTGCACAGGGAATGCCCCTGGGCAGCTACGCTGCCGCCCCTTTACAACACGCACATGTACACGTGCTTGGCCAGCTGATTGTGTTGCTGCCTTTATTGCTTGCCCCATTTGTTGTGCAGGCCACACCGCCAACAACAGGCTGGCGGTGTGTGCCATGCGGGCAGCGCCGGTGCAAGTGACGTGGATTGGGTACCCCAACAGCACTGGCATGACAGCTGTGGACTACAGACTGACAGATGCCATCTGCGACACAGCCGATACCAAACAGGTGGGGCTCAGATATAGGTTGGTTTGGCAACGTAGAGGCACAGTGCAAGCTCTGTGTTGGTTGGCTTGCCGGCAGGCTAAGCAGGCGTCAGCTGTGACGCCATGGATGCCTAACATGTTAGGTGGCTTTCAAGTATTGTTGGTGGTCGTATGTTCACGTGTGCAGGCTGCAGCGTGCCAATTGGCTGTTCAGCAGTGCAGGACAACTTGCGCAGCAGCAGCTCTTGGTGGTACTGCAGCAAGGAGCACGTGTGTTGCTCACCGCATGCTCACGTCAGGCAGATGATGCGGCGGCTGGGTTGTTGCAAACAGCTATATAAACAGCTATGCGCACATGTTGAGGTGTAAGTCACAGTGATGCGTAGGGGTGCACGTTGCAAGCATGTGTGCTAGTCTGTACCATGTGCTTGGCTGGTTTGTACAAACCATTGCTGCCAGAAGCCGCTGCATCTCATCCCTGCTGCCGGTGCTGCTTCTGCTGCTGATGATGTTCGGTTTGCGGAGCTTTCACCAAAGTGGTAATCGCTCCTGCTGGTGCGTCGTTCCAGTGCTTTCGAGTGTCTGCTGCTTTATGTCGCCCCTGCTGCTGCTGCTGCTGCTGTTGTTTACTTTGCAGAGTTTCACCGAGGAGTTGGTGCGGCTGCCGGGCTGCTTCCTGTGCTACACGCCCGCGCCGGATGCGCCTCCTGTGGCGCCGCTGCCTGCTGCCACGAACGGCTTCATCACGTTTGGCAGCTTCAACAACCTGGCGAAGATCACGCCGCAAGTTCTGGCACTTTGGGGGCGCATCTTGAACAGGTGGGAGGCGTGTGGTGGTACCGGCTGTCGCTTTACTTGCTGCAGTTTCAAAGTTTGTGCATCTGTTGTGTAGCACGTGACAATAGATGCATGCTGCAGAATGTTTAGTAGGACATTGTTCTGTGTGGGAAGTGCCCACTCTGGACTCCTCATGTGTTGTCCATCTTCCTGCCAGGCACAGCACGTGGTGTCATGTCTTTGCTGTGCTGCGCGCGTTTGCAAGTATTGTGCCCACAGTTCAGGCTTGAGCCTTTTGCTCACACGGCTGTTTCATTACGCTTACGCGTGGTATGCTGCAAGGCGCTGTGCATGCATGCAGCCTGCCAGCCAGCAGTCTGGCGGCCAAGGCAACGCCTTGCAGCCTCCAAGCAGCATGCCATTGCCCCCAATGGCGTCTCCTGCCGCTGCCGGGGACGTTGTGGTGCTGTGTGCATCTGGGCGCTTCCAACGCGTGCTGTTTCAAAAGGCAACGGCTGTGCTTTCACGGCAACTGCACGCTGCTGCGCTTCTTTCGCTCACCCTGCTTTGCTCTGCCGCCCTCCGCACCTGCCCGCTCGTCCTGCAGCGTGCCTGCCAGCCGGCTGCTGCTGAAGGCGAAGCCCTTCAGCTGCCCCGCTGCCAGGCACCACGTGATGACGCAGCTCGGTGCGGCCGGCGTGGCCGCGTGGCGGGTCGACCTGCTGCCCCTGTCAGCGGGCACGGGCGACCACCTCAGCGTGTACGGCCTCATGGACATCAGCCTGGACCCCTTCCCCTATGCAGGCAAGGATGCGCTGACCTGGTTGGGTGTCAAGCGCGTTGCGTGATTGGGGGTCGCTGTTGTGTTGGGGGTATGCTGTGTGCTGAATTGACGCAGAGGCGGTCTGCCACTGGCGAGCAGGCACAGGGGGCCACATCCAGTAGACAGTTTTGGCGATGGCTGTCACAGCTGTCAGGAACTTATTGGTTTCAATCACGTGCCCCTTGAAAGTATGGCTACATAAGTAAACATGCGTTTGGAAGTTGCATCCAAATTCAGGCTGCTGTGTGCACAGTACTCGGGCTGAAAATATCCACGCCATCAGGCACAACAATGCGACAGGTTCTAGGCTTTAGGGTGCGACACAGGCGGCTCAGCGTTTCAGCAGGGTCCCTGTCCCATGCGCTTGCCACGTCGACCCTTCCCCGCAACAGCATTTACCACCACCACAGCTTCGCTTCCATGGGCATACGTGTAACCCCTAGTTGTTGTTGTTTCCTCGACGCACATGCTGTGCTCGGTTTCTGGCAATGCCCATCGCCGCCACCATGCGTTCCTGTCCGTCGGCATGCACCTCCCCACCCTGTGGCGCCATATCCATGCACGCGCTGCTCCCGCCAACCCTCCTGCAGGCACCACCACCACCATGGAGTCCCTGCTCATGGGCGTCCCAGTCATCACGCTGGCCGGCGGCTGCCATGCGCACAACGTCTCATGCTCCCTGCTCGACGCAGTCGGCCTGGCGCAGCAGTGGGTCGCGCAGGACGCCGACCAGTACGTGGCGCTTGCAGTGCAGCACGCGTCCGACATTGCAGCGCTGCAGCAGCTGCGGCGGCGGCTGCGGCAGCAGATGCTGGCGTCTCGCATGTGCGACTGGGAGCCGTTTGTGGCTGGCCTGGAAGATGCGTACGAGGTGATGTGGCAGCGGTGGGTGCAGGGAGGCGGCAGGCAGCGGCCAAGCGCTGGGCTGCAGGAGGAGCAGCAGCTAGATGCTGGCGTAGAAAAGCAGCAGCAGCAGCAGCAGTCGGTGCAGCTGGATGCTGTTGCTGCAACAGCAGCAGCAACAAGGGGGGCTGACATGGCTGCGGCGGCAGCCAGGGCTCTCAGCTCTGACACAGCAGCTGCTGCTGTGCCTGCTGATCAACAGGCTGCGGCGGCAGCAGCAGCAGCAGCAGCAGCAGCAGCAGCAGGGGCGGATGCCCAACAGCTGCCAGATTGCTCGCTGCCCCGGGGCGGGGCAGCCAGGGTTGACCAGAAGTGTGGCAGCAAGAAGGGAAGCAGCCGAGGCATGGGGGGGCTCAATGCTGAGCTGTATGCCACTGCAGGTGCGGCTGTCGGCGCTGCTGTTGTTGAGACAGCGTATGCAGCAGCAACTGGTGCTGGCGGCGGCGGCGGCAGCAGCATTTGTGTGCACAAGGGCAGAAAGATCAGCAGCAGCTGCGATGCTGCAGCTACCATGCATGCTGGTACAGCAGGTAGCAGCAGGCGCTTGTGAGGCTTGCAGGGTTGCCGTTGGAACAGATCCTTAATTAAATGTCTTGTTACCTGTGCGGGTTTCCTTGTTGGTAGAGCTTGAGTGTGAAGAGAGTAGTGAACATTTGCAGGGCCTGTGAAGAGCCCAGAACCAAAATGCAGCAGCTGCTGGTGGTGTGCACCTGTGCCCGGATGTGACGACAATGCATGCTGTTTTTGGTTGACTGCTGCGGCAGTAGAGTGGTACTGGCAAGAGCGGTGCGTAACAGCTTTTACTGTCCCAGTGAGCAGCGCTGCCTGGTGCGTGCATGAAGGCCCAGTGATGCTGCCAGTGCAACAGCCAACACATCATCAGGCAGCATGTACACAACATCAGAGTCCAGTGCAGTGAGAAGGAGGTGAGCTTTCTAAGTTGGATTGTTCAGGAGACACTACTAGTGGTGTGGGACATATGCAGCAGCACGCGCTGTAGCTGTTTGACGTATTGTTAGTGCGGGTGCGCCTGCACTGCTATGCGGGTGTGTGTGTACCGAGTGCACCAGGCCTTCAAAGCTACGTATGGATGTGCCAGCATGGCATGCTGGCGTTTGTTGTTGTAACGTGCAATCAAGGTATGCATGCGATGTTATGCCCCCGTTGTAATAAGCACTCACATAGGCACAACATGCCACAGCAGATCGTGCCTTTTTGGCCTGACTACTACTTGTCACTGACTCAGTCGTACACTGCAGTGTGCATTGGGTGCACTTGAGCCGTACTTGCAGCATGCATGTGTCTTGTGAGCATGCAATGATAATTTGCAGGGCCAACTTGCACTGCAGCTGCACTCACCGTGGGGTATCCCACAACCGGTTGTGGTGGTACACTATTCAAACCCATGTGCGGTTGAATTGTTGCTAGGCCGCTCTTGCGGTGGATTTGATGTGCAGTGCGTACTTGCTGCTGCAGGCGGCACGGCATGGCCAGGGTGCATCTGGATGCACATCTTGTAGGTTGCATGACTCATGGTTGCAGTTGATGCGTGTGCAAAATGCATCAGGGAAGTGTGCAAGCAGCCAGCATCTCATGGCAAATCACCATTGGGTGGGCAGTACTTCCCAGGCTTTCAATGAGTTTTGAGCAGTCAATGAGGGCGGTGGGATGGTCAACAACCTTGACTTGCTGGCATCACTGTCAAGGCTGGCAAACTGAGGCACAGCAGGCTGGAGTCTTCCAAACCACCCCCAAGTTGGGGTGATGCTGAATTGAACCCAAATGCCTTAGCAAACCCGCGCGGGCGATGTCTGGCAGACTTTATGCGGCAAAGACAGAGTAGGGTTGCTGCTTTCATCCACAGTTGCTTACTGGTACGTAGCGATCCAGAGTTGGCACATTTATTGCTTCCCAGTGATGGCATTACTAGCAGTGCTTCTGAAGTTACTAATTCTCTGAGTTCTGAGCTCTCTGAGCTTGTTGAGGTTGCGGTTTCTTTCGGTTGATGGTCTTCTTTTGAGTTTTGTGGACCCCATGAGCCTTGTTTGGCTCCTTTGCGGCTGGGCCAGTGGCCCTACTTTGGTAATTCGGTAATTCGGTGAATGATTTGTAGCACTTGATTTCATCATCATCATCATATTACCCATTCAAGCCATAGCATCAGCGCCATCGGCCCCGCGCGCCACCGGGGCGGAAAGAGCACTTGATTTGTTACTTTGTGGCATTAGACGACAACACCGTCTGCAAACGCTTAGACAGCGCTGCAACATACTTTCTTTTCCTCCGATCTTTCCTTACTGCTGCCAACCCGGCCTTTCATCACACATACCGTAACTGCCACACTGACTCATCCCAGCAAGCTGACATAATAGCTGTCATTTCACAGCGTAGTGCCTCGGGCTGACACACTTCCTAGCAGGCATGCACACAGCAGCTGCAATACCTATTCACCCTGAACTTCACAACATACTGCATCTGTGCAAACTGTAACATCTGCTGAGTGCTAGCGCTGTGTGTAGCCTAGCTCTCTCCCCCCCTCCCCAAGGGAAGACTGAGGCACAAGCAAGACATGACGCTCAAACAAGCATGGCAAAGCACAGCTGAAGTATAGTAAAAAATTTAAAGCAACTCCGTCCAGACAGGGGCATGCAGATGCAGCACAGCGGTGGTAACAACACCAAGAAAAACAAGCCAGGTAACAAAGCACCTCCCAACAAAAGCACCGACAAAGAACACCCAACAGTGGGCTGTGACGGGTGCGCTCCCTCAGTCTCCACCAAATCGAGATGTTTTGTTTTCAATGGGGTTGCTCAGTCCATAGATCGCAAACGCGTGTGCGGGGGTTAGGTGCAAACAGACTCTTTACTTTTTTTCACAAGGCAGAACAGCAAACGATAGCACACGTTGCCAATGAGCCTGTATTCTTAACCTAACACCCAACAGTGGGCTGTGGCGGGTGCGCTGGCTATAGGCAGGCACAGATCTGTGCATGTGTTACGGCTGGAATGTAACACCAACACTTCTGCTTCCACTGTGTGCGTTCGGCATGGGGGCGGAGAACATGGAGCTCGATGGCAGAAATGCAAAACGCCCCAGCGAGGATGTCACTGAAGACGTTGATCGTGTAAAAGACCAAGCTATGCTACGTGCGTTCCGGGCAGCTCTGACCGAGCAGCAGCAGCAGCAGCAGAAGCTGAACGAGGAGTTCTTGCAGCAGCTGCGGATCGCCTTTGGGTCGGTTAAGAGTGAGGTGGCCGTCTGCTCTGCTACCACCAAGGTGTTAAAAGCAGAAACCGAGCGCCTCTCTGGGGCTGTCGATTCTGTTCTCAACTGCTTGAGCCTCAGGAGGCAGAGCTGCTGGACTTCCGCGGAAGTCCAGCAGCTCTGCCTCCTGAGGCTCAAGCAGTTGAGAACTGAATCGACAGCCCCAGAGAGGCGCTCGGTTTCTGCTTTTAACACCTTGGTGGTAGCAGAGCAGACGGCCACCTCACTCTTAACCGACCCAAAGGCGCTAGCGGTGGGGCACAGCGCATCATGGAGGAGCTGACGATGTGCTTTGGGCCTTTTGAGAAGATAGTTGACAGCCCTGCGCAGTACAGGCAGCAGCACCACCACACCCTGCACCAGGCAGGGGCCGCCCTTCTGCAGATAGCAAGGCCGCAGGTGGAGTGTCGAGGCTGCAGGCGGGGTTGGCAGGGTGCTGGGTAAGAGCTACGTGCAGATTGGGCGGGACAAGGTGCACCTGGTCGCAATGCTGCCAGATGTGTTGTTCAAGTAGGACCTGCTTGACCTGCAGCGGGTGATGAAGCAGCGGTTTGGGTTCACCTTCTGGCAGAACAGGACCGAGGGTGAGCTGCGTGCGGAGCGCATGATTCAGAGCCACAACAGCTTCAAGATGGAGCTCAGCAGGGCGCCGCCTGACACCAAGCCACGCTTCAGGCATGGGCGGTGTGTGCTTGGCAGGCGCACACCCGATGCCACTGTTTGGAGCAGGCGGCACCTCTTGAAGCTGGGGGCGCATGCAGCGGAGGCGCCGATTGAGATAGATACAGAGCCAGAATGCCCGGACGCAGCAGCAACGGCAGCTACAGCAGCGGGGGCAGCAGCAGCAGCAACAGCGGCAGCAGCAGCAGGGGCAGCAGCAAATGCTGTTGCTGGCCAGGCAGCAGATGCTGCTGCCGGGGGGCGCGTGGGGCAGGCAGCAGCACCAGCTGCTGCACTAGCACCAGCAGCTGGCGCTGGTGCACCAGCCGCCCCAGCTGCTGCGCCAGCGGCAGTGAGACCACGCCAGGATCGTGCGCTTGGCGGCAACAAGACAGGAGCAGGGTCTGCAACAGCAGGTACAGCAGGCAAGCCGCGCAACGCTGCCGGCAGCGCTGCGCCGAGCGTCTCTAAGCCTGCAGCGCCTGCTGGTGCTTGGGCTGGCAACCGTGGCGCCTCTGCGCGACAGGACAGAGCAGATGGGGCGGGCACCTCCATGGGGAGCGTGTCTGAGAGGCTGCTGCAGAAATGGCAGGCCGGCGGCATGGGGAAGACCGACACAGCAGAACAGCAGCAGTACCCGCCGCCACCCGCTGCTGCTGCTCAGCAGCAGCAGCAGCAGCAGCGTCAGGAGGGTGGTGGCAGCTCCTCTGCTGCACATTAGAGGGACGGGAGCCGGCAAGGGGATGGGGATGGTTCTGGTTCGGTGTGTTTGCGTTTGGACCAGTGTGCTAACCCCTTCAACATCTTGTACTGGAATCTGAATGTGCTCACTGCAGAGCAAGCAATATCATTGGAGCGCCTTGCGCAGCGGGTGGATATGTTGTTGTGTGTTGAGTTGGGCAGAGAGGATCCCTTTGACATACCAGGGTTCACATGCTTCCCTGGGCTCCCTCGTGTGAATTGGTCAGCTGTTGGGGCAGGACGTGGGCAGGGCATGGCTATCCGGGTTCGACAGCAGCATGCTAGGCGTTGTGTGAGTGTGAAGCGTACAGATTACTACATGTGGTTACGTGTGGCTGCTCCGGGCTTCCGGGCAATGTATGTGTGTGTAGTATATCTTCCTTCTTCAACGTCGACAGTTGAGTGGCATAGCACTAGTGGCTGGTTGCAGGCTTTTGCTGACCTGCAAGTAGATGTGGTGCATGTTCAGGCTTCGGGCAGCATTTCGTGTCCCGCTGTCTTCTGCCTGCTGTGTCCAACTTTGCTGTGTTGTCACAGGGCACAGTGCATTCTCTGATCATCATGCTCTTGTGTGTGTCCTTGACTGGCCAGTGGCACTGCAGCAGGGATCTGTAGACGCCGGCTTCACGCCTATCATTACACCGTGTATGAAGTGGGACCCAGACAAACATGCGAGGTACATTGGTGCTCTCTCTGCTGCCTGCCGTGATCAACTGCGTGCAAATATTTTTGAGGCTATGCAGGGTGGACAGTTGTCAGTGACTGAGGCCTTTTCTCAGTGGAGTGCGTCTGTGTGTGAAGTTGCTGCAAATGTGTTTGGAGTGTCGACTGGTCGTACCGGTAGAATGAGTGACGGCCGCAAAGCCAATGCTTGGTTTGGCAAGTGCAAACCTGAGTGGCAAGTCCTGCGGCAGGCAGTGCTACGTGGCAATACACACCCACGCTGCTGCTGCAGCGCGGAGGTCATTCAATGCTGCAAAGCGGCGGGCTAAACGTGTGTGTGAGCGTAAGGCGCATGCCCGTTTACTGCATGATTTGCGGCACAATTCGCGCCAATTTTGGACTGCATGTAAGGGCCGTGCTGCCCCAGATACCGTCCAGGTCCCTGCAGGGTTTGATGTGCACTGGCGTCGACTGCATGGCTCCAGTGGCCAGCATAGCCTGCCTGAGTGTGCTACGTCTGTGTCTGAGCTAACGGCGTCGCTTGAAAGCCAGGCTGCCCCTATGACTGACGGATTTGCAGCAGCTTTAAACTCCAGCATCAGTGTTGAAGAAGTGGAGTGTGCACTTTTGCGCATGAAGAATGGCCGTATGGCGGGCCCCGATGGCATGCGTGGTGAACTGCTAAAAGGTGCATACAGTGAGGTGGAGCTACCAGATGGCACTTTTAAGCATCTTTGTACATTGTCGAGTGAGTTGCGTGACATCCTAGACCATGCTTTCTCCACGGGGGATGTGCCTGCTGTGTGGAGTTCTGCCTACCTTTGTTCTGTGTTCAAGCGTGGTGATGTCAGTGTCAAGGATAACTATCGTGGTATTGCCGTTGGTTCAACCATGGGCAAGCTCTACAACATGATTTTGGAGAAGCTTCTGTCGGCTTTTTGTGAGCAGCACGGTTTCAGGGCTTCTGGTCAGGCAGGATTTCTGCCTGACCGCCGCACCAGTGACCACATGTTCGTCCTCAAGCATCTGATCGATAAGAGCAGGTTGGATAAGCAGCATCTGTTTGCGTTCTTTGTGGACTTCAGGAAGGCTTATGACCTTGTGCGTCGCGACCTGCTGATGAAGTGTCTAAGCGACATTGGTGTGCGTGATAACATGCTCCGTGCGATTGTTTCGATGTACTGGCATGCCCCTATGATCACCAAATTTGGACGCACTGCATGCCAGCCTTTTGACAGCACAAGGGGCGTGAAGCAGGGCGACCCCATGTCTCCGCTGCTCTTTGGCATTTTCTTTGATCGCATAGAGCAGTGGCTGGAGGAGCGCGCGCGTGAATGCGGTGTGCAGCTGGTTGGGCGCTTGCTGAGACGGCTGCTGTATGCGGATGACCTGGCCTTACTAGCCAGCAGCCAGGAGGAGCTGCAACAGCTGCTGGATGCTGTGAGTACTTTCTGCACGCATTATGATAAAGAGGTGAATGTGGGAAAAACAGAGGTGGTAGTATTTGGCTACCAGCGCTACCGGGGTCCTGCGCAGTGGACCTTTGTTGGCAGGGATGGTGTGCGTGTGCCTGTGCCCAGAAGCAGCGACTTCAGGTATTTGGGATGTGTATTCCATGAGACTAAGAGTGTTACAGCATGTGTTTCGTCCCTGGCAGCTGCTGGCTCACGGGCAATGTGGGCCATGCGCTCCCGCTGCGCTGACCACCACATCACGGGGCTTGGCTTGCAGGTGCACCTGTTCAACTCACTGGTCTCGCCAATCTTGGGCTATTGCTCAGAAGTGTGGGCCCCTGCACTGCTTCATAGCTGCGGAAGTGGGCCGCAGGGCGTTGCCAAGGCGCTTCGCAATGACATGCAAGTGGTGCAGTTCATGTTTTTGCGTATGTTGGCTGGGCGTGTTCGCAAGTCTACTTGCAGGCAGCTGCTGCTGCGTGAATTTGGCTGCAGACCCCTGATCAGTGGTTGGTTCACAGCTTGCTGGGACCTGTGGGACCGGGTGGTCTCACGGCCGCCTAGTGACTGGCTGTTTTTAGCAATGCAGGAGAACAAAGACCTCAGCATGCGCACCTACCCAAGCAGCGCTGATCAGGGTAAGCAAAAGTCCTTGTGGTTCTGGCAGTTTAGGTCCCTTGTGCGCACGTTGCATACCCGTACGGGCACGTTGGGCGACATACTTGATGCACTGGTCGGTCTGCACTGCCTTGAGGAGTCTGATATGCGCTGTGTGCATGAGGCTTTTCAGTCTCGGTTGTAACAGCAGTGGCATGATTTACCCACCGATCCCAGAGCTGCTGGTTCTGATACTGTCATGCATTCTACGTACGAGAGCTGGTTTGCATGCACATCATTTGATGAGCTGGACATTACAAAGCCGTCTAGCTGGTGTCCAGACTATGTGCACAACACTGCTGGCCTCAACAAAGTACACCTGTCGTCACTGATGCGTTTTCGTCAGGGTGCACATGACTTGCGCGTGGCTACTGGTCGGTGGGAGAGGGCTGGCAACTCCTTGCTACCTAGACATCAGCGGCTTTGCACCCGATGCGCTGCTGGCCAGGTTGAGGATGAGTTCCACGTGGTATTTGAGTGTGATGCTTACGAGCTAGTCCGGGAGCGTTTTTGGTGTCTGTTTGATGAGTTCGGTGGTTGGCAGAACCCAAGTGCCTTAGCAAACCCGCGCGGGCGATGTCTGGCAGACTTTATGCGGCAAAGACAGAGTAGGTTGCTGCTTTCATACATAGTTGCTTACTGGTACGTTGACGTAGTGATCCAGAGTTGGCACATTTGTTGCTTCCCAGTGATGGCATTACTAGTAGTGCTTCTGAAGTTACTGATTCTCTGAGTTCTGAGCTCTCTGAGCTTGTTGAGGTTGCAGTTTCTTCCGGTTGATGGTCTTCTTTTGAGTTTTGTGGACCCCATGAGCCTTGTTTGGCCGTTTGAACCGGTGTACGGCAAGAGGCCTAACCTGCCTTTGGATCTTGTTGTTCCAAGGGGGGAGGAGGGCGCTGCCCACGCCAATGCTACCTGTGATTCAACAACATCGCTAGCTGAACGTATTCAGACTGCTGTTGCACGCGCTAAGCTGTGTTTGCAAGCAGCGCAGCAGCGGCAGAAGGCGTATGCTGATATGCATAGGAGGGAGCTGCAGTTTGCAGTTGGTCATGAAGTTCTTTTGAGCACAAAGAACATTAAAGTGAAGACAGCTGGTACCCACAAGCTGTTGCCAAAATGGATTGGCCCATTTAAGGTGCTTCACTGTGTGAATGAAGTTGCCTACAAGTTAACACTGCCTTCTAACCTCAAGATCCACCCCGTAATTCACGTGTCACTGCTGAAAGCTTATCAGCAAGGTGGTCGAGTGCAACCCCCGCCTGTACCTGAGCTTATTGAAGATGAGCTAGAGTATGAGGTTGAGTCAGTTTTGGCTCAAAGGGATGTACGTGTGAGGAGAAAAAGGAACAGAGCCAAAACGCATGATCTGCAGAGGCAGTATCTCGTCAAGTGGAAGGGTTATGATGAGAGTAACAACACATGGGAGCCTGATCGCAATTGTTCAAATCGCCAGGACAAGATTGATGAGTACTTTGAGCAGGAGCCGGCACAAATAAGCAGAAACGTACTGCAGATGGTGGTCTGCAGGCTGTACGCTCATCAAAGCGTGTACGTTTCGCGGCTGGGTGCTACGCTGAACTCCCTGCAACCCAATTGTAGTTTGAGGAGTGGTTCTGGTGAAAACCCCTACTGTGCAGCTGTGAGCTGTAGCAGTTTTGGCCATATATGTTTGTATCAATACATACATGTGTTACATCCTCTGGTGTTGACTGAGGGCAGTCAATCTACCTTAGGGGGAGGTATGTAACGGCACAGTATAGAATATGCCGTAGGGTCTCTGTGAGAGCCGTGCCGTGCTAGCCTTGGTCAGACGGTTATTACCTAGGCCCGGTTGGCCCGACGATGTCGGGGAGGGCCCGACGATGTCGGGGAGGGCCCGACGATGTCGGGGACGGATCAACGTTACTCGACGGGACTAGGAGTCCTTAGTCAGGAGAACTACATAAGCCCTGAGGGGAGGAGTTCGCTATCTGAGAGTGATCCCCACGGGCTTAACATACAAAACAACTATAATCTTTCTCTTTACGCTTCCCTACGTTCCTCAGTCCAGCTCCTTTGCGGGTGGGCCAGTGGCCCTACTTTGGTAATTCGGTAAATCGGTAACAACCAACAGCAGCGCACAGCAACAGCACAGTGCTGCAACTTCCACACTACAGATTGTCTATGGCTTGAATGGGTAAGATGACATCGAGGATGAGGATGATGACGATAACTGATGCTGATGCTGATGCTGATGCTGATGCTGATGCTGATGCTGATGCTGATGGGCTGATGCTGATGCTGATGCTGATGCTGATGCTGATGCTGATGCTGATGGCTGATGCTGATGCTGATGCTGATGCTGATGCTGATGCTGATGCTGATGCTGATGCTGATGCTGATGCTGATGCTGATGCTGATGCTGATGCTGATGCTGATGCTGATGCTGATGCTGATGCTGATGCTGATGCTGATGCTGATGCTGATGCTGATGCTGATGCTGATGCTGATGCTGATGCTGATGCTGATGCTGATGCTGATGCTGATGCTGATGCTGATGCTGATGCTGATGCTGATGCTGCTGCTGCTGTGCTTGCTGCTGCTGCTGCTGCTGCTGCTGCTGCTGCTGCTGCTGCTGCTGCTGCTGCTGCTGATGCTGATGCTGATGCTGATGCTGCTGCTGCTGCTGATGCTGCTGCTGCTGCTGCTGCTGCTGCTGCTGCTGCTGCTGCTGCTGCTGCTGCTGCTGCTGCTGCTGCTGCTGCTGCTGCTGCTGCTGCTGCTGCTGCTGCTGCTGCTGCTGCTGCTGCTGCTGCTGCTTGCTGCTGCTGCTGCTGCTTGCTGCTGCTGCTGCTGCTGCTGCTGCTGCTGCTGCTGCTGCTGCTGGCTGCTGCTGCTGATGCTGATGCTGATGCTGATGCTGATGCTGATGCTGATGCTGATGCTGATGCTGATGCTGATGCTGATGCTGATGCTGATGCTGGATGCCTGATGCTGCTGATGCTGCTGATGCTGCTGATGCTGCTGATGCTGCTGATGGCTGCTGATGCTGCTGATGCTGCTGATGCTTGCTGATGCTGCTGATGCTGCTGATGCTGCTGATGCTGGGCTATGATGCTGATGATGCTGATGATGCTGATGATGCTGATGATGCTGATGATGCTGATGATGCTGATGATGCTGATGATGCTGATGATGCTGATGATGCTGATGATGCTGATGATGCTGATGATGCTGATGATGCTGTGATGCTGATGATGCTGATGATGCTGATGATGCTGATGATGCTGATGATGCTGATGATGCTGATGATGCTGATGATGCTGATGATGCTGATGATGCTGATGATGATGCTGATGATGCTGATGATGCTGATGATGCTGATGATGCTGATGATGCTGATGATGCTGATGATGCTGATGAGTGATGATGCTATGATGCTGATGATGCTGATTGATGCTGATGATTGATGATGATGATGATGATGATGATGATGATGATGATGATGATGATGATGATGATGAATGATGATGATGATGATGATGATGATGATGATGATGATGATGATGATGATGATGATGATGATGATGATGATGATGATGATGATGATGATTGATGATGATGATGATGATGAGACTGGACTCGATGGTGCAAGGGTCACAGAAAGGTGCTAGAGCCCTCAAGAGCTTTTTTCACATCACAAACCCTAGACAAGCTCCTTTATGCATTTCACCTCCGGATAGGTTACGGGTCACACGCACCAGTCATCTAGCACGCTAAAAAGGGTTGCCAAGGAACCGCTGCAATCCGTTCTTTTGCACCCTCAGGTGCCACCATGTTGAATTCAAGTTGAGTTTCTGGTTGCTGAGGAGCGTGCGCGTGTGAGCTGCCTGTGGTGCTGTTGACTGAGGACGCACGGAAGCCGCTGCCTATGATAGGGACATTGTACATTGGTCGCTTGCATCACATTGATGCAACAGCGGCTGCCTAGGTACTTGGTGTCATGCTTAGCATGTCTCGTCTGGGCAGCAGGCAGTTCAGTCTGAAAATGCATGTAGATGAGCAGGGCTGCTGTGAAGCAGCATCAGCACTCTGACCCAGCAGCAAAAAGCGAGCAAGCAAGCAGTGTCACGTCTGCTGTGCCACGTCATACATGCCGCATGCACCATGTCAGTTGAGGGTACTCCTTGACTCAGTTATACTCGTCTCCTGCAGGCATCGCTTCTCAAGTGGTGGGCCTGTGGCCCTAATCTGGTAAAAGAGAAGGGCAGCAATGAAGCGGGTGGGGGTGGGGGAGGGTGGGGGGAGGGGGGCTAAAGCAATAGCATCACGAGCAGCACTGCGGCAGGTTACATAGTCACTCCTGACGTCCCATGCATATCATGACGTAGGCTTGTTATGTACCTCTGCTTGATTTGTCAAACCCCAGACAATGCAGAAGTCGCACGTGGTTACCCCTGCTTCAGTGTCTTCTGTCGCGGCACAACCCTAGCTCCAGTTCAGTTGGTGGTTCAGCACGCCGCACTGCTGCTTTGTTGCACGTCAAGAGGACGTCAACACAACGAAGGTTTAAGCACAACAGCACTTCAGCTCTGAGTGTATGGCGAGCAAAACATTTCCTCCGATCGCTCACCATCAACACAATCTACCCTCCTTCATTTTGGGTCGAGGTAAAAACTCATGTCGGCCTAAACGTGCCCAGTGCAGCGTGCGGCATGGCGGTGCCGGGCAGCATCTGCAGGAGGCAACGGCAACAGCAAGGATTCCAGTGGCCCCCTATTGCCATTGGACCAGGAAGCCGGCGCAGCATCGGCTAATGGCTTTATTAGTGATTGCAAAGATCTTCAACAGCAGGCCTCTACCAGTCCTGGTCGATTACTCCAGCAGCAGGCGTCAACAGCTATGC
>JACERP010001566.1:0-18369 GCA_014080715.1 Scenedesmus sp. NREL 46B-D3 | reverse complement strand
GGCGCAAGTGCTGCATGCGGTGAGCGGCAGCGGCAGCCTTCTGTTTGGTGTGCACCTAAGCAGGTTGATGAGAGTGCAGCAAGCAGCTGCTCGCTGTGCTGGGCTCGCATTAATCACACAAAAATGCTTCTGTAAGTCTGCTTTAAAAGGGACGCTCTGCAGCTGTGAAGCTCAACAACTCACCAAAAGCTGGTCAGATTATCAGCACCTTGACAAGGCTTTGCAGCTGCTGTTGTTGTACATCATGGCAGGCTGGGCAACTGCTGCTGTGTTGGTGTGGTGGTGGTGCTCCCATCTGCAGACTGCCCTGGCTGCTGCTTCGGATGCGATGACGGCGCCTTCAGGTTTGCTGACGCTGCCAGCCAGGCGGGTGCCTGGGCGGTGCTGGAGCGGCAGCTGCAGCTGGCCATGACTGCCTTCCTGGAGCGCCTGAAGAGGCAGCAGGCTGAGGCGCAGGTGGCGTTTGCCGGGCTGCTGTCTGAGGCCAAGAAAATGGCGCTGGCAGCACTCGACAGAGAGGCGCTGCTGGTGGAGCTGGCGGAGTGCAAGGACGAGGCCCAGGTGCTGCAGCAGGTGCAGGTAGGCCAGGATTGGGACATCTTTTGTGCCCTTGCAACTGATTTAGCTTCTACTGTGCCTAGTTAGGCACCGCAACATAGCAAACAACACAGCCTGCAAGCGATGAAATTGCACGCCAAGTAGGTCTCTGCTTGGCCCTGAGATGGCCTCCACAAGGTGTCCGTCAACTGCCTGATGGTCTGTCTTGCTGCCGCTGCTGCTGCTGCTGCTGCTGCTGCTGCGCGTTGTTTGCTGGTGCTGCACCGCCTTTTTTGCTGCAGGCTCGTTTTGCTGTAGTGTGGGATGCATTTGCCACCCACCTGGCCACCTGGCAGGCTGATCTGTCCCAGCAGCAGCAGGCCGCTGTGGCTGCTGCCAAGGAAGAGCTGCAGGCTGCCATGGACACTGTGCAGGCCTTGGTAGTACAGCGCATGCTTGCTGCTGCGGCTGCAGAGCAGGCTAGAGCTGCTGCAGCCGAGAAGGCAGCAGTAGAGGAGGAAAGGAAGCTTGAGACGGTGCAGCAGGCTGCATTGTCAACTGCGATGGTTAGTTACAAGCAGGAGATGGGCAGCTATGCTGAACGCAGCACCAACGTGGAAGACGTGCAGAATGCACACCAGGTATGTGTGTGTATATGGTGCACGGAGCGAAATTGCCTGGCTATGCCTTGCTTGCAGCCAGAACACTCATTAGTATGACAGCAAGTTTGAGTGTTTTGCAATTTTGCACTGGTTTTGAAGCACAGTAGACTTCGGCCAGCTGCTCCCCACAGAATTGTCTGCTCTTGAGCAGTCACTGCTTGTGTCACTCCAACTTCCTCTCAATCACGCCTAAGCTTATCACTGCCTTGCCACTGCAGGCACTGCTGCAAGCTGACTGCCCTGCTGCCAAGCCATCTGCCATCTGCCAGGCTGACGGACCTCACCGCAGCACTGCAGCAGCTGTGTGAGGAGGCGCTTGCCAGCATTGTCAGCGGCGTTCCAGCAGCGCAAGGTAGGCAAAGACCAGGCGCTGCTTGGGGCAGGCGGAGCGCAAGGCCCTGCAGGTGTTCAAGGCTGCCGTGGCAAGCATCGACGGCGGCTGCGTGGATGCCAAGGCTGCTGCCCAGGCGTGCGAGGTGAGCTGCGGCTGTAAGGCCTCCCTACTATGGGACACGACAATCTCCTAAGCTATTCAATAAACGGTTGTGCATGGTGCAGGGCTGCGCGCACTGCTGGTGTATTGTATAGTGTGGTGCATTTGGTGAGACAAAACACTGTCAAAAATGCGGCATGACAACACTCGATGGTTATCAGCTGCAGCTTGGACCTTGCCGCCATGTTCGGAATTGTTTTGCGCTTGGACGGCCTGGCCGGCAGCGGCAGTGAGGCATGCCTTGCACCGGCTGCAGGCACTATCAAGAATTGTCGCACCTGTCTCCTAGGGCTGGTGCTGTGCTGTCATGCAGATGGCCAAAGACAGCGCCCTGCAAGCCTTCCTGCAGCTTGAGGCCCTGCAGAGCAGCTTCACCAGGTCATCTCCTGAGCATGCAGCAGCCGTTGCGCGTCTACAAGCCGACATAGCCAGCTGGACTGACAGGCTGATTGAAGGTGTGCGCAGAAATGCACAGAGACCGCAGCCGCCCTCAACAATCAGAAGGAGAGCAATGCAGCACAGATCCAGGCGATCAAGGCTGAAGCGCACCAGCAGCAGCTGCAGCAACAGCAGCAGCTGGCGTTCATCCAAGCGCAGAACGAGGCCCAGAGCAGGCGCCGGGACAGGGACAGCAGCGCAAGCTCTCAGATGATGGGATGATGATGCAGATGATGCTGGCGGTCCTTGCCAGCCGGGGCCTGGAGGCTGCTGTGGGGCGGCGGTGTTGCTGTGGCTGTGGGTGGCGGCTGTAGGGAGTACGAGCAGACAGCCACGGTGTGTGAGGTGCCTGAGGGCGGCTGCGGGCGCGCGCCACGCCTGCCAGGGCGGAAGGCGGACGGTGGCGGCAGGAGGCGTGTTGGTGTGACGCAGCGAGGCAGCACTGCATGAAGTGCTTGAGTGGGCAGAATTGCCGCACGACCATGCGAGTTATGAGTAATATAAGCACTGCATCCACTGGACTGGCAGTTGCTGCAGTGCCGGCATGTTGCGCATACAACGGCCATCGTTTATGAAAAGTACGCAGTGCTGCGTGCACCTCATGCGCCTGTGGGGTGTGTTCAACTCCAGTGATCAGGCAGCCCTGCTGTGCATATCAGGCCTCTACAGCCAGACAGCCTGATGCAGCCGGGTAGTTGCAGCTGGACACCTTGACGCATCTGGAAAGTTGCAGCTGGACACCCTGATGTAGCCGAACAGCACTGTATGGTTACTAGCCGGGCCAAATGTTGTGCCAGGGCAGCCACAGCAGAATAGTGTGTACTAGCAGCGGGTTGTGTTGTTGGGGACAACTTTTCAAGGCTCAACAGGCTTGGGAAGTCACCATTACCGCTGCTAGCCGGCAACCGCACTGATGTATGCTGATGTCTGTTCTGACAATGCCAGATAACTACTTGGTATCTTCAGTGTGAATAAGAGGTGCACATTCAGAGCTTGTCCGTGGTGGTGTTCCAGATGTTGGTGTATCGCGCAGTGTTTCTGGAGTTGTTCTCACAAACGTAAACTCTACCAGTGCAGCCTGGTGAGTGCATGCCTGCAGATGACAATGTGGATGCAGTTGCTTCTAGCCTTTGAGGCTCGTGTTGTTACCCTTTTGCTTCTGTGACCCTGCGTGTGGTTGGTGTTGGCTGCCATCTGATGCTGCCCTGGTTGCTGTTGCGCTTGTTGGCATGACTGCCTGGTTTTCAGAATGTGCTTGGTTGGCAGACTTTACAGATTGCTTGCGTGGTGGGGTGCCTTTCAAGCTTTATGCTGTTGATACACTATTACTTTGAGAGTTGTGGTCCTGCTACGCAGGGTGTTATCTGCAATGACATGATTGAGATAAACAGTGATGAGGCTGATTGTTGCCGCAAGGTTGGTGTGTAGAACGGGTGCACTCATGATTGATCAATCATATATATCATGCACACGTCACGTGTTACATGACACGTGTTACACTGTGTACAGCACGCTGTCACTCACATGAGGCGAAGAGCACCACCTCCAAGCTGATACGCAAAGCAAGGCAAAGCAAAGCAATGCATGCCAGCATCACGAAGCACATAGACCACGTGAAGAACAGGGATATGCAGGTGCAGCACGGCAGTGGTGACACGATCAAACTCAGTCACTCCAGCCACAAGGACTGCACAACCCCGCAAAGCACCGCCAAGGAACATCCCTGCACCCTCGCCATACCAAGCTATCCCGCAGTAGTGGACACCCCACACCACCACTGAGTTCAGCAGCACAATTATGTACAAGACATGACCTGGTTGCGCTGGCTACAGCCACTTCCATGCTTTTGCATGTATCAGGGCAAGAATGGTACCATTTAAAGCAGTGCGCAGCAACAACATTGTGCTGCAAGTGCACACAACACCACGCCCACTGGCATTGCAGCTGCAGCACTGTATGACACATCTGCACACTCCCACAGACCTAGGTCTGTGGCAGGCCTGCCAGCGCAGTCTGTGTGTAACTTCCAAAGGGTGTGCTGCAGAGTGGAGTCCTTGAGCAGAAGTTGATTGTGATTTTTGATTTAAAGTGGACACGGTACGCCCAACTGTTGAACAAGGTACAGTCCAGCAGCTGACCAGTTTAGTCTGGCACCTTCCTTCACATGTACTCATAACTTGCGTGGTTTTGGCGGCAGTTGTAGCCACGCAGACAGTTCTGGCAAGGGTCGCCTGCCCTGGTGATGCCCACACGGCGCCCCCCAGTTTGCCTGCTCTCATGCCTGCGGGACGAAGAGCAGGATCTGCTGCCCCTGTCTCCATCATCATCCTCTACGTAGTAGGGGCTTGGGTAATGGCTCGGCCTGCAAGGCTGGTAGCAGCCGCCACCGTTGTTGTAGTAATCATTCGGCCGTAAATAGCTTGCTTGCTGTGCTTGCCTCAGTATCTCGTTCACGCGAGCCCGCTCTGCCTCACGCTCACGACGCAGCCTATCACTTTCTTCCTGCTGCTCTTGCAGCTGCGCCTCAACCTGGCTTGCTCTTCCGCCACTCTGCGCCGCTCGCGCTCCACTGCAGCTGCCGCCTCCTTCCTCTCTCGTTCCGCTGCTGCACTTCTGCGAACGCTGTCGCGCACGGTGCAAGCCCAGCTGTGGATGTCGCCTGCAAGGGTGCCATATACGCCCTTGGCAATGGCTGCTGTGGAGGCGTCTCAAAGCACCGACAGCTCCACAAAGACCTCCTCCAAGGCATCGAGAGCTGCAATGGCGGCGACCTGCGGAAGGCAGAGGCAACTCAAGTGAATAACCTCAAGTGAAACGGACAAGGAAGTAGCATGATATGCTGCTGGCTGTGCTTTGCGCAAGCCATGCGTGTGCTGAGCTGCTGTATGCCACTTCACAGTGCATTCAATGCACTGGCGGCCATAGCAACAACAGGTTGGTACTCGAACACCAAACTCAGTTGTTGTGCAGCACCATTGCAGGCACCAACCTTTCCCTGAGGTGAGTTAGCGACATACCTCACAGGCTTCTTTGCTTGGCCTTCGTCAGTGACGCCGCAGCTGCTGAGGCTGTGCACCGCTACCTTGAACCCTGCCAGTGCCTGCCTTGCCGCATCAGTCAGCTTGGCCCTGACCTCAGCCTCCCTGCGCTGCTGCACACCAACAAGGCTGCTGGCAAGCAGGTCTTTACACTGGTGCTGCAGGTCTAGCCGCAGCTTGGCCTGCCTAGGGCCGGGCAGTGAAGAGGGTGTTGCAGCCAGCAGCGTGGCAAGCAGCGCCTGCAGCAGCAGCGCATGTCCATCACTGATCAGTTACGCTTAGTGGATGAGTAGGAATGCATGCAGTCATATGACTTGCTGTCACTTTGCAAGCATTCAGCAGTACGGCAAGGGCAAGCACGTACCGCCAGCAAGATGCTTGTGTATCAAATGCTGTTGGCTGCCTAGCATACTGGACAACCATGAACATTGAGCATCCGCTGCTGCACTTGTAGCGTAGTAAAGAGGCGCTCAACCTGATGGCTCTCACCTTGTGTGCCGTGTTGACTTCTGCCGCACGGCTGCAGCTGCCTGCAACCCTGCCCATCTCCTGCTTGTAGCTTGCCAGGGCAGCCGCCAGTGCAGTCTGCTACACTGCATCAAGCCGATTCTCCTCTTCAAGCGCTGCCTTGGCAGCAGCAGCAGCCTTGGCGTGCTCCGCAGCAACTCTAGCACGCACATGCTGCACTGCCAGGGCCTTGGTGGACTGCAGGGTTTGTCGCAGGTCTTGCTTGGCAGTAGCGACAGCTGCCTGCTGCTGCTGATTCAGTTTGGCAACCCATGTATTGATGCAGCCAAGAAATGCCTCCCATGCGTTGGTGGCGGATGCCTGTATCAGCATGAAGCAAGAGCCCACGTGACTGTGGTTCAGCAAGCCTGCAACAGGTGATGTACAGGCTGGCTGTACTGCAGCTGGCTGTCCAGCAAACGTATGATCAGCTGCTGTACAACAGGTGGCAGGCAATGCAGCCGAACGCTGCACTGGCCCACCTTCGCCTCTCCCAACGCTGCAGCATCATCCCTGATGTCAGGATCCTCCAGCTCCGACAGCAGTCCATCTGTGTCCAGCGCTTCCAATGCCTGCTGCAGGGCCTTCCGCAGCAGCTTGCCGAATGCCAGCTGGCGCTCTGCTTCCAGCCTCCTGATGCGCTCATGGACAGCCGCAAAAGCCATCTGCAGCTTGCGCTGAACAGCAGTCCAAGCACCAGCGTTGCTGTCACCATCAGCAAACTTGATGCTGGCGCTGAACGCCTTGGCAGCGGCGGCGTTGGAAGCCTGCGTGGAATATAACAGACAGCAGTTGCAGCCAGCCGCTGCCGTAAATACCACAGTGTGATTGGTGATTATGTTTCACTCCCTGACGTTCTTTGCGCACAGGAGCCGTTGTGTTAACGGCTGCCGCATAATAAGACGCATCAAGCACAGCACAACACATGCAAGCCAACACAACACTGCAGTAAATGCCATTAGCACCGTGATCTCAAAAGTTGGAACGCACCTCATGCACACGCTCAGCCTCTTCTGCATCTGCCAGCTCGCCCAGCTCCCCAGCGGCCTCGTTGTACGCGTAGTGAGCCTCCTCCGCAGCTTTCTTCAGCTCTGCATCCACCATTGTGCCCCACATGCTTCCCAAGGTCAGCACACCGTCAGGCTTGTTTGCCGCCTCCACTGCAGCATGCAGCAGCTGCACCAGCAGCGGGCCGGTCAGGGTGACGCCCTTGAAGGATTTGGGGCTGGCCCGGCTGTACACGTGGGACGCCAGGTCAGCAACGCCCTGCAGGGGAGGACAACAGCAGCAGCAGCAGCAGCAGCAGCAGCAGCAGCAGCAGCAGCAGCGCAGCAATGGACGTGTGTTGTCTCATGCGCAACACTGCACAGCTGTTTAATATGCAGAGACAACAACACCCTGCCTTGAGCAGCTGCTGTTCATGCCAGTGTCATGCATCACTGGTGTTACTGGAACGCCCACACAGGATTACGTGCACTAATGCCCTGCTGGGCACGTTCAACAGCACAATGGCATGAGCAGCCACACACGCGCTTGCACAACTCTAAAAAATTGTGAACAGGCTAGCATCCACACAGTATATATTGCGCCATATAAAGGTAGTTATACGCAAATTCCTGCATTCCTGCTGTCATGAGCGCTATCTGTTGCATGAGCACCCACCTCAACAAACTCGGGATCCATCCTGTCGATTGGCAGCGTGCTCATCAGCTTGGTGTTGCACCCTGGGTGTGGCAGCCACATGCAGCTGCGCGCAGGGAACACATCCCTGATCACTCCACGCATCTTGTTCTTCTCCCCAATGCCTTTCACGTCGCTGCCAGCCAGGTCCAAGTCAGCCAGGGTGTGCTCCAGGTAGGCGTCAGGCGACAGCTGAGGCAAGCAAGGCAGGATATAATGCAACAAGTCATAGATCGTCCCAAGCGGCATGCCGCATGTGGGGCTGATGTGGGGTTGATTTAGCGGGGTAGCTGGGCAGTAAACGTACCTAGGTAGAGCAATCTGCAGAAATGTTTGTGTCAGTGAGCAATCATCGAGATTGAACAGCACACACTAGTGTGCACTGTGGTGTGGCTAGCACTGGCCACTCTGTTGCGGTCCACAAGCAGCATTGATGTTGCAACTTTCCAAGCATGGGGACACGTTCTTTGTGACACTGAGTAATGCTTACTTCTGTCTCAAGGTTGAAGTCCCTCAGGAGCAGCAGCAAGTCAGGTGGCAGGCATGCAGGCGCAGCGCTCTTGTTGCCAGGCCTCCGACCACCTGCAGCAATGGTGACCCATGGCCAGATGCATGTCAGTCCCTTCAGGCTATTGCTGTGTCATTGCAAGCATTGCTTGGTTACGGCTGTTTCACTGGCTGGGTGGCCAGACAGCCGCAGGCACCGCTGGAACATACATGCCATGGTGGGTCACCGGCACCAGTGCAGTAATGCAAGCTGTCTAAGACAGCCTGCTCGGCCACAGTGCAGCACTGTGTTTGGTGTGCATTGAAAAGGAAGGCTGTGTCGGCAACTGGCTCGTGCACGCTTGGCAGCTGGAGGCCGCACCTGTCTGGCCAAAGAGGTGGTCCAGGATGGTTGCGGCTTGGAAGAGGTTGTCCAAGCAGTTCTCGTTGATAGAGCTGACCTGGTTGCAGATGAGCAGGCTGGACACCACACCAGCCAGGGCAACCATGGTGGCACTGGCCTGGTTGGTCTGCAGGGCGTAACGCAGGTTAAACACGGCAGACGTGCAACTGAGCGTGTGTGGAAGTTGCGAGGATGGATTGCAGAGCCAGCATGTAACCAAATCCAACTGGAAAGACGTCAGCGCACGTAATGTGCCTCTGGTAGGCTGCACGTAACAGGATACTCAGTTGCAGTCATTGGCACCAGACCATAGGCAATAGCCCAGCCAGTTGCTTCTCAGCTGAAGCGTTGCTTTCCTCAGGCAGCACATGACATTCACACTTTCAAGCAGTACACATGCAGTACGTTGCCTATAAGAAACAGGTAAAGCACACAATTACACAGTTCACCTGTTTTTTGGAGGCAATGCCCTCAGAGTCCAGGAACACCTGCAGCAGGACAGCCCGACAAGAGGTCACTCAGCACACCGGTCCAGCACACATTGATCTGCTCGAACTGCACTGCCTAGATGCCCTGCCCCCAGGCAGGCAGGCTAATCATACAACCCGCAGTGCTGTTGGAGCTGCAGCACACGTTGCACAGGTGGCATGCCAGCTGTCTCTCACCAGCCTGTGCTGCTTGCCCTGCACTGGCACGGCTTGCGGCCACATCCAGATGCCGTGTGTGCAGGGGTCCGTCTTGGCTGACACAGGGAAGCCCCCTCCTGCTGCCTGCACCAGCCTGTTGTGGATGTTGCTCGTGCCCTGCCGCGTCACGCCAGCAATGGACACCACAGCAACAGGGGTGTTGCCCATGCCCACCAGCCGCTCCACGGCAGGCCCACACAGCTCGTAGTTGCAGCCGTCAGGCAGCTGCCGCACCAGCTGCAGGGCAGGGAGCGGCTCGAACACTTCCTGCAGAGACTGTCTGGGGCTGATGTTGGCAGGCACAGTAGCTGTCGATGTTGCACCTTCTGTCTGCGGACTGGGTGGTGTATCTCCTGTAGCTTCAGCAGCTGCAACTGTGCCAGGTGGCGCATGCCTTTGGCTAATGACAACAGTCTCCGTCTCCTTCTGTGCTTTTGGTTTAAATAAGCCGGCCATTCTTTGCCGAGTAACGTACGTAGAAGGCACGCGTATTGAAGCAGGCACTCAGCTGCACTCGGGTGGCCCTGGCTCTTCCTCTTTCTAGCTGATAGCCTGGGGGCGCAAAGTCAGTAATTCAACGTTGAGCATTTACTCTGCATAGTTTCCCTCGGCCTCGCTACCTTTACAGCTGCACTCGGGTGGCCCTGGCTGTTCCTCTTTCTAGCTGATAGCCTGGGGGCGCAAAGTCAGTAATTCAACGTTGATCATTTACTCTGCATAGTTTCCCTCGGCCTCGCTACCTTTACAGCTGCACACGCTCGCTGGTCTTTTCGGCTTCCTCCGACCAAACAACCCTAGGGCTGACAAGGCCTTGTCACCGGAAGTGCAGCTTGCTTCTCTCACCGGCGGTCACACACGTCGAGTTACACATTCACAAAGTATTATTCATGAACTACCATATTTTGTCAAATTTGGCGCTGAAAGCTGCTGCCCCGACCGCCTGGCTGCCAGCTAGACGGCCCTGACAGTTGTAAAAGAACGGATTAACGGCTCCTGGGCTCCAGGTAAATGCAAAAACGTCATACCTTCAAAGCAATGCTTGACCAGGAGCGGCCCGCTCAAGCTCTCCTGGTGCTCCGAGTGTGCTGCCATGCAGGCAAGCTGGCCAGCATCAAAGCATCATCTTCATACGTATAGTTGTGCTGCTGGCCACAATGCGGACAGGTGAGAGCTGGAAGTGCTTTAAACGGGATAGTGATGATAATATGGTATTACACTTACCAAGCAAGTATTTCACAGCTCGCCACTACTGCGGTGTCAGCTGACACATGATGGAACCCAAGAACATTGAAATTCCAATCAGCAACCACAGCTGTGGCTGCAGCCAGTTTCATTCACAACTGTATGAGTGCTCTCAACATGTGTGTGCGTCAGGTGCCGACCAAACAAAGAATGGCAGCAAGTTGCAGCAGTCCACTTCTCCATCAAACGCCTGGTACAGCGACCTAGACGACTTTGAAGTTGTGTGCACTCCACAATTGGCTGTCAACCCCACCTACAGCGCAACGCGGTGGTCTGCAACCACAGATACAGCGCCACTCCATGTTTGCTGCCTTGTGTTACGGCCACCATTAGACTCACATGCATCAAGATGAAACACTGTTCTCAAACACTTCGTGCGCCCAGCGGAGCGTTGCTATGTTGGACATCGTCACGCCTTTGCCGCTGCTCTCACCGCCTGCTACTGCTGCTGCTGCTGCTGCCCCTGCTGCATCAGCGCTTGCTGCAGTGACCATGGACACCAGCTGGTGAGTGACGACCCTGCAACATACCCGAATCCAGCAAAGCCGTGCAGCGTGTTACAGCGAGTAGCTGCAGCTGAATCATGCACTGTCTCAGATGGTATGAGCCACCGCAGGATGAGCACAGCAAACACCTGACAGACAGGAGGTGGGCACACTCGCAACAGCTTGCGACCAACAGGTCTTGCAGGGTTAACACTTAAACATGGGGCATAGGTGACGGTGCAGCTATCCATTTGCAGGTAGCACTGGTGTGCCGGGCTGCTGCATCAGCTGCACTGAGAGTCATCAGACCGGGTGAGCCGTGACCAGCCAGCTGCATACAACAGACTGCTGCTCAGCGTACACTGCATGGCACAAACTTGAGCGTGGCCGCTCATGCCTCACATGAACATGTTGCGCTTTGTGTTCGACATATGATGCTGCCCTGGCAAACAGGGCATGGACTCCAGACACAAGATGCTGCCCTGGCAAGCAGGGCATGAACTCCAGACACAACACCAAACCAGTTGAATGCCTGCACTGCTGTATGCCACACGCACCCATGAGTTTGCGGCTGTTGCCCACCTACCTGAGCACTTCCTCCGCCTCTTCCCTGTTGACGCCAGGGACAGCACCCCCGCCAGCCTCCGCTGCTGTTGCCAGCGCCAGCGCCACGTTGCTGAGGTCCTGACCGTCAGCCCCACTGCACAGCCCAGGCACCACCGACAGCGTGCTGGCCCAGAGCTGTGCGTCGGAATAGCCCAGCTTTGCCCAGCACACCAAGGCGTTCGCCACATCTTGGATGCTTGACGCCGGCAGTGCTGCTTGCCAGGTGGGCGCCAGCAGCTGAAGCACAGGTGTTGCTGCTGCTGCTGCTGCTGCTGCTGGCTGGCTGCCTGCTAGCCGGGCGAGGGCCGCGTACGCTGCTGCTGCATCTGCACAACTGAGGCTGCTGCTGCTGTCCGGAAGAGCTTGCTGCACCAGCTGCTGCAGTTGCTGCAGGTCGCCAGCTTGCAGAAACTGCACGGCACAAGTTCAGTGACATGGCTAAAGCGATCCCAGCTGACGGAAGTGCATGAGCCGCTCAACCAGACAGTTCAGGTTCAAGCCAGGGCATGCAGTCGCTGGCAGCAATACGAGCCCTTGTGCTGTGGGCGCTGCGGGTCAGCAGCACAGTTGCTGGTTGTGCACACATGCATGATGCTCACAGAGGCTGCTGCCGACTGAACGCCATGCCTGCGCCATGCGACATGTTTTGCCAGTGCTGCCATTGCATACCAACGAGTTGCTGGCATCCCTACCTGCTTAGCTATGTCATCAGCTGCTGCAGCAGCAGCAGATGTAACAAAGCACCTGCTGTCTGCCAGGGAAGGCATGACCGCCTGCAGCCTGCTGCTCCTGGTAAAGTTCCTGCTGTTGTGCCACATGCTGTACGGCCTGACTGTGCTGTTGCATGCTGCGCAGTGAAAGCTTTGTAGATGCGAAGACGTGTGCGGATTCTGACTGACTTGCTGCTGTGCTGGACGCTTGCAAAGGGGATGGAGCACGAGCGGAAGCACACGTGCTGCAGCTTCCATCGAAGGTACAAACAAGGATTGTAGTGAAATCCGCAACATCCTGGCCAATGCGCGGCACTGAAAGCAGTTGTTTTATATTTGGGATCGGCTGTGCTGCACGGATCTGGACTGCTATGCTCGCTAACGGCACCTGTTGGGTTGTGTACTTTCACAAGCCTAGTTGAGGTCAATCGGGCATCGGCACATTTCTCCAGCTTCTGTCACACCCTCACACACCCAAAGACGCGACACCCAGTAACAAGCAGCAGCACTGCAACCGACCAGGGAGACAACCAGTATGCAGCTAATCTGCTAGTAAAAGCAACTGCAAAGTCTCACGTTCATCATCAGATGACTGGCTATGAGTGAGGAGACTCTGATGACAACAACAACCAGTGCAACATATCCTACAGGCTGCATTTCCTGCAAGACCCCTGCCTGGGGATCATCCCAGTGCACCACTGCAAGCATGGCTGCATTCACACTGCGTGAGCAGCCGCAAGAAAGAACACACACACACACACACACATGTGTCAAGTGCAGTTTGATTGTATGTTAAACAAGCACTCCAAGCAAAGCCACATTGTCCAGCACACCCATTCCGTGACTGAGGACATGACATGATGTGCACTGACAACACCACCTACCAGCGCAAACCTAGCCCATGGCAAACCTTTGCTGCAGATACACGAGTCGGCACAAACAGAGCCACGATAAAAGTACAGCAGATACACCATGCTTGGCTGCATGCGTGGCAACGAGCTAAAGCAATAGCTGTGCTCACTGTCTAGGGCGGCTAGTAGCTGCAAAAAAGCGAAATGCTGATAAAGCACAGGACATGGCAGCTAGGCACCTAAGACATATGTTTGCTGACATGCAGGCAGAGATCAAGCAGCACTTCAGGTGTGACTGATCAGATGATTCATTTGCATATTTGCACGCACCGATAGCACTCAACATGCATGCTCTTGACAGCTCAACTACAAGCTCACCAGCTCAACCACCACACACATTTGCACAGCTGACAGGGCAGAACCTCCACCCCCACGCACCAGCAGCGCTCGCTCAAGGATTGAACCGAGCCCCTGAGCAGGAGAACAGCAACACCGCACACGCCATGCATATGCACCAAGCAGGGTGCTGGGCGCCCGCTGCGACACAAGCCCAAGCCCCAGCCACAACTCAGGGGCTTGCATGCGCCAGTTGCCAGGGACAGCCAGTGCATTTAAACGGCCATCATGCTGAGGAGGACATGCCTTGGTGTAGCCATCACCAGAGCGGCATGAACACACGCAGATGTTGAGGCAGACCACACCACCGGATCTCACCACAACCACTGCAAGCTCACATCCAGCCACAAAGCACATGCATACAGCAAGATCGTCACATGCATCACATCACTCAGCCAGGCATGCACAATCCCCTCCCGCTCCTCCAACTCAGCAACAGCACATGCAGTCAACTGCGCCCCTGTGGCAACCGGGCCGACCCTCCCTAAAGCAATGTTGACGAGTGCACGACCGCGCCACTTCAAGGCCCTGAGGCCGCACATACAGGGGCCGGCATGCACCAAGCAGTCACGCATACCAGCAGTCGCATGCATGCGTGCGTCCGGTCGGCGTCGCAGGTGAAGCAGCTCGCCACTTGCTGCAACAGCCTGAACCAGACTTGCATGCACCGCACACGCGCAGCTGTCCTGCATCACCACTAACAGACATGCTGACCCAAGCCAGCCAGGCAGCCTGCCGCCAGGCGCGCCAGCCCACACACTGCAGGCTGCAGAGCAGGGCATCGCGGCCTGTGTGGAGGTGCTGGCAATGCCACCCGCCGCGGGTTGCGACGCAGCCTGCGCCGGCACATGCTCGAGTGCCTTTCACGCAGCCAGGCCCTGCTGCTCGCGCGGCTTGTCCAGCGCTGCCACCAGGGCGTCCATAGCCTCGTCAAGCTGCGTGACCAGGAAGCGCTTGCGCTGGCCCTGCATCCAGTACCTGCAGCAGCAGCAGCAGCAGCAGCAGCAGCAGCAACAGATGCGGCAGTGACAGCGGCGAAGCTTGAGGCCATGGACAGCACAGCATGGAGTGCAGGGGGCTTGCGCAGTAATTCGCTGCTGCACCGCCAGCGGCAGTGAACGTGCATCACGCGCTGCGGCAACCCTTGCTGTTCATGCTCGGGTGATCGCAGGCGCCCCGCAGACACCTTCACCAGCACCCGCCTGCTGCACTCGCAGCAGGCAGCAAATGCATGCGCGCAGTGCAAGCAGGCAGGGACGTGTGCTGCGCGCACCTGTAGGCAGGCTGCAGCTCTGGTGGCAGGGGCCAGGGTGACGACGCGCCCCGCGCCTCCCTGCGGCTGCCGGTGGCCGCCTGCCAGGCGGGCAGCACGGCAGCTGCCCAGTGCTCGCGGCACGCCTGCAGCCACGGCGCACAAAAGTGAGAATTGGTATGCAGGCAGCGCAGGGGATGCATGCAGACGCTGGCAGGTGCCCCCAGTGCTGAGCAACGGCTGGGAGAAGCAGTTTGAAGCATGCCACGTCTGTTGTTCAGGCCTGCGCGCTGCCAGAAAGCTGCCAGCATCACTCACACAGACGCCAGCGGCGGACCGGCTGCAACAAATGGCAACCTGTCCGGTGCTTCCACCCCTGACCTGCCAGCCGCGCACAAGCGCCCACCACCCTTGACAGCCCACAGACACAAAACGCGCTCTTCTTGCCTACCGCAGCTGCACCCAACATGGCAGACGGGCTACATCGCGGCTGGTCCAGCTCCCAACTTCCACATCTGCTGCAGGACATCACAAACCTCCTTCCCTTGCAAGCAACACGTCCTGCCCAGTCATGCCAGCACTGTTTGACCACAAGCACAACGGCACCACGCCGGCACCCACCTTGGACATCTGCCGCAGCGGGATGGCCACGTGTGGGTTGTCAGTCAGGTAGCAGGCCGGCAGCAGCCCGCACGCAGCCTGCCGTCCCCGCAGCACCAGGCACGGCCCCACGCCAGCGTAGCCGGGCAGCTGCGCAGACAGATCCTGCAGCCACACAGCCTCCACCTGCAGCGGCAGCAGCAAGCAGGAGTTCGCATGCAGCCACTAGACAGGTTGCTTGTGCACTCCTGCAGCCAGGCACCCGCCACCTGCAGCAAGCGTGCTTGGTGTCCATGCTGGAATATGCCGGCATCGATGCCTCCTCGTCAGAACAACTGACACAGTTTGAGAGGATCACATGATGGACGCCCTCCAATGATTGCAGCCCTGGATCTGGAGAGGCGGTTGCGTGCAAGTGCAATGGAGTTTATTGCAGCCCAGCAGAACCTCCACTCGCAGTGGGGCACGCGCGCGGAAGCAGCAGTTGGGCTGCAATGCCACAAACAGCCAGCACCTTCATGGGCATGTTCAGATGCCTTGCAGCTGCTGACACTGCAGCAGCGCCGCAAACAACCAGCCAGCACAGCGCCACGCCCAGGGGCTCGCTGACTCAACATTGCCAGCGAAAGAGCCCTTGCATGTTGCGTCACTGCATAGCATCCATGCGCATCGCAAGCGACTGCCTGCTGCTTTGGATGTCACACCTCTGCAGTGTGGCACCCACACTGAGAAGCAGCAAACCTAGTATGAAAAGCACTGCATGCCGAGTGACAAGGACAGTGACACAAGTGACAACACTGTCGTACCTGGTCCATGAGCAGTAGGTGCACCTTGGATGGCCTTGACACGAAGGCCAGCCCCCCCTGGTGGGGGTACAGCGGCCCGTCCATCACCGCACACTTGCCAGCACCTGCACAGCACCAGGTGATACAGAGAGACACAGTGTTGAGCGAATCTGCCAGCAGCAGGCCAGCAGCAACAGCACGCTTTGAAGCAGCCCCGCACGAAACAGCAGGTACAGGGGCACCAGCAGCCCTGGTGGAGGCCGTCCGGCCGTCCATCGCTGCGCAGTCACCAGCACTGCTGGCGGCAGAGCACCACCCAGCAGCGGCAAACATGACGCGATGCAGCCCACACAGATGAACAGGCCCACGCGCAGGCCCCGGCGGGCGCACAGCTGCCATTCGTCATTGCACACTTGCCACCAACTGAGCAGCAGCAGCCAGCAGCAAAGCACGGCTTGATGCAGGGAACACACAGCAGCAGGTACGGGAGCAGCAGCTGTGGTGGAAGACACCGCGGCGCACGGACCACTGCACGAGCGCCAGCGCCTGCACTTGGTGCATCAGCCAGCAGCAGGAAGAGCCCAGCATCCTTGAACTCCTGGAATTCAACAGATGCATGAGCGATCCCTCCCGCCTGGATTCAACCGCTGCAAGCACTGGGGGCACCAACACAGGACGCCAGCCGTTGTCTGTGAGGCACTGGCCAGCTGGTGGGTCGTGGTCTGTGGGTGGCTCGTTTCCCGCCCCCTGCGTCCATCCATGCACCATCAGCCACGGCATGCATTCCAGCGCTCACGCAGTCACACACGCACCTGTCAGCACCAGGCCGACCTCGCCAGGCATCTCGCCGCTCGGCAGCAGCAGCGCGCCCAGGCGCTGCAGCCGAGCCATGCACTCAGCCGCCACACTGCTGCTGCTGCTGCCCGCACCACCACCTGCTGCTGCTGCCTGCTTGTGTGGCAGTGCGCTGGTCAAGGCAGGAACACCACCAGCAGCAGCAGCAGCAGCAGCAGCAGCAGCAGCAGCAGCAGCAGCAGCAGCACCGGCAGCACCGGCTTGGAGGCCCGGTGATGGAGTGGTTGCAGCAGGCAGCCGAAGCGAAGGCGCACCCCATGACAGGCCGGGCGGTGGGCTCGCCCCGCCTGCTGCTGCGCCTCCACCAGCAGCACCAGCAGCGGTGGCATTATGCGAGCAGCAGCTGCGTTTGACTGGTTGACCATTAGATCCAGGCGCGCTGCTTGCAGGGCCTGCCATGCCTGCTGCTGCTGCTGCTGCTGCCTCGCGCCGGCTCTGAGGAGCAGCAAGTTGACTTGCTGCAATCTTGCCAGACACCTGCTGTTGCTGCAGCTGCTGCAGTTGCTGCTGTTGCTGCAGCTGCATGAGCAGCTGCTGTTGGAAGAGCGCCTGCTGCTTGTGCGCTGCAGCTGCTGCTGCCGAGGCCTGCTGCTGATTGCTGCCGCCCGTGGCAGCCAGCTGCTGTAGCAGGGCCTGCGCTTGCGCTGCCTGCTGTTGCTGCTGCTGCAGCATCAGCAGCTGCTGCTCCTGCGGAAGGGACCGCCTCCGCAACAAAACCTTATCTCCTGCCTGCTCTTTCTTCTGCTGCTGTTGCTGCAGTTGCTGCTGCTGCATCGACGCCCTGCGCTGCGGCTGCTTCTTCCTCTGGTTCATTGCGCCGGCACCTGCCGCATCCGGTGGCAGCTGCTGCTGCAGCAGCGCACTGCACAAAGCGAAACTGGCGGGGCTGCTGCTACCACGGCCTGCCCCTGCTGCTGCTGCCGCACCGTCCCCACCAGCCGGTGCGCTGACAGGGCTGTCAGCCAACCGGGGGCGTGCCTGGGCTTGCACCTGTGCCTGGATGGCCTGCGCCAGCTGCGGCCTGCGCTGCCGCCTGCAGCTGCTGCTGCAGCTGCTGCTGCAGGTGCCTGCCGGAATGAGGCCACCAGCTGCGTGTTGGTCTGCCGCCTCGGCACCCCAAAAAATGAAGGTGTTGACGGGGCAGTGCGTGGCTGTGAGGTTGACCAGCTGGGCAGGGCTGCCATGCAGCGCCGGCACCTGCAGCAGCAGCAGCAGCAGCAGCAGCAGCAAGCAGCCGGTCGGTGGGTCTTGGTGGAGGTGGTGGCGCGCCTGCTGCATGCCCAGCTTCACTCTGTTGACAGCAGTGTGTTGGCAATCTAGTGTGTGGGTTACTAGCAGTGAAGGCGTGCTGCAGTTGTCTACCTCACCACGAACGAACCCCCCCCAAAGGAGTGTAACTCACGTCCAAGAAGGTGTCACTGTACAACACGGAACCCAGCAGCTGCCCCATGTGCGTGCTGCTCCTGCTGCGAATGCCAACAGCAAGTACCCGCAGCGTCTTGAATCGCATGTTGTGCTGCAGCAGGTGCTGCTGCTGCTGCAGCGGCATAGGCCTGGGCCCGCCCGTCCAGCGAGCAACTGCAGGCACAGCTGCGGCGGCTGCTCAGCTGCTGCTGCTGCATCCTCGCCTGCTGCTGCTGCTGAGCTGGGTGGCTGT